>JAQFVV010012428.1:1355000-1737500 GCA_028023455.1 Epiperipatus broadwayi | reverse complement strand
CCATTATATCACATGATATAATTTCAAGGGTTCATATATTTATAAAAAATGTCTGTCTTTTATCATAATCTAGAGATTTTTCATTTTTAAGATTATAGAGTGTCTCCTTAAAACTGAATATCTTTATCCAAATCTAATTGAATAGATAATATGGGCACATCTAGAAAAACTGTCTTATAAATTTATTTTTCTTCAAAAAATGATCAAAAAAACTTTTTTTTATCTGTTTGAAATATCATCATTAATATAAAAATTAGTGAGACACACAAATTTAGTAAAGTTAGGATAATTTTTTAAATACATATATTACTTTCAGTGTATCAAACAAAAACAAAAAAACTGAAATGATTACAGTTTACAAGTGTTTCTCCTTTACAGATTTAATCTACCAATTTTTTAAGCTTTTGACTATTATTTTCTTTAAATTTCTCTGTTGCTTACTATTAATACAATCATTGTCCGATAACCCAAGAACAAACTTATTCATATTCGCTTGATTCTACTTAAAAATATTCTATGTCTAAATAACATGACCAGTTTGAAAATCCAAATTAAAGATTTTTGTGTTTAACATCTATAAAAATTTAACTATAGCTATAATGCTTTTAATGAGAACATCAACAATTTATTCATATATTTAGAATAGGATGTATTTTTAATATATTTTTTAATTATAATTCTAAACTCATCTGTGATCAATCCAACAATATGTGCCAATAAGAGCTCATATAATATTATTTTTATTTCATTCTGAATTTTGTTTATAATATAATCAATAAGATAAGTGTATCAAGCATGAGTGTATCCAAATACTTCATAATAGTTGTTCCGTATAAACACTATTTATAAAATTCAATCTATATGGTATGCAAATGTTCACAAAATTAATATCACTATTCCCAACAAATTTATTATTTCTATCAACATTATTCATTAAAGTTTCTATAAAGAAAAATTAAAACTTTGAATGAAATTGATGCTTTATAGGATTTGAAATTTTTGGATTTAATATTGGAACATAAGCACTGATATGTAATCAGAAGTTTTATTGCACAAAACAATTTTTTAAAATAATTAACTTTTGATTTAAGAATTAAAAAAAAAATACAAATTCAGATTTCACAAGGAATGCAATACCATGCAAAAAGCTTTTCTTGAGATGATTTGCTCTTTTAAAAAAACTTCAACTATTTATTTGTTCAATTATTTTTTTCTGAAAACTATATCAGTCTTAAATCCTGACTACAGCTTAGTTGCTTGTTGTTCTACATTCATGTCTTTAAGAGTTTCCATGAAATAAAATTCACATATTTCACTCTATATAGGAAAAAATTGAAATATCTTTATTACAAACACTGACTATTGCTTTACCATTATAATCTCTATTGAACTTAAAACTTTTTCTATTATTTTATTGAGCAGTGCATCAGATAATGATCTCACCAGACATTGTAAGTTAGGTTATTGTAGATATATTTTTTAGATCCTTCCACATTCTTGGTAGGATCTTTAAATAAGGTCAATAGAAATAAATTATTTGTGAGTGAAACTTTATTTCCAAATTTAGTTAAAAAGTCATTATTGAATCATTTAATCTTGTGTAAGGTTATAGGTAAAAAATTTCAACATTTTAGAGCAGCACTTGTCATTGTTTTTTTAATACAGTGAGCTTTTACATATAGAAAAAAAGAGAGAAAATAGAGAAGTTTTTGAATAGAACCAGAATTTTACTTATATAATTAAAGGATAATAATATAGTTGACAAACATGCAATTCTTTTGCCACATTATTAATGGTAATTTAAATGTTCATTATTTATGGGCCTGATACTAGCCTAAGTGACTGAAGACATTAATATATAAAATGATAATGAATGGATAATGAGGCAAACAGCAAAAAGATAAGAAGCAGAAAAAAAGGCTGAAAAAAAAGTACTTTTCATCAGATACTGATTATTGATTATTCACAAACCTTATAACTTCAAATTATTCCCCTATTCATTACATATGGACCCAATAACTTGAAATATATATAATGTTTTTACTTCTTTCTGGTTGTGAGTAACCTATTTTTAAAAAATAATTATCTTTCTTTTTATTTTGTTTAAAATTTGTGTATTCTTCACTCCCAAGATATTTTTATACATTCTTAACACCATTTCTTACAGCTTTGGATTAATGCAAAATATCTATAGCATTCCAAGTTTAAATTTTCTTCTCATGATTTTAAAATAAAATTTAATATTATTATACTATTATTTTAAAAAATTATATTAATCATTAATATTATTATTTCTTACATGAAATCATTTATTAACCCGTGCATCCAATTACTTGATATATATATATATATACACACAAAACACATATACTTGATATATATATATATATACACACAAAACACAAATAAAATGCCTGTTAATTAAAAAACTATTGTAATAACAATAAAAGTAATAAATATAACAGAAATTAACTATTATATAGAGTCTTTTCAATCTGAAGAAGTACTTTTGGTTAATCTTTAACCCTCTTCAACTGCTGTTAAATTAAAAAAAATGTAACGGAAGCAAATGTCATCAACTCAAATCCCATAAATCCCAAATTTTAACATTAGCAGCTTGTCTATTAATTATATTCACTTTATTTCTATTTATTAAAATTGACTCCTTATTTTTTCTTTTATTATGGTTTCTCTCTTCATGAAGAATCTTAATACTTTCAATATTGAACTTAAATTTATATTAACATGTCCTTTCATGATCTAAGAAAACTGAAGTAGTCATTAAATAAGTATTATTTTTAATTTCACACACTTGTATAACAATTCATGTTCCTTTAACATTTTTTCAATACTGTACTTTGATTCACCTAGATATGACAGCATGCACCCACAAAAAAATTTGATACACAACATTACTTTTCTGCTTGACAGGTATGGAATTTTTAGAATTAGTCACTAACTTATTAATATTATTTGTAACATAAAATAAAACAAGCACATTTATATATATATCCTTAAAAATTTTCACCTGAGCATTTGAAGTATATGGAATAGATATCCATTTTTTATTAACAATTTTCAATTTCTTTAAAACATTACAACTCTTTTTAAATTGACATAAAGTATTGCTAATTTGTTCATTTTTATAACTAACTTCAAGCAATTCATTGGCAAATATCTCAATATTTTTAATTTATCACACTGGTATTGACATATTTTTTTTATTATGAAATAAAAAAGATCTACAACTTGCCATGTGGTCATGTGTGATGGTTGTTTGAGTTGGAGTAAAAAAATATAGGCTAAAAAAATCCTAAGTTCAAATCCTCGTATTTACTTAATAATATTTACATTAAAAAATAATTTATTAATAAAAATGTTTAGTACCAATTTAATAAATTCCTTTTTAGAAAATGATTTTATATCAATATGTATAATAGAATTATTACATATACTTGTTAATCTATACAGAGTACTTTGTAAGGTTAGATAAGTTTATGGTTTAAAACTTTTATAGATATTGATCTTTATAAGATTATAATTAGAGTTCTTAATCAGAAAAGTTTAAAATCTTTTAAAGCTCTTAATTTTTTTTAACAATATTATTAATATTTTTGTTAATGCCAATCAGGTTTTGAAATCTATTCCAAACCCTTTTTAACTCAATGATATGGCTTTATTCTCAATTTCCTAAATTTCAGATGCATAATGTAACATTGGTGTTACCAACACTTGAATATGAATAATTTTGTTTTTGTATTGAGTAATTTTTCATTTCTGATAATTTGACCAAAATCACTACATGATTTGAATATATTCTGTTACACTTGATTATTAAAAGTTGCATTGGTTCAAAAAATTAGACCCAAGTTTTTATGACCATTTTTATAATTTTGAGTTATTAATATAGTAACAATCTACAATTGTTTTGAATAATTTTGATATCTTAAAATACTACATCTTTAATACTTAATACCTTATAGTTATCTTTATATCATTTTCAGAATTAAAAGCTGGTACCATGCAAAATCAGAAACTAGTCTGGGAATGGGAAAATTCTATATAGTTTAGCTCACTGACAGAGTAGCAAACTCAAGAGCTAAAGATTCATGGATTAGTCTCCAGCTGAAGGAAAAAACTCAGTTTGAAATGGAATTATTGTGCTAAACATGCCACTTATTTGCTTGCACATCATATATCTTTCTGAACAACTGACCATATGATTTTATATATATATATATTGTGCCAAGCATTATCAAATGGCCTTGCACAAAGTCTGTATTAAGCACAACAAATATAAAAATGTGCTAGATTAATAATGGAGGTTCGGTCTGAGCAGTAGAATACCCACACACACAAATTTAAATATTGTACACGTATAATAAACTCATGTATTTTTTTTATTTTTGTTTTTCCTTTTTGTATATTTTTTATGATATGTCATTATATGTATTTGTTTTTTATTTTTTTATTTTCCAACATACTTATATTTTTTTTTTAATTACTTTTCTAAAGATTGTAATTTTATTCTATAAGCAAGTAATGTTAATTGCTTTTGCAAAAATCTGATCAAAAGCAAAAGGTTTGATAATGCTATAATTAAACTGTTATCTCTTTAAAAAAAATTCTTTTGAAATGATTTTGTAAGCAAGTGGTCTGGATTATTCAAGATGGATGAAAAACTTAAAATGTAGAATTTAATCGGAAAAATATAAAGGAATGTTTGCAATCTAAGTGATAAGCAAAATTAAAAGGATTGGCTGATTCATTCTTCTCAGAGGGATATCTGAATTGGTTCTTATTAGTGGGATTGATAGTGCTGTGGGATTCATTCTTTCTTTGGCAGCCATTCTGGGCAAGTCATTCTTTTTTGTGGCTCCAGAATTCTCCAAACAACCAGCTACTTAGAGATTCATTTACGAATAGGACTATTAGTGACATTCTTAAGAACAAATCCATTATACAGTTCTTTTAAGAACTCTTGTCTTTGTGGATTCGAGTAACCATTGGAGACAGCTTATGAAAATTTATTAATAATCCTAATTATTATTAGATATATAAAAAAGAAGATATGAAGCAATATACTAGAGATTCCAGCAAAATGACCGTGGGGTAGACAACTAGCTGGTGCACCGCCCTTTCTCTGTCCCAAGTCGCCAAGATGTGACCACACCAATTCCAGCCACCCATGATGATGACAAATGCTGCCTTGCTAAATGGATGAAATCTTCACCACACAGCCAGTTAACTTGAAGCCCACTCAAGAGCCCAGAGGAGAAGAATGAAGACGCAGATATAAGTTTATTTTAAGATATTTATTAATATTGAAATAATTAACTTTGATATTTCCGATTAGATATATATATATATTGTTATTATTATTAATCATTTAAAAAAGAGAGAGAGTCTCTCGCATATGTATATGAATTTGCGGTTATTACGGGCATAAATGATAAAGCTTTTACTTAAATCCTTTGAGTCAATTTTTCTATTTCAAATTCTAGTATTTTCAACAAAGACTGCAATGAGATTCTTTTTTTTTTTTTTGTTGCTATTCATTTTCCTCTTGTTGTTACTCCTGGAATTTGTCATATATGGATATACATGTATGTATATGCATACCTACGCTTATAATATTCGGTAAATATGATATCTCATGCTGAATATCTAAAAATGTATTTAACCGTATATCCTTTTTAAGTTATTTTTTTTGTCACGGCTGCACCTTATGATGCGTGCAAGAAGGGATTGATCTATTATAGATTCCCTGTAAGCAAGTACTCAAATAACTTTATATTTAAAGTAATAGTAAGTGTATAATTGTGCTGCGTGTATATATATGTACAGGAATTTATCTATAGCAAGAGGGAAATAGATACAGTACCTTATGGTGAGTACAATATAGTATCTGAGCCAATGCAACCTTGTCGATTTGTTGAAAAATACGAAATTATTGAAATATCTCATAATGCAAATATACGTACGCATATTTATTATTATTATTATTATTATTGCTATCAATAAAAGGATTTTAAAGCACTGAGTAAAAGCGCATGCCTGTATGACCGAAAATCTCATATCTGTATATCAAATCACACGAGGTAAAATTTATTTCTATTGGGTAAAAGGAGCTCAGACCACTTCCATTACTTATAAACATTGTAAATAACTTTAGGGATTTATTATTTTTCTTATTTAAAATTGTATTTTATCTATTTCAATGCCTCGAATATATATATGGGGGGATAATTATTTAGTATTTTTTTATTATTATATCATCATTAGTACGAAACGGTGGTGGATATTTGAGATTAAATAAATATTTAATCATATTATTAAACTTGTTTCGTTTTCGTATTATTATTATTTATATTGATCAAAATGTATTCTTTCCTCATCAACCACATACCGGTAATAATCATTTAACTTACCCATTTGAAGACCCTAGATTATAGAGTGACTGAGCTAGCCACAAAGGGATATTGCTCTACTGGGGTGTTAAATCTTATTCTTATGCTCTTCTGAACATATGGTATTGCACATTCTTCTAGGAGGGTGAAAAATTCATTTTTTGATTCTTTTCTAGAAGTGGCGCGCAAAGGTCTATTTTGTAAATAGATTTTTCAAAGGTGTGTACTTGCCATTGTTCTAAATATTCGGGCATTCAAATAAGATATCAACTAAAGGGTGTTTTTAACTGGAAGAGTCCTGTCAATCCACTCTTTCTATCAATTTAGCTGGAAGTACCAATATACATGAGTACAGACAATCGGCTAGATTGATATCCATTTCTTTACCTGTTGAATATTGGTCACTTCATTCTCAGTGCAAGATTAGGAAAAGAATTCTGCAGGGAGTATGGACTGGTACAGTAAAACTTGCATCACATGTGGTTTAAATGTAAAAATGGTACGATTAAGGAAAGAACAAGTTAAATTGTATAAATGTGAAAATTACGGTAAAAATATATTACGTGCCGTATGTATATATAAACTTAATGTAGGTGTAAGTAAAAACTAAATTAAATGTTGACTATATATACATAAAAGAAGTTATATAAAATTCGATCGTTAGTTCTTTTTTCTTTTTAGATATATAGTGTAATTAATAGGCCGTACAAATGAACACGCTTAGTTTGCTATATATTTGTTTTGAAAGTTATTCTTAAATAATTTAAAATATTTTACTAAGTAATCTGCAGATCCAAAATGATAGTGCTATTCTTTGTTGCGACAGATATTTAATATATATTTATGATTCAAATTGTTAGCAATAAATCAAATGTTCACACTGTATTCTATAAATATACAGTATAAGTAAAATAGTAAGTTATTTTAAGTAAGTATACATGTAATATATTGACGGTTGTTATATAGAGTACAGATTCCTTTATCTTAATTGATTAACAATTTTCACTTTAAACCGAGTTGCTAACATTTTCATTTTATTGGATAAGTAAAGTTGCCGTTTAAACTGAGTAAAAAACTGTCATCAACATATGCAATTAAAATAGTAATAAAGTATATATAAAAATTATTAAATGAATTAGTGGGGAAGTAGGTCACACGCTGTATATATGCATATATAAATGGTCGGAGGTTTTACAAATAAAAGTAATAAGTTATTATAGCGTTAAATTTTAACATAACTTATAGTTAAATCTGTTAGTCTTTCTATTTGTAAAAAAATAAAATAAAACAGTGTTAAATACTGGCTTACGAATTAAAATTTCGTAAACAATTTAAAATAACTTATACTGGAAGATTTTTTTTTTGTTTGTTTAAAAAAAAAAGAAAAAAAAAGGGGGGGAAGTAAAATAAAATAAAGTATTGGATAACAGCGTAATGAAGTAAAGTTTCGTATGTTAAACTTGAGTTTCTGTTTTGGGCGATAAATCAAATTAAATAGACATAGGTAAAATGGGCACAATAACTGGAACAGGGAATAGAAAAAACAGATAATTGGCAAGGGGAATGAGGCAGAGTTAGGTGCGTGGTGTACTGCGCATTTAAAAATAAGACAAATAGTTAAGAAATAATTTAAAAATATCCGCTATTACCGATTCTGTATTTAACTGATCAGTAACTAAAAACTATATATACCAAATATAAATAGATATAGGTATTCCATAACTCCTAAATAAAGAATATTTATACTGTGCTTTTAATGTGGACAAGATCCAAATCAAGAAAAATGGATCAACAACCAATAAGTGATACAAACACCTCGGTTAACGAAGAACCAGAGGAAAAGATTCCTGTGAGCAAAAAGAAAATGATCAACAAAGAAGCAAAAAACTTGAAGAGGAAAACGAACGCAGGTGGACCATGATGAAAGAAATTTTATGGACTATAAAACAAGAAATAGCCAGAATATCGCAGGAAATAAATGAATTGAGGCAACAACTATCAGAAAATACAACATATATAAATCAAAGAATAGATGATGTCAAACATGAACTAGAAAATGAAATCGAAACAAAATTTCAAAGCATGAAAAACGGAAATAATCCGGAACAAGGCAACAGCAATAGGCTGGAAAAAACAGAAATGAGTCAGCAGATGACTGAAGCAGAGCATGAATATGTTCAGGATCAAGTCAAGAAAAAAGGAGAGGATGCTGAAATAACCGAAGATCATAGCATTAAAAATGAGATGCATGAAAAAGAAAAGGGACAACCTTGCCTGTGCAATATAAACCAATTCCTAGAAATAAAAATATTTAAAGGACAATCAGGTGAAGCTCCTATGGAGCACATTAAAAGCTTGGAAAAATATTTCCAGGTAAACCAAATCAATGACTTTAGTAAACTGGAAATTGCCTGCAGTCATCTCCATGTCAATGCTCAAGCATGGTGGAAATCCTTGTTCCCCTATCCAGTAACATTTGAGGAATATAAAAAGGAATTATTAAAAAGTTTTTGGAATGAACAGCATCAAGAGATGATTCTATACCAAGCCATGCAGGAAAAACATAATGAGTATAATGGTGAAAATTACTTGCAATTTTTCAGAAGACAAGTGCCAACACTTCAGACATTAAACGCATGTCACATATCAGAGGGGCAAATTGTCAGAATAATCCGTCATAATCTGCCACTTGGGATTGAACAAATGTTACTTACCGCAAATATGAATACAGTGCAACAAATGGCGGAAGTATTAAGTGCAGTAAACATGACCCAAAGAGAGACACAAGGGAACAAAGATAGGCAAAAACAAAATCATTGGCATAGAAAGGCCATACTGAGAAATAACAGCATAGAAAGGCGCACTCACCAAACAGAAAACAATGGTTACAATCAAAGAAAGAAATATTGGAAAGAAAAACAGTTCAGACCACCCTCACCAAGGCCAGGGTGTAGTAAAGATGAGAATTAATCAGATCACATAATTTAAGTCTTTGTAGTTACATATTTATAGGTTTCTTGTGAACTTTTGTCTCTCAGGCATGGTGTGTATGGGTTGATTCGTATTGGCATTTTTTGAACTTGGGCTCTGGAGATGGGGAATGTGCAGGGATTGGATGGAGATGACTGTGTGATCTGGAGTCTCTGTGGCTTCAGGTGAATGAACACTTCACACAAAAATGCAAGCAATTCTTTTAGCAGAGAAAATATTCTCTGGGACTCAGTTGGGGTAATGCAAACATACTCGTAAGTCTTGTATAGAAAGCAGAGGAACATTAACTTCAACTCTTACTCAAAGCCCTTTGTCTGTGATTCCCTGTAAGCAAGTACTCAAATAACTTTATATTTAAAGTAATAGTAAGTGTATAATTGTGCTGCGTGTATATACATGTACAGGAATTTATCTATAGCAAGAGGGAAATAGATGCAGTACCTTATGGTGAGTACGATATAGTATCTGAGCCAATGCAACCTTGTTGACTTGTTGAAAAATACGAAATTATTGAAATATCTCATAATGCAAATATATGTAGACATATTTTATTATTATTATTATTATTATTGCTATCAATAAAAGAGTTTTAAAGCACTTAGTAAAAGCGCATGCCTGTATGACCGAAAATCTCATATCTGTATATCAAATCACACAAGGTAAAATTTATTTCTATTGGGTAAAAGGAGCTCAGACCATTTCCATTACTTATAAACATTGTAAACAACTTTAGGGATTTATTATTTTTCTTATTTAAAATTGTATTTTATCTATTTCAACGCCTCGAATATATATATGGGGGGATAATTAATTATTTAGTATTTTTTTATTATTATATCATCATTAGTACGAAACGGTGATGGATATTTGAGATTAAATAAATATTTAATCATATTATTAAACTTGTTTCATTTTCGTATTATTATTATTTATATTGATCAAAATGTATTCTTTCCTTATCAACCACGTACCGGTAATAATCATTTAATTTACCCATTTGAAGACCCTAGATTGTAGAGTGACTGAGCTAGCCACAAAGGGATATTGCTCTACCGGGGTGTTAAATCTTATTCTTATGCTACACTGAACATATGGTGTTGCACATCCTTCTAGGAAGGTGAAAAATTTATTTTTTGATTCTTTTCTAGAAGTGGCACACAAAGGTCTATTTTGTAAATAGATTTTTCAAAGGTGTGTACTTGCCATTGTTCTAAATATTTGGGCATTCAAATAAGATATCAACTAAAGGGTGTTTTTAACTGGAAGAGTCCTGTCAATCCACTCTTTCTATCAATTTAGCTGGAAGTACCAATATACATGAGTACAGACAATCAGCTAGATTGATATCCATTTCTTTACCTGTTGAATCTTGGTCACTTCATGCTCAGTGCAAGATTAGGAAAATAATTCTGCAGGGAGTATGGACTGGTACTATATATATATATATTGTGCCCTTATCTGTAGGTCATAATAAGGTAGAAAGGTCAATTACTAAAAAAAAATTTTAAATTTTAAGTTATATTTGTATGATATATAAATAATAGTAGGATAATTAAATTTTATAGTACAATTTAAAGCTGAAAATACCTGGTATATAAAAATGTAATAGATTATTTTAAAAGAAAACAGTTAAATAAAGCTTAATTATATTCTTGCTTATGGTTGTAAAAGCTGGCCATATAAAATAATACAGCTATAAATATTTTAAAAGTATGTTAATAATTTGAGTATAATATTTTTTAAAACTAATAAATTAAATAAATGCTATATGCAATGTTATAATTGTATTTAATAATCAAAATTGATAGAGTATATTTTATTAATAAACTTTGGGATGGTGAGAATTGTATTTAGTTCTACAAGTTAAATTATTTTCCAAATTTTTATAAAATATATCAGTTTTGGTAATTTAGACCGAGACGTAAATAAAAAATCATTTGATAAAGTTAGTAAACACGTGACTGTATATTATATACCTTCACACACACGCTTGTTAAAATAATAATAAAGTTTGTGAATTTGAAACTAAATATAATTGCCATCGATCATTAAAGTAAAAGTTTAAAATATTAAATATTGTTTTAATAATTGTTTTTAAAGTTTAAATAATTTTGGTAAAATTATAACTGAATTTAAAAATATTAGTCTAAATAATATTTAAGACATGACGTCATCAATTCTTTATTTTAAACGTCTAGTCTGTTATAAAACTAAAATGGATAAATTTGTTCGCGCTAAAATAAAGTTATTAACCAATCAACGGAGGTAAATTAGCAGACAAAAAATAGGAATTATACAGAGCGGAGAGAAGGAATGTGTAAGTGAAAGAGAAAGTAACACATTTTTGTAGCTGATAACACCGTAGCTAGAAAAGTAATATAAATTTAAAATTTTGTATTTATTTAAAAGTTCTTCTGTAACATATAATATATTTTGACTGTATCGATATGGATTGCTAATTTTAAAAGTTATCTTACCAGGGAAATTTATTCGAATTTAACCAAAAACCTACAGTAGAGATGGAAGTACAAGGGAAAATACCTAAATTTATTACCGAAGGAGAAATATTTGGAAAATGTTTTAATACGGCTTTATTTATGCTCAACCAGAAACTTATTTTGTCACTCAAAGAAATATAAATGGGACGCTATATGAAAATTTAAAAGAGAAGTTACTTGCCATCAGGAAAAAATTATGACGCAAAATTTATAAGGCTACTTTAAAGTTATGTTATTCTTCTCTATGGAAAAATTTAATCTGTGTTTTATTATAAAGAAAATAATGATGAAGAAAGAGTGTTTATATTTGTTAAAGGAAAACATTATTAAAAATATAGTACAAGAATTTTGAAATAAAGAAAAGTAAAGAAAAATATGAAAGTGCTATTATGGATTTTATAGAAAAGGAGCTGAAGAACTTTATCTAGTCAGAGAAAAATATTATAAAGAATTCAATGGAGAAAATGCTTGATTGGTAAAATATATTAAATTACCTAATGAAAATGGATCCATGGAAATCAGAAAATTTAATGAATCTTTAAATAAAAGTACGTACAAGATGCATCGGAAAAGTCGCGCGGGAAAATATTAGCAGACAATAGTAGAAGAGAATGTCATGAATTAATAATTGTATACAATATTGTGAAAAACCTAGGATTGTCGTCGATGAAGATTTATTAAACAGAGCTATTGTTTTACTTTAAAATAGAACATTAAGTGACTAAAAGAAGAAATAAAATATTTTTTTTTTTAGCTTAAATATGAACGGTTCAAGAAAGTCTGGTGAAGAAGTATCGTAAATATAATTTAAATGTTTTATTAATTTATTTTTAAATATAAAATGCTATATTAGATTAGGGAAAACATATAAACATAAATTTAATAATAATGAGATTTAAATATAATAGCTTAATAGAATGATAGAAATATTGTTTTAAAAATAAAAAGTATGCATGGAATTTTTTATATCTACAAGAATTAATGGAATGGTGAAGCCCACAAAACACGATCGAGAAGATCAAGATCGTTTTGGTAATTTTGGTATTTATTCATAATGCATAATGTATTTTTTTCAGATCATCTATTGATTAAGAATGATGTGTGAAAGTTTTAAAATTATAAGTACACATTTTATACAACATTAAAACATATTCGGAGATAAGAATAATTTTAAATATGCATGCAATAAGTTATTTCAAGTATAATTAATAGTATAAGTTGTCAAAACAATTGTGTGATTCTTTTGAACTTTCATGTAACAAAGTATTAGATATTTTAAAATAGTTTGTATATGATAAATATACGAGAAAAGTAGTAAAAGATTTTCTTAGAGAACAGCTGTATAGTTTTGAAATAAAATGAATTTTATTATTGTTAGAAATGTAGATAAGAATTTGTCGATGTACTGTATAGAAAAATCTAGAGAAATAAGATCGGATAGTGACTTGGTAGTACTAGTGTAGAGGAAACCAAGATGATGTTTTGCTAAGAAATAAGAAAAATAAAGTATTTGGATCATAGTTAGTTTGTGTGATTTCAGTATAGCTAACTAAGCCCTATCACTGAACACATATATGTTGGACAGTGTCTTTACGTATCTTTTAAACTCTTTGATGTTATATAAAGCTGAAGAAATAGCTTTAGCATCACTCCTATAATAGAGGTGGGTAGACAGACAAAGGTCACTCCTCTATAGTGCTTTAATTCACTGTGCCATTATTGTCAAGGTTTATGACGGATAATATTCTAGTTATTTTTGATCCTGTGCATCTATTTTCGCTATCCTTGTTTCGTGAATCTGCATCGTCAGAAAGATATTTTTTACAGAAATAATGAATAAAATAGAATTGAAGATATGTTATCATTTAAGTAAGAATAGTTTATTTACTGGAAGGTGTTAGAATTGTGTAATTTTAAAAGTGAAAGTACAAAAATCATAAAGAGAGAAAGAATCATATAATACAGTTTAAAACCAATTTGGAAACGAATATCAGATTTTAAAAGAGAAATCTAAAACAAAGTTTTTTTTTTAAGTGATAATAAAATTTGAATAATTTTATAATAATATTTAGAAAATGAATATTGCATGTTTGTTAAGAAAATAATTCAATAATGTGTAATAGACACATATATTTGTGCATGGTGTGTTAATAATTGTAATTACCATCCGAAGCAAGGCTTGAATGAGTATATTAGATTAATAAGCATTGTATAATGAACAAGAAAACGTAATATCAAATGTAGAAGAATGTTTTTGAATCTGTAGGATTCCATATAACTAATATAAAATTAGAGTTTTATGATTTTGTAGAATGTTTACTACGAATGTAATTTTATAAAAAATATAATTTTTAAAATATAGTAGGGATACAAAGTATTAGTGATAATTATAAATAAATACATTTTGTAACAAGCTAAACTAAAATAAGAAATCCAATAATAATAATACTGTACTTTCTTAAGTATTTAAAAGATAAGAATTAACTAGAAAAATAAGTAGAAGTTTGGTTTTATTGTATAAACTAGTAAAATAATTTTGTGATAGGAGAGTAAGGATATCCAATGTACATAATGTAAAATAGTGTTTTTTGTTTATGTTATTAATAAACTTTGTTGTAAATTTATTATAAAGCTTTGTGTCTTCGTTATTATTTCTCCACATGGATGCATGATATCACAATACACATTTATAATTGAAACAGACATATAGTTTTGCACAAAATAGGTAAACATAAAAGTGTTATAATAATTTTGAAAATTTATTTGTATGATAAAATTAAAAGATCATAATTATATCATTTATTGGTCATAAGTTGGTTGCCACAATATTAAAATAAATTATATGCTAATGTTGCCACACGTATTTTGTTGTCGGATTATTAAAATACTGCCACGTACGTAATTATTTATTTCATGTAGGAAGTAATAAGATTATATTATACTATTATTATTATTATTATTATTATTATTTATTATTGTTAGTTGCTGCGTAGTGAATTTATGACATAAAATTCCCTTTTCATAGTTTACTACCGTAATTTTAAATCAGTTAGAATATAATTTATGAACCTGAGATTTGATTTTATTTTATTTATTCTATTTATTTACTTAATCTTATTTAATTGAGCTAGATTATTATTACAAAGAATATTAAGACATGATTATTATTTTAATCGTAATGAAAAGAGCTTAGAAAGTCGTAAGAATACTATAAGTTAGTTATTTAGTATAGTAAAAGGGGGAATAGTGTTCTTATGCCATTGAGATAGTATCAGGTGGATAATATCTCAATGTAGTCTATCTCGTTCCCCGTGTCGTCACTCCATGTCTCATGAAAATAATAAATATTTATTAATTCATTTACAAATATAACTGTACTTGTATTTTAAAAGTTAGAGCTAATAATCATTTAAATTAACGCTGGATATTTCATTTATTCATTTGTTAAACTGAGCTAGAACCCGGAATATATTTTAAACACTATATAAATTTTATGGAGGGGACGTGCACGGAGGAGGAGGGCAGATATATATATATATATAGTATTTTTAGGTTAAACTGTGTCTTATTTTGTATTACTTTCCAATGTTTTGATGAAATAACATCTGCCATTTTCAAGGTAAATTTTTTAAAGAAAAACCAATGGATCTCAAGAAATAATGAGATTGAATATGAAGTAAAGAATGAGAATGAATATGAAGTAGTTGAGTATTCAGAATATGTAAATTAAGAAAATGATTATTTTCTTCAGTTTCACCACTAACTGATTTCATGTTTACATTAGAAGAGATAAAATCAGCAAATCTCCACAAGTCTGGAATATGTTGTGATTCAGTAGGTTTATTTAAACCTGTTGGTCTTTTTAATATTTCCAATAGACTCCCTCATAATTCTCAATTTATATCTTTTTCAAATTAGCAAGTATCTTAGCATTATCAAAATTAAGTTCTGTGACCAATATCTGAAAAATGTGAAGGAAAAACTGATGCATTTAACTGCTGATAGAAGGCATTTTTTATGTTCCTTAATTCTGACATTAATTCTTATGTTAGATTAATCTATAAAGGGTTTTGAAATACTGTAAACATGGAATTTCATAAACACATTGGTATTCCAAATGTACTATGTCTTTAGATCTATGGGGGAAAAATCATCAATTTTTTTGCTAGTGAAAAAAGTAGACTTTATGTTAAAATTATATAGTTTTCTACTGATCTTATCAGTGCATCCTTTGATATAAGGTAAAATCATTGTATGCTTGTTGAGATATAAATTTTATCCTCTTTTTTCTTTTTGGTATCAATGCTCCATATTTTAAATATTCAACTACTTTATGCTCAATCTCATTTTTTACCTTACACTCAATCTCATTACTATTTGACATCTAACAGTTTTTTTTTAAAAAAAAGACTGCTTTTGAAAATGGTAAGGGCTTGAATCACTGGGAAGTAATACAAAATAATACATGGCTTAACCTCACAAAATACGTTATATATATATCATATTACCATGAAACATTAAATATAATACGTTATATATATATCATATTACCATGAAACATTAAATATAATACATATGTAAAGTTTTATATTTTGTGTGTTTTTATTCAACTGCAAAAAACATTATTATTTTAAATTTATTTTAAAATTGAAAAAATAATAATATTCAAGTATTTTCAAGTTTTTGTGTTCAGAAGTCAGATCAATCTCTTTCACTATGGATGTATTTTTGAAGCATCCACTTCATTTTTTCAAGTGAATAAGGCTTACAGAGCATATGTTATAGCTGAAATACACAGGCTTATATATACCTGTGTCTATATATATATATATATATATAATATATACCTGTGTCTATATATATATATATATATATAATAGACAGGGTATAAGCACAGACTTTCACATGAGCCACCGCTCTCCACACTATCTCATAACACTGATACACCCAAACACACATATGTCGAAAGGATAAATAATCACCAATATACATATTTCATGCTAAAACAGCAATCGTCAGTTGGTCCAGATTACCATCTCTACACATATATGCCACAAGTGCTCAGATATATATTAAGGTAGCAAATCCTCCTACTTTAATGGACAGGCTTCAATCTACTCCACACTCCAACTCTTCAACTGTCCATCCAATTGAAAATCTGATGATGGAACACTCAAAGGCTCCTGAGGCTGAGATTATTGTCACACCCATGTTGACCTAAAGTATATTGGTGATTATTTATCTTTTCAACATATATGTGTTCGGGTGTATCAGTGTTATGAGATAGTGTGGAGAGTGTGGCTCATGTGAAAGTCTGTGCTCATACCTTGTCTATTACATATATAGACACGTATATATAAGCCTGTGTATTTCAGCTATTACATATTAGAGAGGTCTGCCCATCCTTGCATATGTATTTAATGGATTACGCCCTGTAAATGTGAGGTTCAGATTGACCTTAGGTCAACATGGGTGTGACAATAATCTCGGCCTCAGGGTGGCCTTTGAGCATTCCATCATCAGATTTTTAATTGGATGGACAGTTGAAGAGTTGGAGTGTGGAGTAGATTGAAGCCTGTCCATTAAAGTAGGAGGATTTACTATCTGAGCACTTGTGGCATATATGTGTAGAGATGGTAATCTGGACCAACTGATGATTGCTGGTTTAGCATGAAATATGTATATTGGTGATTATTTATCTTTTCGACATATGTGTGTTCGGGTGTGTCAGTGTTATGAGATAGTGTGGAGAGTGGTGGCTCATGTGAAAGTCTGTGCTCATACCCTGTCTAGAGCATATGTTATAATTTAACTTAATATATACATTTTTAAAAAAAATATATTTAAATTTTAACTTTATAAATATATTTCAAACTTCTATTCCATCGCATATTCGTGAAATGTATGACCAAAGACATGTAAAAAAGATAAATGGTCCATAATCTGTGCATTTTATATTCAGCCAGCACTATCACTTGGCTTGATTACAAGTGTCAAACTTTCTGCACTCACAACCTTTTATATTTTTTTTAAAAAATTATTTTCTTTTTTTAAATTATATTAATAAGCTAAAATAAAAGAGATGTTATTTTTGAATAACATATGTAAGAATAATTTTCATTGGATAATTTAATTGAAATACTATAATGCACCCATGATCTAATTCTAATTCAGATAAATTTTAAATGTTTTTTTCACATTATAATAAACCTTAAAATGTTTCTTTCAGATAGTTTGGTTCATAGCTACCATACAGTCTTAGTCAGTTAATGAATATCTAGTTGTTCTTGCTAAAGAATAAAACAAGGATGGAAAATTTCTCAAATGGCAATTAGTAATGTCTTCCTTTTCATTATTTTACATGAGTGGATATTGGAGAGATCCTGGCAATGCAGGTAGCTATTTAAAGCCTGTTTTATTGTTTTCTAAAAAAAAAAAAAAAAACCTGTTAAATAAATATAAAAAAAAAGAATAAACGTTCTTTCACAATCATTAGGAATAATTTTTTAACATATTGTATTTTAATACTTTAATAAAACAAGAAATAATTTTTTTAAAAAAATAATTATATTTTCTGACCTGCTTCAATTCTGATAGTATATATAGTCAAGAGCTTATTTAAGCTTATGATATAGCCCTCAAGTTGGAATATTATAATAAACTGCTTAAATAATTTAATTGTTAAAAACTGTTGCAAAATTTAGACTATAATTTAACGATGGATTCCAGTTTCTGTTAAAAAATGAAAAGTTAAGAAAACATTAAACATGAAAAAAAAAAAAAATTGTATGGTATGTTTATAAATCATTAAATATCTGATTTCATTTTTATTGTCAATGAAATATATTTTTATATACGTATACTTTGGTGGAATCACATATATATAATATGTTAAATGACAATATATAACGCAATCAATTAACACATTACTTATACATTTTCACTCAGGTCAATTAGTTTTTTTTTAAAATTGTGACCATTCATAATAGTCAGAAGAAGATCAACACCAGCCAAGTTGTAAAAGTAAATATAATATTTCAAAAAGTCACTTTTGACATAAAGATCAGTAGAATTCTTATGAGAGAAGTGTAAACAATTATTACCATAAACTCTTAACTAAAATTATTAATATTGGTCTTGAGAATGAAAGATATTTAAATTCCTAAAAAGTTCATATGCATATATATTCTTTAAAAAGATTTTGATTCCTTTATAACAATAAATAATTAGTAACAAATAGCTTAACTATCTAATGTAATTAATTATAAGTAGTCTTTTACTAGTATCTATATATATATTTAAAAGATTAGAATTTAATTCATCCAGTGATTTTTAAAAGGGAGGCATTATAAAAGTTTTAGATAGCATTTTAAAGTAGTCAAACAAAAATAGAGCAGGGCAAATAGTTTTTAAAAAATGAAATAAAATAAAAAAGCAACCGTAATGCAAACCTGCTGTCTCTAATATTACATAAAGCATTATATATAGGATATATGAGCACAGACTTTCACACGACCCATCACTCTCCACACTATCTCATAACACTGATACACCTGAACCCATATATGTAAAAAAAAACAACCGACATACGTATTTCATGCTAAACCAGCAATCATCAGTTGGTCCAGTACCATCTCCACACATATATGCTATAAGTGCTCAGATATATATTAAGATAGCCAAACCTCATACTTTAATGGACAGGCTTCAATCTACTCCACACTCCAACTCTTCAACTGTCCATCCAATTGAAAATCTGATGATGGAATGCTCAAAGGCCACCCTGAGGCTGAAATTCCTGTCACACCCATGTTGACCTAAAGCCAATCTGACCCCACATATACAGGACATAATCCATTTAATACATATACAAGGGATGGGCAGACATATCTATCATGTAATAACTGAAACACAGGCTTATTATATACCTGTGTCTATATATGTAATATATAGGGTATACGAGCACAGACTTTCACATGACCCATCACTCTCCACACTATCTCATAACACTGATACATCTGAACACATATATGTTGAAAATATAAATAATCACCAATATTATAATAAAATCTTTATGTAAATTTAATACTAACAGAAGTATTTTCCAAGAAAAGATAATATAGATCAAAATCTTATTAATATAAAGTAATGGGAACTTTGAACACTTTTTTTTTACATTAAATGAAATTAATATTAACTATAAAGTATTATTAAAACTTTTATTACGTGTTCTGTTAAACTGTATATCTTAATAAACAAACCAATGTATATTAATATTTTTAGAAATTTAATTTAATTAATATTTCGATAAAAGAAAATTTGAATTAAAAAATAGTAAGAGATAAAAAAATAAAAAAAAATTTTTTTAACAATATATTATTATGAAAAAAAAACCTGTTAAAAATATTTTTTAAAAAGTATTCTTTCTCACAATTGAGCACACCAATCTAGTTATTATTTCATACCTTCAGTAACTACATTTTTTTTAAATAAATGACACAAATAGATTTTTGTAATGAATAGGACTATAAAAATCCAAAAAAAAAACCCCCCAAAAACACACAGATTATATATTGTGGAACTCTATGAGATAAATAAATAAATTATAATGGTATATAAGTTGGTCATGCAGAGAATAACAGCCAGAATGACTTGAAATTTTAAAATTAAAAATAAAATAATTTTATGTATACCATTTTTTCCAAATAATAAAATATTAGTAGTGATCTAATTGATTATCCACATATCCATTTTTATCTTTTCCCAGTGCTTTAAACACTGTTTTGATGTCATGAAACAATGCTGGGATGACTTGATGATCATTTGAATATGATAAGGGATTATTATCAAAGTGCCTAATTTATAAATTCAATGTGTAATCTAAAACCTGTTATTATTAAGTTTTTATTGATATGAGTTTTTTTTGGTGAACTTTTAGTTGTATCAATTTCTTGAAAAATGGCAATTTTCAAGGCTTCTTTAAATTTCTCATGTCTTATACCTAATATCAGCTTATAAAATTGACTGCTTTAGAATTTCAAAGTTCTTTTTTTTTGTGATTTGCAATTGACATATTTCTTTATGGTGATGGCTCTTTCTTGATGACCCCCCCCCCAGTCTATCATTTCTTGTATTTGGGTCTCTACAGCCCCCTGGTACTGGAAGGATATTGGATATGTTCGAGACTGGAAATATGATTCCTCTTTAAGCTTTATTCGGTGAATAGAGTCCTTGATGACTCCAGGAGTATTAGAAAAAACAGGTCAGCTATTCTCCAAACTTTGCTCGTAATTTCTTCCCTTCCCTTGGATCCATATCGGGTATTTCCTTCATTTTGTGATCTATAAGATCCTCCTCCAGATCTGGCTCCAAGTACATTGCTTGACTGGTGACTGTGGAGGGTATGCTCTCCAATTTGACCTTCTCCTGATCCAGGGTTACTGATCCTGTTTCCAAATCAATTAGACTCCTGTGTTGAATCAAAAAATCATAACCCAGCATAAGGCTCTGAAGCAAACCTTTCATGACTAAAAATGGGTGGCCCAGTGAAAGCCGACCCCATCCACTTCCAATCACAAATGGAATCCTTCTGTTCAGGTTTTCTTCCCATCTGCCAGGACCAACTGCATGGACCTCAATGGAAGCCTTGGCACCTGATATCCGTGTGTCTCCAAGGCCTCCAACCAATGTCCTGATATGCATGAAACTTGACTACCCATGCCAACCAGTGCCAACACATCCATACACCAATCTGTACAGTAACCATAGGACAAAGGCCTGATGCTAATGGTAACTGGATCTGATCTATCCCCTTCCTATGTTGCACCCTTGCGGTGGCGTATCGTTCCATTCACTTTTAGTTTTGTGGATGGCCTGAAAGGGGAATGACCTAACATGACTCTCTGGTGTTTAATGACCTATTGCTTTGATATGGCCTTTTCACTCTACTTTGGGTGTCCATCTGGGGCTTGGGGAAGGTTGAAGCTCAGTTTGGCCTAGTCATAACAGGTTGGCATCTGGGGTGTTCCAGCTTGCGTATTCTGTCTACGGACTCTTTGGGGAATAGCGTATAGTCAATGGTAGTAAGGACTCAGCCATATGCTCTACAGTCCTTTTACAGCATCCCACCTTCATCTATTGGACCTGTGTTGGCATATTCTGCTTTATGGCCCTTATTATTTGTGTCTCAGTGAAAGGAAATGCCATCAAGGATCTCAACCGAGCCACTTGCCTCATAAAGAACTGGGTATGGGTTTCCTTGACAATAGCCCCATAGTGTTCCTTGAGAATAGAATGATATATTCCATCCTGCCGCTATTCACTCCAAAATGTTTTGGTTAAGGCTACATCATACTGGTCAAAGGTAGAGGATTTTTCCATGTAGCACCCTCACCAGGACAGAGCATATCTCTGCAGATAGTGAATGGCAAGGGCCACTTGGTCTGCCTGTTATTCTCTGAAAACAGAACAACTCCTGCAGACTCTCAATATGGACCCTGGGGTTTTCTCCTACCTCACCCTTGAATACTTTTACTTGTATAAACTTTGCTAAGTAGGATTGCGGGTACAGGGTTGATTCCTGCAGTGTTCGTTTGTCCATTTCACTTGCTTCACTACTGCTGCTCCTACACTCCCTATCTGTATTCACTACCTGCCCTCTCATTTCTTCAGTCCTGCACTGCTAGGCTAACCTCTCTTCAAAGGTACTGTTTCCTCCCATTGCTTTATCTTCCTTACTCCAACCCTCTTTCTTCAATGGTTCACCTAGCCCACCAAGCTCTGAATTACCCTCCTTACAACTTCCCATTTTTAGATTGGCTTCTTGACTGATCTTCCCCATTCCTTGCATTCTCCCCATAACCTTGGAATCAACCTTCAACAATTCTACACTATTTCCAATTTGGGTCACCCGGTCCTTCAACATTTGTACATCTCTGGCTATCTCATCCCTTTCCCTAGCAACCCCTTTGCCACCTTGCACAATATCCTCTCTAGCTTTAGATAATATCTCCTGTAGTTCCACTTGCACTTTTGTTTTTTGAATTTAATGGCAGTTGAGGCAGGTTAGAAAGTAACCGAAAGTACTTCTGCGGATTTAAAGATTGTTTGTAAACCGTGAAAAATATTATTTCAATTATATATATATATATATGTTAATTGTAATACATATATATATATGTGTGTGTGTGTGTAATTGTAATATATAATGTAAAGAACATTTTGATAGCTCAAACAAGCTTTTTTTAATATAAATTCTACAAGAGAAATCATTCAAATCATTTTTATGTTCCCATCGCCAGACTGGTTTTGAGCTATGGCTCTCTTCAGTGAGGTGCTAGGACACCAGCTTCAAAAAATTAACTCAAGATAAGCATTTATCTGAAAGTTAACTCTTAAGAAGAAAATCTGAAATTAAATTAAATTACAAATCCCATTAATATATGGGCTATCTGAATTAAGTTCAGACCCATATGATTATTTCAGTTGGAGGGCTGAATTTAAAGACTTGTAGATGTCTAAAAATTTCAGATCTTCTTAAGAATTAACTTTTAGATTAATGCTTATTTTTAGTTAGTTAGATGATTTGAATGCAAAAATAAGCTTGTTTGAACTATTGAAATGCCCTTTACATTACATATTGGTAAATGCAAGCTATATAGATCATGTGATATACAACATGATTTTATTATTATAATTCTAATATATATTGAAGCAGTAAATCTTAGCTTAAGATTGTGCTTCATGTTTCTACCTACTAACCTGTATTCAAACCCCTATATCCCATCTCGCTCCTTTTGTCGTGTATAAATATTTCATGTATATATTTGAGATGCGCGCCTAAATTATAAAATTTAATGTTTCAATAACGTTTTAAAATTATTATTAATTCTTTTTATTAATTATTAGTTCTTTTTTATTAAAGTATTATAGATGCGGCTCAAATAGGAGCAAAACTTACTAACAAAATATTGATGTTTTTAAATATTTATTATATGTCATTTTTAGCTTTTTCTATTTAAATTGCTTGTTTTTCTATTAAACTGTATATTTTTTATAAAATCCAATATGGAAGATGTGACTGTTGTTAATTGTCCAAAAATAATTAAAGGGAGGTATTTTTTAATTAAAGTTTTACTTAAAATAAATGGGATTAAGTAGATTAAAGATTTTCTTTTGTATAAAACATGTTGTCAAATCTATATCTAATCTGAAAATAGATTTGAATTTATTTTTGGACGTTATCTTACTATTGCATTTTCAAAAACAACTGATAAAAGAAAAAGTATAAAATGACTGAATTTGGAATCACAGATTAGATTAGCTACTATTGAGAGAAGTGATTGCTACTAGACTATGCTGTTTTGAAATCTCAAGATGATCTAATAAAAGCTTTTCCTGACCCTTGTGGGTCATCTTCCACGGCCATAATATTCTGCTACCCTAAAGTAAAGTAAAGGTCTGATGGAGAACTTTTAAAAATGCTAATAGAGAAGCTTGCTGTCACCAAGAATTCATTTTGGATCCTCAATTTGCCATGCATGAGCCGTACTTTGAAAATAGACTTATTAAATTTGCACAAGGTAACTTTTATGCTATTATTTGAAAATGAATCTAGCTTCACTAATCCTGCTATCAAGATTTCTAACGTATTGTTCAATTTTCTATCTTTTTAAATTAATATGTAAATGTAATGTGCTCTTAAATGATTTTATAAATCTAATTTTCTCTCATATGCTCTAACTTTCTTTAACTTTGGTGCAGTCAATTATTTATAGTTATTTATTACTTGATTTTATATGTATACTCATATTATTATTAAATTGCCAATCTCACAACCTGGTGAGCTTAATTTCTAAAAATCTTTTCTGTCATTTTTTTTAACTAAACCTTCATGAAAAGGTTATTAACGTCCCCTTTAAATATATATATATATATAATGCATTATAAATTAATATATTCACCAGTTTTTTTTTTTTACGACTCAACATTTTATGTTGGTTTATTATAAAAGTATATTTGTTTAACTCTGGATTTTCTACCGGGGAAAATCCAGAACTCAAGCTAATTAACACCCTGAAACATTTATTTTATAATTATTTATTACATTCTGAAAGGGTGAGCTTAATTTATAAAAATCTTTTCTATCTTTTAAGTAAACTTTCATGAATCAAGTTTATTAACGTTCCCTTAAAATATAACGTGTTAATTAATACACTCGCCAGATTGTTTTACGAGCCAACATTCTATTTATGTTTTAATATAATATATATATATATATATTTGTTTAACTCAGATTTTCTACCGGGGAAAATCCAGAACTCAAGCTAATTAATGCTCTGAAATATTGATTTTATAATTATTTATTAAATTCTGAAAGGGTGACTTATAATTTGTTTTCTATATAATTGCTAATCTTACTTCATTTTTTCATACTCTTAAAATGTCAAAACTTGTATGTAAATATTTCAATTATTGTAAAATCAACGAAGATGGGATTGTTTTATTTTAAATAGCAGAAAAAGGGATGGGGGGAAATCTTAATGTTCCTTTTATTAAATAAAATCTTAACGTATTTGGGAAATTTTAATATTTTACTATTTTAGTTACTAAGTAAAATCTCTCTCTCTATATATATATATATATAACTGCATAGCGTATTATTTGTCTAAATTATGGTATTCAAACTAGGGTCGTTTATTTTAAAAGCAGTAAATCTTATTCAATGTCGTTAGAGACATTCATTCGTACTGCGTTCCTGACATTTAGCATATCTTCATATATATATACTACGTGCTTCTAGTCTTCTAATCTGGGGGTTGCGACAAGTTCGAACCCATAGATTTCTTCTCATATCTCATTCCGTAGATAGTTGAGCTATCCAGAATCATATTTATTTCATATAAAATGCCTCTGGCAGTGATCCCATAAGTTTGGCACATGCTATGCATATTCACTTCATAGATAAAAGGCCTCTTGCATAGGTTATAGCAGAAAAAGTCTGGGCCACACCATGCCTATCTACTTTTCTCTAAGCACTACCCAAGAAGGGGGTGTGAGATTTCACTTTTTTATCCAGAAGCACGACCTTTTTCTCTTAGTTATTTTAGGCTATTATGTCAGCACCGCAACTTATTTGTATTAGTATTTCTTTTGCTTCATGACTCAGTTTTAATGCTCTAATATTAAAATGCACTCTGCTCAAAATATATATCAATGCCAAATATTAATAGCTAGATTAATTACTAATGTTATTTCAATCTTATCATACAATCTCACCATCGTAACTTATTTCTATATTTAAGAGTATATGCCTTGGGAAAAATAAAGCGTTCGTCTTACTATTGTTAAAATAATTTTTCGTTAAATATTTTGTCATAGATTCAAATATAATCAAATGTTTTCAAATGTATTTTATTTATTTTCACGACCGCAATGGCATGAAAATAATTTATCTTATATGTATAATGAATCTCAGAATGCTTTCTTAAATAATGTTAGTCACCATGTTTCAGAACCGTAATCCAAAGCGTTAATAGCAATTTTATGTAACTTCTTTCTAATAACCGATTGGCATCTTAATATTGGACCCACCAAAAATGTGTGTTTATTTGTAATATATTATTTGGCTAAGAAAGAGCATATGAGAACTAATAGCGTGAATGACACTATGTAACCGCTTCCTCATTCACGCACACACTAATGTATATAATTAATTTATAAATGTATAATAATTTGTCAGTATATTATACTATATTTTATTGTCCAACTTATTTGAGTAGTTCAAATTCCTTCTTTCCTCCACATCCAAAAGTAAAGCCTGCTTATATATATTAGTTTAGTCATAGTTAATAGATGTCTCATTGTTTTGCTCAGCTTTGCTAGTCGGCCGGATTAAGATTAATTCTCATGGGCCATCACTATTATGTTATCCATTAGGGTGTTTGATCTGAGGCTTAGAGGGTGGGTTCGAATCCAGGCTGGTCCCTGACCTAAATCTTGGGCTTGACTGGGTTTGAAGTACATTTTGTGAGTTCCAGCTCATGTTAGATGGATAAACATATTTTGACCGGCACAATATATATATATATAAACTATAAGCATCCAGTCAATTTAAAGTACAATATAATTTTACACATTCATTTACTGTGCCAATACTAAAAACTTAAAAATAATAGAGGTATTTTATATATATTAAATGCTTTTATTGAATGAATATTAAAAAAAAAACCACTTTCTTCAACGACAATTGGAGTTTTAGATTTAACTTAAAATAAAAGGGGGGGGTGTAATTAAGGTAATCCCTGTTTTTATAACAAGAGATTGACTTATTTAATTTCTGAAACCCCCCCCCCCCCATGCTTTTATTTCAAGTTAAATCTAAAAACTTCAGTTGTGGTTAAAGAAACAATTATTTTATTTCTTTTTAGTGCACAGTCAAAAAAAGCATTTAATAGTAAAAAAAATTTAATCTCTAGTATTTTTAACTATTTTTTTTAAGTAACAAATACAGGAATTCTTTTTAAACATTTTTCTTTTTTCATCATTATAATTATATGAGTGACTTTTTTTCAAACCTGTTAAAATTTTCTAATCTGAAAAAGACTACAACCAAAAAATTCAGAGTAAAATAAAATTTATTTAAAAATAAACTTGGAAAAGTGTGGATAATTTTTTTTTTATTAAAGAAGATTATTGATTTTATTTTTTGAAAAATGCAGAATTCCATGATTAAAACATGGTACACACAAAAATGTCCAAAAATGATGCTAAGATAAAACAATGAAATAAAGATTATTTATTATCAATATATTTAGTTGATAGAAAAATAGCTAATAAATGGAAAAAGACTACTATATTGCAAAATATAATTAAAAATTATTCATTAGAGATAACTAATAACCTATGCAATTATTTTAAACAAACAAAATGTTTTTTTATAAATATTAGGCTTTCAGTAGCCTTTAAATAAATCAAAAAATATCTGTAAAATTAATATTTTTCACATAAAACATCTAGAGATTTCTTAAGTAATGATAAAAATAATACTTGTCTTACATAGTAGATTATTAATTATCTGAATATCAACAATCCAAATTCTTAGTTATCTGAACAATTGATACTGTCTTTCTTCTTCACAACAGATTTTATTTCTTATTTTTTTCATTTAATACATTTGCTTTGTTAATTTGATACATCCAATAAGAGATTGATTTTATTGCCATATTAATCTATGATATATAATTTGTATTTATTTTATTGTGAGACAAGTTTTGATTATTATGATATAATTAAATTGTGGAAACATCTATTGACAATGATTACCACAGTGATAATAATGAATCTCAATTTATGTCAATAAAAAATTGTAGTTAATGGTGGTTAATGGTAGTTGTAATTTCAGTTGAAATGGTTATTGCTTACAGAATGATCAGTAATGTTTGTTTCAAAAATTTTTCCAAAATCTATGAGAAATAATTTGTCCACAAATGAAAGCTACAACCTTCCTTCCTCTTTGGTGAAATTATTCAACGTGTTATATCTTCACTCTATCATGATTTGATTCTATTTTCTTAATATATGTTATTTATTGTTACTACTAGTTGCCTTGACTATTTTGTTTAGTGATGCCATCCTCTAAATTAGTTTCTCTTTGGATATCTGGATTATATATTTTTTGCTTTTATATTTGGATATCAGAAATATAAAAAACCTTTGCTAATTTGGCTAATAATTATCTTAGTTTTTTTTGCATAAGATGACAGAAAGGATTTTAATACCTATTTGAAACTTGCCATTAATTTAAAATATTATTTTTGATTTGGTTTCAGAATAGATCCACGTTCAAAAACAATAGTTTATGAATACTTCATTTGATGTTTTACCCATAGTAAAATTAGGAATCATGTGCTTAGTTAATAACTTTTTAATTAAGTGATTATTCCAGATTCCTAAAATATTCTTATTAAATGCACCTTCTATCTCTTTTTAACTCATCCTTTAGTTTTACAGTAGAAAAATATTATAAAAATATAATCAATATTGATATTAGAATGTTTCTCATAATATTTCATAAATCAAAATTTAGGTTGGCATTTAATTCACTTTTGATGAAATGCTACAATTCAGTTTAGAAAAAAATATTTTAAGTCTGCTTATAACAAATTTTCAAAATGGCATTTTTTAAAATTTGCATCAACATGGGTTTTAAGCAATGCTGAGAATATTTTATATTAAAAGTCTCAATAAATAATTTATACACTTTTATTTCAGTGTCTTCATTTGGATTATTTTCTTAGGTAGGTATAAGTTATTACTATATTTTTATTCAATTGCAATATAACAATTTTCTTTATTTTTTAAATTTTATCTTCTACATGTAATGAAATTGCGACATTTGAAATTAGCCTTAGTATTATATTTCATACTAGTTTGAAACATGTCATGTCTTATAAATTCAAAAATAGCAATAAAAGGCATTGAGTATTTAATTATATAGTTCTGTTTATTTTAAATTCATTTGGCTGAAAACATAAATAATTTATTTTCTTTCCTCTTGCTGTCCCAAATAATTTATAATTATCTTTATAATGTGTACAGTAAATTAAGCATCACATGATCACATTTCCTATACTAGCACATTAATTGTTGATAAACAGAGCAAAACTCTCCATACAGTATTGCCACCTGTGCTAAACAGAGTAATCAATGGATGCCAGAAGGCTTGTGCATAAAATCCCTATCTAATGCCTACTCATCCAATATCCCCAGACTAGTTTCTGGCTTGTGGCCTTCTTCAGTGAGGAGCTTTGGATCTGAGAGCACTGCATCTAGATCTTAGGATCTAATGCAACCCTCTAGCAACCACCTCTTATCTCTCCTTAACTACAAAACTTTGAGAATGAAATTGAAAACACAAAAAATATTTTCAATCTAAGCTCAATAGCTTATATAGTCATATGGGTCTGAACTCAGTTCAGCACCCATACATTTTGGTGTCTTTGGCTCTTTTACAACCATAGCCACCACTATCCTATTAGGCAGGATTGGTGTTAAACCATTAAGCATCACATGATCACATTTCCTATACTAGCACATTAATTGTTGATAAACAGAGCAAAACTCTCCATACAGTATTGCCACCTGTGCTAAACAGAGTAATCAATGGATGCCAGAAGGCTTGTGCATAAAATCCCTATCTAATGCCTACTCATCCAATATCCCCAGACTAGTTTCTGGCTTGTGGCCTTCTTCAGTGAGGAGCTTTGGATCTGAGAGCACTGCATCTAGATCTTAGGATCTAATGCAACCCTCTAGCAACCATCTTTTATCTCTACTTAACTACAAAACTATGACAATGAAATTGAAAACACAAAAAATATTTTCAATCTAAGCTCAATAGCTTATATAGTCATATGGGTCTGAACTCAGTTCAGCACCCATACATTTTGGTGTCTTTGGCTCTTTTACAACCATAGCCACCACTATCCTATTAGGCAGGATTGGTGTTAAACCATTAAGCATCATATGATCACATTTCCTATACTAGCACATTAATTGTTGATAAACAGAGCACAGGTGGCAATACTGTATGGAGAGTTTTGCTCTGTTTATCAACAATTAATGTGCTAGTATAGGAAATGTGATCATGTGATGCTTAATGGTTTAACACCAATCCTGCCTAATAGGATAGTGGTGGCTATGGTTGTAAAAGAGCCAAAGACACCAAAATGTATGGGTGCTGAACTGAGTTCAGACCCATATGACAATATAAGCTATTGAGCTTAGATTGAAAATATTTTTTGTGTTTTCAATTTCATTCTCATAGTTTTGTAGTTAAGTAGAGATAAAAGGTGGTTGCTAGAGGGTTGCATTAGATCCTAAGATCTAGATGCAGTGCTCTCAGATCCAAAGCTCCTCACTGAAGAAGGCCATAAGCCAGAAACTAGTCTGGGGATATTGGATGAGTAGGCATTAGATAGGGATATTATGCACAAGCCTTTTGGCATCCATTGATTACTCTGTTTAGCACAGGTGGCAATACTGTATGGAGAGTTTTGCTCTGTTTATCAACAATTAATGTGCTAGTATAGAAAATGTGATCATGTGATGCTTAATGGTTTAACACCAATCCTGCCTAATAAGATAGTGGTGGCTATGGTTGTAAAAGAGCCAAAGACACCAAAATGTATGGGTGCTGAACTGAGTTCAGACCCATATGACTATATAAGCTATTGAGCTTAGACGAAAATATTTTTTGTGTTTTCAATTTCATTCTCATAGTTTTGTAGTTAAGTAGAGATAAAAGGTGGTTGCTAGAGGGTTGCATTAGATCCTAAGATCTAGATGCAGTGCTCTCAGATCCAAAGCTCCTCACTGAAGAAGGCCACAAGCCAGAAACTAGTCTGGGAATATTGAATGAGTAGGCATTAGATAGGGATTTTATGCACAAGCCTTCTGGCATCCATTGATTACTCTGTTTAACACAGGTGGCAATACTGTATGGAGAGTTTTGCTCTGTGTACAGTAAATATTATCATTAAAACAGATATAAAATACAGAACAAAACTTTATGCTTATGAACTAGTTTTGTGTATGTTTAAAATTCATTTTAGTGGGATATTTTGTTACCAAGATGTATACCAGCTTTATATGTGAACCGTGATAATTATAAATCAACAGAATTGACAAGTATCATGCAATAGGCCAAATAGATTCTCTACTCCATTTCTTGCACATTAAAAAAATAATTTCATTTTCAATCCAATTCAAAATTTTACTTTGACAATTTTTCAATTACACTATTTTAGATGTTATTGTTTCTCCTTCTTTTTGTTCTGTCTGTTCTCCTGCATCTCACTTGTTATTTCACAGAAATTATTGTACAAAATAAAAAACCGATTAAATCATTATATGCACATATATTAACTTATAATTAATAATTCTCCATCTATAAACATGAGCGATAACCAATTAAATGGTTCAAAATTATTTTAAATTGCAATAAAATATGCTTATGAATTAATTATAAAGATCAATTTGGAATAGATATAATCATAAATCTTTTTGATTATTATTTAATAAGATATCAATATTTCTTTTAAATTAATAATGACATTAATAAATTATTATATTTTTGATATTATTGAACATTAGTCCATCTGATAGACTGCATATAAAAACACAAGACAGAGGGCTTACCATATCTTGAACAGTCTAAATCTTTATCATTCTCAGGAGATTTATTAATATTTATTAATTTTATAATAAAATTTGGCAACTATAATAACTCACCACTGATATAATACACCTATTTAATATTGAATATTTATTTTTTTAATTACCACTTAAAATTTAAAATTTTATATAATTAAACATTTAAATAGGGCTTGATAAACATCAATCCCAACTGTAAGATTACAACATATATATATACACACACACAAATAAAATGTCTGTTAATTAAAAATTATTATAATAATAAAAATAAAAAATATAATGGTAATTAATTATTATATAGTCTTTCAATCTGCAGAAGTACTTTAATTTAATTCCATAACCCTCCTCAACTGCCGTTAAATTTGACAGCAGTTGAGGAGGGTTAAGGAATTATCTGAAAGTACTTCTGCAGATAAAAAGACTGTATATAACAACGAATTACCATTATATTTATTATTTTTCTTGTTATATATATATATATATTGTACTGGTTGTGAGGCATACCTCGGCTGTTTACACTCTGAACATGAAATGCATGTCATGCAACCAAACAATGATAACAGATATTCAATTATGTACCATGACTCATTATTTTACCAAATTGCATCCGAAGATGAAATCAATGCATTCATACCTTTGAAAGATTCATTTAACTGGGATCTTTAAGTGCCACCCCTGGAAAAAGATTGCTCCCTCCCCAGAAGGATATGACTGCATAATTTATACAAGGATTAGTATCTTTTTCTTAACAAAATCAATAAAAAGATGGATGCTCTAATGAATTATTCTTGATCCTGATAAAGACTTCAACTCTTTATCTCAGGAAAGTGGTTTGTTGCTTAGCTAACAAAGGAAATTGAACGATAAGACAATTATTAAACACACAGCACAATGCTATACTTTTAAAAATTATATCTCCATATTTACTAAGCCCTCTATTATATTTTATAGAATTACAAATAACAACAAAGAAAATAAAACACACAAAAAAATACTAATTGAAATCCAAACTTATAATTCTTAAATGATTCAATAAATGGGATAAAATGGTCTGAGCTTCTCTGCTTACACAGTTTGAATTCTTATGAGGAATCGGTTATCATATGCATAAATACAACACATATAGGTCATGGCATGTATGTGTTTCATAAAACAACCCTCTTTTCTTTTTCTATGGATGCAATTAAAACTTTGTTCTTAATTAATATAACATTTTGAACGCAGATTAATCATGTTTGATTATTGGAAGTTCCTTAATAGATCTTGCACATAGTGGATAACAGAAATAGGGAACTGCTTTACTTATTTATTTTTATTCATTATAAAATAATCCTGCACTTGGCAGATAGAATAAATTTATATGGTTGGAAACGAACTCGCAGCACATTATAATTTAATGAATCCTGCACTTGGCAAATTAAATATATAAAAGAAAGATATTTATGAATGAAATACATGCATTCATCAGCCACTATATTATATTGTTTAATAGGCTTGATTACATTTCTACTGAGGATATATTCTCAAAAAAAGAAAAAATTATTAATTATACTCTGATCCTGCTCATAGTAAATAGCTGTTTAACAAAACAAAACTAAATTAAACGGATAAGCTAGGGCCTACCAATCACATGTATATGGCTTTAAGAGTAAGTCTACTTCCCATAAATGTCCCTGGTTTAAGTTATTTGTGAAATATTGAAATTTACATTTATGAGTTAAATACTCCAATGAATCACATACACAATTCAAAAATTACTAATAAAATATGTATAAAAAGTTTAAGTAATTCATTGGTTAACTCGTTAATCACAAAGAATAAATAGAATTAAAAAAAATCATTAATAAGAAATAAATAATAAAAAAAAATATATATAAATATAAATGATTATTATACTTCCCGAAGGCTTCATTCTTCTCCGGGCTAGAGGCTTTTGGAGACATATAATCTGCCAAGCAGGTGACTGCAGGTGTAGCTTCCATGCAGGATTGACAAAATTGTTCATGAACAACTACACTTTACAGGAGCAGAAAGTTATAATTTGGTGGCGACCTCAGATTTAAGCAGTGTGAATGTACCGAATTGGGTCCTCTACTCCATATTTGTTTGTGCCATACAAATAAATTTTGATTCCATTCTTCCGGGCAATATTAAGCTTCAATTTAGATTTAACTTAGATTTCAGCTACTTTCTTTTATTCTTTTGTGCAGTGTTTTAACTTCTTTTGTTCTCTAATGCAAGAGTGTTCTGATTAAAGCTGTTGGTATTACCGAAATTATTATATTATTTCAGTTTAAATATTTTGGAATTTCTCTCCATTGTATCTCTTTCTTTTTGCTTTATCTTTCCTCATTACATCTCCATATCCCATCTAAATTTCTGTCTGCAATTTTATTCCTTCAGATTTTATATAACTTCAGCTTGCTACAACTCATTGTAATTCCTCTGCTTGCTTAGAACTATGGCTTACTATTACTCTTTCTATTTTCTTTGCTTGGCCAGAACTACTGCTTATTATTACTCTCCTTCAAAAATTATTTTCAGAACTTTCTGCTTGGCCCAAATGTATTAGATTAATCTCCCATTTCTTCTTGGCCAGCACTCCTCAGAAGAATTCCAATAAAAATTCCCTAATCTCACCTGATCAGCTTTTATATACCCCCCACCCCCATTACAGAATGAATTTTATCATCCCCTCTACAAACTATTGCTTTTACATTTTTTTAATCAATTACTAGCATTTTTTTTTAATTGCCTGTGTTTAAGCAATAGACATAGCTAAATTTATTTTTAGTTATCTCTTATTTTTCTCTTTTATTCAGTTTAATTAAAAAAATATTTTGTTTTAACAAAGATTTTTATCTCTTAAATCAATTTGAAAATTACTCAGACCATTAGGGGTTTAAATTCCTATCCCATATTTCTTTAATTAATTACCATTCTACAGGTGTTAAGCCGAATTACCATTAATGCATTTCTACATTTTTCTCTGAAGCATTATATAATAAAAGAAAGAGGTCACTGATTTGCCTGCAGTAATGAAAACTAAATTCTAAAAAAAATAATTATAAAGATTAAAATGTATCCATGTAAAAGTTAAAATTGTTTTTAAGTTTTCGTAAAAAAAATATATTCAACACGCAACAAAAAAAAAAAATACATATAAGTTTGACAATATAAAATAAAACATATTTGATTGCTGGGATACTTACAACTACATTTAAGTTTCCCAGTATAAATTTATATCCCCTCACCATATCAAAAATAACATATTTATAAAACAGAAAAATATATATTTCAATCTGGTGTATGCGATTGTACATTTATAAAGCGTATCATCACCATTTATCATTTTTTTATTCTTTAAAATATGTGTGCAAAAGTGAAGAGAAAATATACTTGCACAGACCAATCCTTTTATTATTTTATATACATTTGTTCAGGCTGCAACTATGCTTGCAGCCATCTTGTGCCTGACGTTTAATATTGTCTGGTACTTTATATATAAAATAAATAAAATGTCCATTAACTAAAAACAAAGTTGTAATTATAATTGAAATAATAAATTTAACGGTTTACAAACTATTATAAACAATCCTTAAATCCACCGAAGTACTTTTGGTTAATTTCTTAAACCTGGCAGTTGCGGCAAGTTTAAGAAATTATCCGAAAGTACTTCTGCGGATTTAAGGATTGTTTATAATAGTTTGTAAACTGTTAAATTTATTATTTCAATTATTATATATATATATATATTGTAATTGGTATGAAATATGGAAGAGATGGAAAACACATCATCACCCCCATATAATAACTAATTAAATTAAATATAAAATGAATAAAAGGAATACAGTAAATAAAAGCAGAGTAAGCCACTAAACATCACATGATCACTATCTCATACTAGCACATAATTGTTATTAAACAATTCAAAACAAAGCACAAGATGGCACTACTATATGGAGAGTTTTGCTTTGTTTTGAATTGTTTAATAACAATTACGTGCTAGTATGAGATAGTGATCATGTGATGTTTAGTGGTTTAACACCAATCCTGCCTAATAGGATAGTGGTGACTATGGTTGTTAAAGAGCCAAAGACACCAAAATGTATGGGTGCTGAATTGAATTCAGACCCATATGACTATATAAGCTATTGAGCTTGGATTGAAAATATTAATTGTGTTTTCAATTTCATTCTCATAGTTTTGTAGTTAAATAGAGTTAAAAGGTGGGTGCTAGAGGGTTGCATTAGATCCTAAGATCTAGGTGCAGTGCTCTCAGATCCAAGGCTCCTCACTGATGAAGGCCAAAAGTCAGAAACAAGTCTGGAGATATTGGATGAGTAGACACTAGATAGGGATTTTATGCACAAGCCTTCTGGCATCCATTGATTGCTCTTGTTAGCACAAGATGGCACTACTATATGGAGAGTTTTTGCTTTGTTTTGAATTGTTTAAAAGCAGAGTATCAGCATAAACAAAACTATAAGGTGCATATCCAGCATTACAGAATAATAATAATCATTAATGATCAACAGCCAATGTTGTGACTAAATTTGACAGCAGTCCACTATAGACAGACTCCTTATCAAGCGATTGCCAAACTTAGGGTAAAATATAGCAATAATTTGGATGCATGTACTTAAGTGATAATCCATCAGAATATAATAAATAATACTAGGACACATAAACCTGCTGATCATCATCAATCCTCTGGCCACATAGTACTATTAATATATTTGCTAATTATAAACTTAATTTCTAATGAAAAACAAAATGCAGACAATGGACTTTATAGGTATTATTTTTGCACTGTACAAAGTTATTACCAGGATGTCCAAACATAAACTCCTATATCCATATAGCTAACAGTTATGCTCTAATCTAGCTCATGAAGCAAGAACTCTATAAAGTTATATTGTGATAAAGAGATAAATAAATATTACAGCTTATTACAATTTATTTAAAATAACTTTACTGGGATAATTTGAAAGATGTCTCTCAAAACACTAAGCAGCATTAAAAGTCACACACATAGTTGGAGGAATGCAGTAGAATATTTTTAAACAATTATTTTAAAAACTAATCAAGTAATAATAAATTAAAAATGACATGATAATTCAAATTTATACATTTTATCGAAAATATAATTTCCTACAAAAAATAATTAACTAGTGGATTTTATTCATTAAACTTATTAACTTTCTTTTCCTTAAGTTATTTCCTTATAAATAACAGTGGTTGAGAAACACTTTTCAATAAGAGGTAAGAGCAATTTAAATCAGCTTGCTCCTTTTGTATATAATTTTGGGGGAAATAATTTAAAACAAAGAAAGCTTATTTAAAAAACTTTCTATAAAGAAAAAATCACATGAATTAAAAAAAACATGTTAATCAAAAACTATTGATAAAATTATTAATATCAATTGCTATTCAATTTTAAACCTCCTTTACAACTTTAAATTTAATGTGCACATTAAAAAATAAAATACCTTATAATATGGTTTTAATTTTCTTTGAAGTCCCCTTTGCATTTGTAATTTATAGTTTTTCAGGTAGATGTTCTTCTTGAAGGCTTCTTAATTCCATATTAATGTACACATCTATTTATTTTTTTTCATTTTGTAATAGGATATTTTAGGCTAACATACAATAAGAATTTAACCATTTTCCTTTTCAATATTTTTTTCCCAGTTCTGGCTAACACATAGAGACATTCATGCTTTTGATTAGATACAAGATTTTTGCAGATTACTCCAGAGCTATTTTTTCTTAACATTTTTCTAATGAGACATATTACATGGAGGAATATGATGTTTAGCTTACAGTTAAACTTAGCAAATTGTTTTCATTGTAGAAAATAGTTTTAAACAGTTGAGTTTTTGCATCTGCTTTTCTCTTTAGCAGTTGAGTCAAAATGACTTGCTGCTTTCTTCAGCAGCTGGAATAGAATTGACAGTCTTCTTCAACAGATTGTCAGGAACTGACTGACCACTTTAATAGATGAATGAGGAACTGACTGTTCTCTTCAATAGCTAGATCTGGAACTGACTGTTCTCTACAATACCTGAATCAGGAACTGACTTCTTACCAGATACTTATGTCTTCAGATTAAGCCACTCCTATTTTTGGAACAAATCTATCTTTCAGAAATCATAATCATGTCTCCTATATGACAAAATTTAATAATAACTAATTAGATTAATTTTGACAAAAACACTTGTTTATTTATTTCCCTCCTTCAACATTGGCATGGGAAAACAAATCAAAAACTTAAATAAAAATCATAGTTTTTGACATATCTTCTCAATTAAATTTTTTTTTCCTTGCCAAAAAAAACAAGACAATCACTTAATTTCACTGACATTTCTTTTTGAGAGAGATAAAAAATAAAGAAAGAACAACAATTCTGATTAATTAAAGTAAAATTTTAACAAAATGTTAAAATTATGTTTTCTTTCTTATCTTTTAAAAATATTACTAAACATATAAAAAAATGTGTCTGCTTTATCTCTCTTAAATGTTAAAATTAAAGATTATTAAATAATTTATTTAAAAAAAAATTCTCTTAGTACTTTCCAAACCAAAATAAATTGATAGTTAGATAGAATTTACTGAAGAGAGAGAACAAAAGAAACTGCATCAGCTTTTATAGCTTTCTCTTCTACAAACATTTATAAATTATAATACATTTCAAAGATTAAAATTATGGTTAAAATAAAAACAGGCAAAACTCTCCATACAGTATTGTGATCATGTGATGTTTATGTCTAAAATATCTGAAAATTCTCATATTATCATGTAATAAAGAAATTATTTAAATAATGCCCATTATTATATTAAAAAAACATTTGGAAACATTAAATATTACTTTACCATTAATTAAATCATTCTAAACCTCCGCAGCATAATGCCAACTATTATTTCCAATACAACAATGGAGCTACATGGTTACAATATATATATACATATATATATATATATATATGTCTGTGTGTGTGAAAATGATTCCAGTGCTTAATACTAAATAATTTGCACAGAGAAGAGTGATGCCAAAAGAAAAGTCAAAGAAGCTTTTTACATAGCAAATGATCTCAGAGCCATTAACCCTTTTCCCGCCTCTTACGAAGCTCCTCGTCGACATCTGACGTCACTCTAACTCTGCCAGTTATTATGCTAAAATATTCGTTTGACAGGTATTGAATAGGTTTTTAAAAGTTCTGTAAGATGGTGCCCTCTTCCGAATTATTTTACAAGTAAAAAATAAAAAAAACACATTTAAACCTAAACAAAGAAAGAACATTAGTTGTGATTGGTTCTTAGCATGCTCTCAGCTGAAAAAGACATTCTGATTGGCTGGAAAGAACAAAGAAACCGCCTGATCAAAGAAAATAAAGAAAAACGCTGAGATTTTCATTTCGAATATGATTTAAAGTATTATAAATTACAAATTATTTTTAGAGAGAATACTAAGAAAAAATTATTTTCGAAAAATATTGAAGATTTTAGTAAAAATATTTAAGATTTAGTAAAAAGAAATATTTACTTTTCTATAACGTAAAAGTCGACCTTTTTGTTTATATTATAGCTTTTATGTTGCCGAAATTGAATATTTTAAAATAAATAAATAGCAATTTATTTTTGAAAGAACTTTCGTTCTCTTCATAACCTGAAAAATTAGTAATATACTTTTTATAAACGTATCTGAGTTGAATTTAATATTATAGGCGAATATGTTTTAACAATAGGCTTTGTCTTCAGTTTGTGAGTTGGCCAATTAAAAGATTTGATTTTTACCTCATACAACCAATAATATAATTAGTGGTTTAAGGGTTAATAGAAGAGAAGCATGCTTTGCTCACTCCAAACAATGGACTAATTAAAAATTCAAGCTCATTTGCATATGTGTACAATAAATCACAAGTCTTCATTTGTAAAACTATGAGTATGAGATTAGAATGCTAAATCTCAAAAGCACTAAGTAGGCATATTAAAAATTATAGTATAATTACAGCTTCCCTAACGCATGCGAAAAAATCGCATATGTATAATTAATACTAAATACTAAACTGAAATAAATATCTAAATATTAAATCACTCCACATAGTACAGAAATTCAGCACCATCGTCTGTGAAATAAGCATGGACACTAATATATTTATATATTTATTTGACAGAGGGCAGTACTGAGTTGCTGTACAATGTGGAGTGGTTTAATATTTATATATATAGTCGACTTTTTCATGCAGTATAGCAACTAAAAATCCATTGTGCATTATGAGTGGAGATGACATCTGTTTTAAAATTATACACATTAAGGCATCACAAATATATAATTATAGAAAACAGTAAGTAATAAATGATGAGATAGAACATTTATATATATTGTAATGTTTATTTATATACATTGCAAATATATTGGCATTTGGTAAAAGCTAAAAAGTAAAAGTAAATTTAGATTTTTTTTTTGACTAATTTTTTTTAAAAATAATAACGTACAGTGAAAGTTAAATTATTTTTTCGTATTTTTTTAATGTAATTAGAAATAAAAGTAGAATTGGGGAGAACAAAAGACATAAATTACCAATCTAGAAAAGAGAAAGTAAAAATACTTCAACTAATTAAAGATGGCAGAATTTTGCTGAAAAAAATAAAGACTTTGTTACATAAATTTTATAAAGAATATATAAGATTATCAACGTATATTTTGATAAACAAAAGATATGTGCAGAAGTCAGAAAATTGGGCCTCTAGTATAAAAGGCAGAGGTCAGTTTGAAGAACGTCTTGTTCTGTTAGTCTCTCTAGTCGGTCCTGGCTAACAATAATACATCCAGGATCGCCCTACACTGAAATAATTCAGCAAGTTGGAGTGAACCGGAGCTTCTGCGAACATCATGCCTGAAGATGTACACCAGTAAAAACCTTCGTGACCGACTAGGAGAATGGACCACAAAATCAAATAATAACCAAAAGGCCAAGCTCATTCTACCCAAAAAACTATGCAGTTATCTACTACTGAATTCACAAAACTTACCGGTAAGTTATACTTCATTACACCTGATTGTGACCAAATTAAACATTTTCAAACAATTCTTAAAAATATGTTTAAACAATCCCGATAGAGACATTAAATTTCTTGTGCAAGAGACATTCATTTTCAAGTAACTTTCTAGAAGAAATTTGGAAGTGAACTGTAATTGTAAAATTGTTTTTTATTAATTGATTCATATCTGATTTAAGTGTGTTCTCTCCAATTTATTTGATTAATAATTTCCTTTAAACATTTTTTATCTATTAGAATAAAAATATTTCTAATACCAATTTTCATTTGTGCGTTATTAATAATAATATTATTATTTTTTATTATTAGTCTAATGAGATTTAAAACATAATTTACCTTTGCCAATATGTTTCAATAAGCCCAGGAATAATAATCTTAAAAAAATAATTCTCGTTACGGTATGATGTAATACCGATTAGTTTAAAAATATCTTTTCTTTTTAATTTGCGAGATGCCATGTGACAGTTCAGTGGGTTCTTGCAGAACTCTGGCGCCTTTCAAATAAATTAAAAGCTGATGTTGTCGATAGCATAATTCTCAACAATTACAAGGCCGAGTTGATCAGGAAATATAGCTATGTTTTTAATAGAAATCGAAATACAACTTTCTTCTTTTTGACATAGCTTGATCAACTCACACGCAGTTTATATTAGCATGTAGAGGCCTAGCAAAATGGAAAATGTTATAATGGCTTCGATTTAACTACCACAACCTGAAATAAGTTGTAATGATAAAAAACATTACGTTGACCCCAAAAAAACCTCACAGCTGGAAAATAAATAGTAGTTTTAAAAAAAAAAATTATAAAAACTAACTAACTAATTAAACCCTGATTATTAAAATATAAAAAAATATTTTTTAATATGGCTTCCAGAAAGAAAAAAATGTATGTATATTTTTTTTGATATGTCTAAAAAAAACACGATCGTGGCTGATGTAGACGTAAGTCACAAGTATTTGACCGGGTAGGCGGTTACTGAAGAGGGGAATAACATAGCCCCGAGTCCTAGTATGCAGTATATTGACATAAGACCACCTTTATATGCCCATCAGACTATTTCTAGCAGGGATCCCAATAAAGGGGAAGGCGGACCAAGTTGCCGCAAGCCTGTAAGACTCAAACCGATGAGCAACGCTTGTTAGTGCTTATAACTTGGGCTTCTTATCATTAATATTACATCAAAGCGGAAAGGACACATGAATGTGAAATATTTTCCATTCCAGCCATGTTAGACCTAAAAATGGGCATTAAAGCCGAATTTCGCTTGTTGAATGAGTCTACATGACATATCAGCATGCTACTGCTACAAAAAAAAAAAAAACACAAATATGAATTTAAAAACTTAAGAATAAAATTAGTGTAAACCCCTATTTTATTCTCATCTCCTGGCACTGGTGGTATTGTAACGTTTATTTATATACGTTGCAAATATATTGGCATTTGGTAAAAACTAAAAACTAAAAATAAATTTAGATTTTTTTTTTTGACTAATTTTTTTTTAAAAAAATAACGTACAGTGAAAGTTAAATTATTTTTTCGTATTTTTTTAATGTAATTAGAAATAAAAGTAGAATTGGAGAGAACAAAAGACATAAATTACCAATCTAGATAAGAGAAAGTAAAAATACTTCAACTAATTAAAGATGGCAGAATTTTGCTGAAAAAAATAAAGACTTTGTTACATAAATTTTATAAAGAATATATAAGATTATCAACGTATATTTTGATAAACAAAAGATATGTGCAGAAGTCGGAAAATTGGGCCTCTAGTATAAAAGGCAGAGGTCAGTTTGAAGAATGTCTTGTTCCGTTAGTCTCTCTAGTCGGTCCTGGATAACAATAATACATCCAGGATCGCCCTACACTGAAATAATTCGGCATGTTGGAGTGAACCGGAGCTTCTGCGAACATCATGCCTGAAGATGTACACCAGGAAAAGCCTTTGTGACCGACTAGGAGAATGGACCACAAAATCAAATAATAACCAAAAGGCCAAGCTCATTCTACCCAAAAAACTATGCACTTATCTACTACTGAATTCACAAAACTTACCGGTAAGTTATACTTCATTACTCCTGATTGTGACCAAATTAAACATTTTCAAACAATTCTTAAAAATATGTTTAAACAATCCCGATAGAGACATTAAATTTCTTGTGCAAGAGACATTCATTTTTAAATAACTTTCTAGAAGAAATTTGGAAGTGAACTGTAATTGTAAAATTGTTTTTTATTAATTGATTCATGTCTGATTTAAGTGTGTTCTTTCCAATTTATTTGATTAATAATTTCCTTTAAACATTTTTTATCTATTAGAATAAAAATATTTCTAATACCAATTTTCATTTGTGCATTATTAATAATAATATTATTATTTTTTATTATTAGTCTAATGAGATTTAAAACGTAATTTACCTTTGCCAATATGTTTCAATAAGCCCAGGAATAATAATCTTAAAAAAAATAATTCTCGTTACAGTATGATGTAATACCGATTAGTTTAAAAATATCTTTTCTTTTTAATTTGTGAGATGCTATATTACAGTTCAGTGGGTTCTTGCAGAACTCTAGCACCTTTCAAATAAATTAAAAGCTGATGTTGTCGATAGCATAATTCTCAACAATTACAAGGCGAGTTGATCAGGAAATATAGCTATGTTTTTAATAGAAATCGAAATACAACTTTCTTCTTTTTGACATAGCTTGATTAACTCGTGCACAGTTTATATTAGCATGTAGAGGCCTAGCAAAATGGAAAACATTATAATATATATGTATTTAAATATAGGGCAGACACAAATGTGATTACTTGGCATACAACTTTTTTTAACTACTAAATCAGTTAAATTTATTTTATGACATAGAATTGTTATTAACATTAGCATTGAGCTTTGAAGCTTTTTTTTTTTTAAAAAAAAATCACATGGGGGGGGGAGGTATGACAACTATAAAATAATATTTTTACATTGATAAGAATCACAGTTAAATTCAATCATGGTTAAATTCAAAGATGAAGAAATGACTAAAAGGTAATTTTTAATACCTAACATTATTCATGTAAACAGGTATGTGTGGAATTTATCATGTGAAATTAAAATATTTCTAAACAAAGAGCTTTGCTAGTCGCTCAACAAATTTGTGATAAATGCTTAACAAGAGAAAGCATTTAAAATATCTCTATCAGAAACCACACCCAAAACCCAGACCGATGGTTTCATGCGTTGGTATTCCTCAGTGAGGCACTAGGATAGTTTCAGACACTAGATCTAAAAACTACCAACCCAGCACCTCACTGAGGAGTGAATGCCAAAGCATGAAACCATTGGTCTGGGATTTTGGTGCAGTTTCTGGCAGAGATATATTAAATGCGTTTTCATGTTAAGCATTTATCACAAAGCTTGTTGAGCAACTAGCAAAGCTCTTTGTTTATATTTTACACGCTTAAAAAAAGAATAGGTCGTGTATTATATGACTCTATTTTTTATTTTTTTAAATATTTATAAATTCTTAAATATTTTTATTCAGTATGACACCATAGATAGTAATCTGGAAGAAATATTATATACAAATTCTTGTTTGTATGTATGCATATATATATATTAAAAATTCTTGTTTTACAACTCAGATTTTATAATAGAATTTTAATAATATTATGTAAGCATTTATTAACTTGCTAATTTATTAATCTTGAACATTTTTAAATCTACACTTCTGCTAGTGTTTTTAAAATATAGTGTTGAATTTTGTAATCTAGACATTAATACCATATTTGCAAATATTACCCCACCCCCTTTGTTTAACCTAAATATCATATATTTATATTTAAAAGTCCTTATATTTTTTATCGTTTTTACATAATAGTTTATTTTCTTATTAGTTCGATGCATTTCTGAATCTAATTGTTAGTTGTGGCCACTATGCTAATATTAGCTGACCTGCAACTAATTTGACTCAATATTTCACTAGGGAGAATTTTTATAGTATGTCTGTCAAGAGGAATCTCCAAGTGAATATAATGCTTTGATTTAGAGTGACATGTTTGCTTTGTGGGTTTTAGTCCATTTTCACTATGATAACAAAAAGCCATTTTGAACATGACCATTACAATTTTTCATAATAATGTAGAAAATCCTTTTCAATTAAAAATGAAAGATTTAGTTTGTTTAAAAATCGTTATTAATTTCATGTGATAATTGTTTTAAAATGTTATATAAAATTTACTAATAAAAAATAGTGATTAGATAAGTTTATATATAATTAAAAAAAAAGATAAATTTAGACCACTATAGAGTAAAGACCTCTCTAACATTTCTTTACATAGAAATCTTAAAAAATAATGTTTAACAATATAGTCGAAGACCGCATAATGAGATTTTACTTACTTGTTTTCAACTCTGCCTAAAAATAACACAGACTTTTATTCATTCATGCATTTAAGAGTTACCTATTAGTTGCAATTTTTATTATTATAGTAAGATATACTTTAAAACCAAATAAAATACCCAAACATGCATAAAAATACTCAGATTAATGTAATTTTGTAAGATTATTACTGCTAAATTTGTAGTAAGAAGTATATAAAAAATTGATTTGAGAAATAGTTTGTATATAATAATTAAAATAATGCAGAAATAATAATTGTTTGAAGTCATGTAGTGATTTACATTTCAACTAATTGTAATTAATTATATGTTGGAGTACTTTTATCAATGTTGGAGTACTTTCATCATGTAAATAAACATTAATTTTTTTTTAAAAAAAAACTCAATTTATTATATTTAATTAAATACATTCAACTTTTAGTATTAATACACGGATTAATATGAAATACAATGTTTTGAGTGGTATTATTTTTCTCTCCAGCTGTTTTGGTATGATCAGTGACAACAATATGAATATTTAATTTAAAGTAATATTATAACTAAATAGTCTTTTTTTTTATTAGGATCCTCCTGCTTCTCCATTTTTTCCTTCAATAGTTAATGATAATGAGTGATTTCTAAACATTGTGGATTATCATATGTTGACTCATTGTCATATGAGCAATTTTTTTAAAGTTTTTCTTTTTTGCCTTTTCCTTCTGCCCAATATTCTTGTTTTTCAATAGAACATATGATTATTGATATATACAAGACCTGTTACTTTAGACACATCTGTCATGGGTTAAAAATGACAATAAATAAATTAATCAAAAGTGATAGAAAAATACTATTAAACAACTATAATTGAATTTTAAAGACTTTGATAACTTTCTAATCTAAGTATAATATCAAGTAATAGAAATTTGCAATAGTATTTTTATATTTGATTAATAATAAAGACTTAATAAATTTAAACAAATTTTGCCATAGTATTGCCATCAAATACAACAAAAAGTAATCAATATAAATTTATGTTTATTTTCCGAAACTAGTAATATTTGTTATTACTAACATTAATATAATAAATATAAAATTTTTGAACAGCTTGTTTAAGTATATATACAGTATACACTTTACTTCATAATTTCTTGGTTGCCCTTTAAGAATGTTACAATTTATTCATGAGAATATTAGAATTAATATATATATTATAACGATCGAAATGAAAGTGAAGATCGAATCTAACCGCAAAAACATATCTGCTCTACGGGGCGCCATCTAGGCATTTAAACCTAGAAAAATTTATAGAGTAGGCAGATATGCGCTGTTAAGATTCCACTTTATTTAAATATTCCGATCGTTAGCCCAAGTCACTAGCTCAGCGGAGACGCAGAGATAAAAATCTATATCTTAATTTATATCTTAAATATCAATAAATAAAAGCCACTGCCAGAAATTAACACATAAAAATATTTATTTACGCACGTATAAAATAACATTTAAATTTTGAGGAATAAGTTTAACATTTTAGATTTTTATATTAACTTTTAATTTTACATTTAACTAAGTTTCAATGAGTTTAATATTTTATTTAGATAGTCAAGTATGAATAGACTACATAGATCTGCATTTGAACAGAAAATATTCTTCCCTGATTTAACCTTAGGCAACAAATTTCACAATCAACTGGCGCCAATCCATCTGATACATTCATGTATTCAATGTAGCATGATACGACAACACAAAATACTATACTGTCAGGAATGTACATCTGAACAATAAGTAGAAATAGAGAAGACATTGACTCTCCACCAACAGGAATGTGACATCTGTTGGCAAGTAGAACAATAAACAAAAAACTCCATAGGAATGGACTGCGGTCTTCTGCCGACTTACAAACCCATCCATAGGCAAACAGAGGGTGTGTGGCGTATATCTATAGTCCTGCCCGTAGCGGACCTCATACTACATCTACAATTACACAAATATATCCAATCCATTGAACCAATTCAACTACAAAATGAATAACCTAAGATTATCCTCCCTTAATATAACTTTACAAAACTATATAGCCATTCACGCCCGACTTAAATTTAACATTTAAATACGTTCGCACAGATTATAAAATTTGTTTTAAAATGTTGAGTATAGATCAGCTGCACAGATTCCACGGTCAAAAACATCCCAAATTAAACACAACCGATCAAAATACAAAGTCATCGATAAGCATCACTTGCATAGGGAATATACAAATCCCATTAGCATTCATCATAAGATGCTTGCAGTGATATCGTTGACACATATTCTAATCGAATGTGAAAACCACAACATTATCAACCGCTAACGAATCTATGCAACGTCTATACCCAACCTAAATTTCATCATTTAAAATTTAAACAACAAGTAATTTATACAATAAGAGAAAAAAAAATGGAAATGATTTTTATCAATCGGAAAACATATAAAATTAAACATTATTAATTGATTTTAAAAACTTACAAAAGTCAGATAAGAGTCCGTTTTAACATTTAAGTTGGCTTGTTTATCAATTTATAAAACTTGACGAAAGTTCTTAATTGATTTTAATAATTGTTCATTTCATATAGCTTATGGTAGAAGAGTCCAGGTTCCTGTTTTTAATTCCCGCGATGCCTCCATTGGAAGATAATGTTCTGGAGATGGCAATAGCTGGTTCAAGGTATCACAGTCTTTTCCTTTTTCTTTTTTAAATAGAGAGTGTGGTATGTGCGTCCTACCACAACTCTCAAACACACAACGCTGGAACTGTCCGAAAAAAAACTGTATTTCCCTTTTTATATTAATCCACACGGATTGACTGAACAAAGACGTCACTAATCCAAATTTTCGTTCGGGTCCGGGCTGAGGCTTGGTGCTTCCATTGGTCAAGCTAATTTCTTTTTATTTTCTTATCTATCTTTCATCAGATCATTTTAATTATACAAGAGCCCAAAGCTAGCTTGCTTTTCAAACAATTTATAAACAATCATTTCCATTTACAGATTACATTAATTAATACCTGTTTTTATTTTTAAATCTTGTACTTTTTTATAAAAAAAAGTATGTTCAAATACTTATTTGTTTTTTTAAAAAAAAAAAATTTTTTAAAGTTTGGCATCTGTGCGAATGTATATACGTTTAACAAACATTTTAATTTTAGCGTTTAGTTTTTTTTTTCTTTTTAATACACTTATTTTTATATGCGAACATTTAAGTTTTATTCTAAATTAATGTAACGACATATTTATATATCGTTACTATATATTATACTTAATATTTTCCTGTTTATATGTTTTGGTTTAAACTCTTGAAAGTATAAACTAAAAAAAAGCATAAAATGGAATTTATACAAAGTGGGAAATAACAGCTTAAAATGGAATTCTTATACTCTTAATACAATATGCTAAGCATGCTTTCAGTATCATAATAATAATATCATATTCATAGCAATAATGGCCAACCCTTGGCGACTGCATTGCTATGATTATAATATCTTTCGAGCCTTCCCCATTTTACTTTGTTTTTACATTCCAACACTTTAATTAAAATACATATATAAAAAGATTTACAATTATATAAATAAAATGTCTAATTTTCAGCAATAAATATTAATAGAATTATTGTTTCGTTCATATATATATATATATGCATCACGCAAACTACTGTTTTACTTTACTAAATATAATTAATTTTACTAATTTCTTGGATCATTATACATACAGTGTGTGGGTAAATCGCATATATCTATGACAAGGTCTGAATTACAGGTCTCTCGATGATGATTAGACATCGACTGCTTCAATATATATATATATTGACCTTCTGAATGGACGCAAGAAACAAATTTTAAATAGATAGCACTATATTAGTAATAACTAATTGTCTTTATCTAAAAAAAAGTTAAATAACATATTTTTAAAAAAAATTCATTAATAATCCATAACATTGTTTAGAAAGTTACTTAGATATTATTTAGAAGTTTTAAGACATTTAGTATTTCTTTGATGGGTATTTAATGATAGAAAGGGGGATGGCTTGTCACAGAAACTTAGTGTATAGGTTGAGTTGATACAGATTTGTGTTATTTGTCAGTAAGATGATAGTTGATATTTGTTTAGTGATTTTCTGGTTTATTTGCTCAGTGATACTCCAGTCCATAGTATAGTCAGAACAGTATATTTGACTCATGGTCATATAATCTTCTATTTTGATCAGATTTGTTTAGTATTTATAATGCAGCATATACGTGTGCATGTATGTTTGTGCCATCTTACAACTTCATCTTTCACTCATGTATTTGGTTATGATACAGAATATTGTTTTACAATGAAATATTTAAATTTATAATAAACATCTTTGATAACCATTTAAAACACATTTTAAGTGATTAATGGGTAATTGGATTGGTGAACTGTTAGGCAGACCAAATACTTAATCAATTACTTTATTTACTGGGTGATTTTTTTTTGTTATTTCATTTTAGAAGTGTAAAGAATATTTTTATTCAATTTGATTTAATATCAAATTTGAAGCTCAGAATATTTTTTTTTCTCCAAGAAAAAGATTTATTGAATATTTCCAGCAAATTATCTTAGTGCAAAAGGTAAGGTGACCTTCTTGAAGTTGACCCTTGGGAAAATTAATCTCTTTATTGGTGGATGAAATGGATATCTAAGCAATAATCAGTAATAAACCACTTTGGGCCAGAAAAACAGTAGCAATCTCCCCAAAAAACTTAGCCAACCCCTAATAAAGAATGGAGTTGGCTTGCACAACATTAACATTTTTCATCTACAAAAGTTAAGGAACTCAATAATTACAATCCTTGCCAAATATCCAAAAAATAACCACTTGCTAGAAGTTACTCCAACAGATAGACCACCTCCAAAAGATTCTTTTTTCACTAATATTATATACCAATGCAAAATCACAGACAAGATTCCAGAACAGTATTTGCATAAGTATTCATACTGGATATTTATGGTTTAATGAATAGAGAAACAGATACTAATGCTATACAACCTATGCTAGGAATTAACAACAAGAGACTACACAAGGAATATAAAAAATGAGCTCTAGAGCCCAAATACTTTGATTTTATCATTAAAATGAATCTCATTGCCTTGCCAACAACCCACTTTCTTTATCATAAAAGAATGTACAAATCTATTGATCCTTTCTGTGGACTCTGCCATCGAGCAGAAGAGACACTGGACCACTTTATTTATCAATGTATAGCACTTAACCAAACCTGACAGATGTGTAACACCTACAGAAAACCAGGTACAATCATTAATCACATAATGGTTGCTTTTCAGGGAAGATCAATACCTAGCATTAGGGCAGCCATGTTTGCACTATATGCGTACTGGTGCACCAGATGTACTTTCTTAATTGGCAATAATACCAGATGACACCCAGCTACATTTAGCAACAAACTGTTACACATTAGAAATAGATAGAATAATAACCAACCCCCACTTATATGCAGCAACATGGTCATTGTTAAGGCAACCATCAATGCTGTAAATGCTGCAAAAAAACTATCATACAACTAACATTCAAAAAGACATGCCCACAAAACTAAGCTCATCAAACTTTAGAACTCTAGTTATTATTTTTTTATCCTTCATATTGTTATAATCCATTAACCACAAAGTGGAACCATTAAATTCCTTTATATATATGTTTACCCTAATATTACTCATTGTATATAAAATTTGAAATTTTCTAGATGTAAACTTGTATAAACCATTGAGATCAATAAAGCCTTTATTGAAACGTTGTAGTAGTAGTAGTAGCAGTAGCAGCAGCAGCAGTAGTAGTAGTAGTAGTAGTAGTAAGTAGTAAGTAGTAGTAGTAGTAGTAGTAGTAGTAGTAGTAGTAGTAGTAGTAGTAGTAGTAGTAGTAGTAGTAATAATAATAATAATTATTAGTATTATTATTATTATTATTAATAAATATAATATTTCATAATGATTACATATAAAATATTTACACTTTAAAAATACAAATAACACTTTTAATACAAATCAAAATAATTTACACTATATTCTTACAATACTGCATTGGAAATATATACTTTATATATATACATTTCCAACTCAAATGTTACATATATAACATAAACATAACAACATACATATTTAGGACATAAAATACTTGTATGTACTGTTTATGATCTAATACACATAAATGCAGTAAATAAAATATATAGAATAAAGAAACAATAAAAACTTTATCAAAATTATAAATTTTATTATTTTCATATGTATAATAAATGAATAGAATTAATTTATAAATTTATGTTGCAAAAATAATCCACTTCTTGCTTTAACAGCATTGTCATAGCAACCTATTTCAATGCTATTAGACTAATGCATTTAATATTAAAACTAAATAGAAAATTAAAAAAAAAGCCTTTTTTTATTATTCCCTCCCTATCAACAGCAACAAAAAAAATTTTTTTTTGGAACTAACGATAATAACACTACTGCTATTTCTAATTTATATAATGAACTATTTCTATTTGAACATATATAAATGTTTATTTTTTCTATTCTCTTTTTTTATATATTTTAAACAGCATTTACATCTCCAATGACTAACATGCCAGAAATATCATAACTAACAAATAATTTTCTTAACTAATATTTTATCAATAATTTATTATAATGTATAATTACATTCATTCACTTTTTGGTGCAACTTGCCAATAATAGGTGCCAAAGTTTTGCTATGAGATTAACCCATTTAACCTCACTTCTTTCAATAACCTTCTCCAAATTTTTATAACTTTAAAAATCATTATGTCAAAACAATATAATATCATATCTAAAAGACCTCATATTAAAAGCAATTAATTCAGCATTCACACTATAATATTGCAAAATATCAATAAAATTCTTTCACATAATGTATTTTCCAATTTCTTTTATAACATAGCATTACTTTTAAAATTGTATCTAAATTATGTTTTAGGATGAGTTTATGTTACAGAAGTTTTAACTCTAGACCAAAATTATTCAACATTCCTAAAAAAAAAAAAAAAAATTAAGACTAAACCTTATGTGCTAATATTTAACAGCTATAGGTGTTTATTATTTTAATATTTAAACTACTATGCAATTACCCATATACTTTCACATCATTATGTGATTTTAGAACATTTCTACTTTTAGCACTCTATAAATAACATAAGGAGCTATGAATATAAACACTGAAAAATTATTCCTTTTTATTTCAACCTATACTATTTATCCTCCATAATAGTATATTCCAAATATCTACTATTTACTTCTGGTATCCAATATTTTTCACAACAATTAAGAAATAATATGCTTTACCATTTTGCAAATGCCTTTTGCTTAAATTGGCCTTACCTCAATATCATTAAAAGTATCAAATAAAAGATTTCATATATTTCATTTTAATACACATGGTTATATTAAAGCAATTAAAATGCAATTCTTTAGCATTTAATTCAAAACCTTCAAGCAATACTTATTAATTTTATTATGCTTTACTATATAACATACTTTAGTTTCCAAATAAGTTACATTTTTTCAGGTGGTGCCATTGGTTTTAAACTTTGGGCATTGAAGGTACCTAAGAGCAATGCACTCCCTCTTTTTTTTTTTCTTTTTATTAGAAATGACAACTCATATATATTTTTAAAAAAATTAAACTTATACTACTGTGGGTCACTAACTTGAGGAATCTTTACAAACACAAGATCTTTTACTTTAAATATACTATGCTTATGAGGGGGATGGACAATTCTTTTCTGTCCCATTTCTCTCAAATTTTCATTAGCCTTTGATAGATCACTATGGTAATTTATTTCTTCTATGCATATAGTGGGTAAATGAATCTTAATTAATATAAGCTCCTTACACCCAAAGGTTAAATACATTTGGGTAAATTTAGTTCTATATCTTATAATTAAATTGCTGAATGAATAAACTCCATTTGATTAGCCTTTCACTAATTGGATAGCTCTGAATGATAAACTCTTATGATCTGCAATATCTATTACTTCAGATCCAAGTAAATATTGTTGGAGCTTCTAAAAAGCCACATACCAGCCAAGGCTTCATTCTCTGTGGTGGTTAAATGCAATTCCAAACCCTTCAACAATCTATTCAAGAAATATAAGAAACAATGCTTCTTTTCATGGTCTAATTAGAATACAACTATTCCTAGACCATACCCACAACTGTCCATTTGCATATAGAATATTTCTTGGAAATTAGAATAATATAACAGTGTTTAAAAATTAATTATTTTTTTTTCAAATTCTAGGATGATTCTCAATCCATTTATCATATTTCCTTAATACTTTTGAAATAAATGGTGTCATAAGCAAAATTCTCATAAAATCTAAGACAAAAAATTGCAGACATTAAGGAAAAAAACACAATTGCTTTTTATTTTCAAAAGTAGGAAAATTATGAAGACATTTAATCTTATTAGGATGCAGTTTTATCCCATCACATCCTTCAATGTGCCCCAGAAAATCTATCTCCTTAACAGCTATCCTACTCTTTTTCAAATTTATCTTAATATACTTTTCTTCAGACTCCTTCAAAAACATATTTAGATAATAAAAATGCTGCAAGATGTTCATTCTCAAAAGCAATTATACCATCATCTACATATATAGTAATAATGTTTTTCACTTCAATGGATAGTACATTATTCAAATATCTGAGGAGATCAGCTCCACTTTTTACAAGTCCAAAAGGCATTCTCTCAAAAACATACAAGTAACCTTTGCATTTATATGCAGTATACTTCTGATCATGATAGTCTATCTGACAATAACTAATTATTAAGTTGATAGTAAAAAATATATTTCTGTCTTTAAATAGAATCAACAATTATTGCACAGTGAAAGGGACATGATTTTCTGGACTTGTTAACTGATTCAAAAATCTTACATGTAAGCAAATATGCAGGGATCCATCCTTTTTATGGAAGACCACTGACAGAATATTATAGGCTGAGGGCATTTTCTAATAATCTTCCAATCGACCATTTGGTGAATTTGTTTTTGCACCTCAGATTTCTACCGGTGAGGGATATGATAACTTTTACATTGAAATGGACTATAATCCTACAAGCATATTATGTGCACATACCCTTTCATTATACCAGGTTTCTTAGAAAACACATCCTTATATCTAGACAGTAATTGAAAAAAATTATCTTAAATTACTATCAAACTCAGTACATTCACATACTTTCATTTGTAAATCTAACTCTGTGGAAGTATTTTGGATGGTTAATAAATTACAATTTTGAATGGGTACCCTACCTCCTGAATAAACTTGCACTTTTCCATTTTCAAAATTAACTCTTGACTAATATAATCAATGATACATCCAAACTGATTCATGAAGTCTGAACCTATTATAACCTCATGAATAAGCCTGTCATAATGAAGAATATTTACCTACACTTATCAAATTAATCCTAACACATATACTTGTTGAGCAAACAATTTTGCTTTATGACCATTAGCCATGTTAACTTCAGTTTATCTCAACAATAACACAGGAACTTTCAAAACTAACTCAGTAACTTTAACATACATTTTTTCAGAAATGATTGAAACTTGGTTTTCTGAGTCCAGCAAAGCCTTTACTAATATACCTTAAATAATTATGTTAATTTCAGGATAAATATTAAATACATAACTCTCTATTGCTTTGACATATTCATCATCCTGTCTTTCAAAGTTTAATGGAGTCAAATAATTTATAATACTGTTGCTCCTCTAATTTATAAAATTACTAGGCTCCTGCAGTGAAGAACCATCCAACAAGACATGTTTTAATTTAAAGGACTAGTTTAGGCCTAGCCCTGAGCATTTTCTCATGTGTATTCCATAATGTGTTACAAAATAATTTCCTGCTGCACATGCACCCTTTTCTGATCTATCATAATTTTTATGGTAACCCTATTGTTACTCATATAAGGTAAAATATTCTTACTCTTACCATTCATATAGAGTCTATATGCTCTATTTTCCTCATTTCTCTTATTCTTACCAAATTTGATATGGGTAGTATGTATAACTACCTTTATTATTTTTACAACTGTACTCCACAAGCAGTACTCTGAGTATTTAAGACACTTTCTCACCTATATATCTGTCAGAACCAATTAACGATTGCTTGATATGCCTTGGCAAGTTTCTCCTGACTATCTGGATTACTTGATTCTTTGATAAAGGAAATGTGGTCATCATTTTAAATTTATCTGCCTACATCCAGAAAAACTATGTGCATTTGCCTTTATTAGAACTATATTTGTCTTGGTAATTTGATTTTTCATGTTGCCCTGTCTGGCTACTTCCCAAAACTATTTAACAGGATATATTTAAAATCTCCATAAAGTTTCCTGCTTATGGAATAATGATTTCCACCAGTGCTTAGCAAATGAAAATAATTGCTAGCTATAGACAATTTTTCAATTTTGGTTTGGCAATTTAGTGAAAATATCTCATCTGAACCACTTAAGTACTAAAATGGGATTTTCATCATACTCCCTCTTAAATACTTTTAGCAGGATAAACCTAGCTGTTAATATTCATTCTTTCTTTTCTAACTTCCTCTTGATTCTGCATCTACTTATAACTTTCCTCACATAACAATGACTTATCCATATAATCATCAACAATTTTACCAGGAGTATTCTTCATACCTACCATTCTATTTTGTAATATTATAGATATTTTATTACTTGTAATTTGCTCTTGTTCTTGATAATGTTTTACACATCACTTGCTCTTATAATTTACTATTATCTTCCAACTTGCTATATACCTCTTCTTGCTTTTTATTGCTACTCTGTTTCCTTTAGAGATGGCTGATAATGATCTAATCTATTTTTTATATTGTCTAACTTTCCTGGCCTTACTTGCTCAATACTGCTTAATTCTTCCTGCATGCCTTTTAAATTAACTTGTGATTTTTTACATACTTTTTGTAATTTCTTCATTGCATTCTGATTTATTTTATTTTTTACACATTTTATACTCCATTTTCATACAATTCTGAAAATCTTTTAATTCTATTCTAAAATTATTTGCTTCTAATTTGATGCTTCCTGATCATCTTTACATGCCTTCTAAATCTTTATATTCTCCAATTTCTTATATCTAATTTTACATGTCTTAATCTCATTATTTAAATTTTCAAATTTAACTTCTAACTTTCCTGTGAATTATCTAACTGGTCTCTTAATTAATTAAGTCTGCTACCACACTTATCATATTTCTTTAACTTAATATCTAGATTATACCTAAATTCCTCTGATCATGCATTCATGTCATTAATTCAATTTTAAATGTCTAGTTTATTATTGAATTTCCCTGACTCTATCTTTAATTCTCTCATATTTTCTCTTAATTCTTTCCTGTGAACATCAATCTTATTTTTGTTTTGTCTTAATTCTTTATTCTCTCATATCAAATCTTAATTTTTTACTTTGAAGGTCAATCTTATTATTTATGTCTTCTCTTAATTCTTTATTGTGATTATTTTGAACATTAAACTTATTATTCATGTCTTCTCTTAATTCATCAATCTTATTATTTCTTTGTTTCATCTCTTCTATCATTTTTCTAAACATTTCTTGAATACCACCCTCAGGTCCTACCAGTGCTTCATCATTTTTAACCTTTATAATTTCTTATTTACTTCGAATATAATATTTCTCTCTCCAATTATAAGTGCATATAATTATTAAGAACAATTGGCAAAGTAAATCGTTTATTATAAAAGTACTCTAACTTGTTATATATCTTTTTTTTTTTTTTGAAATTACTCTAAATTGTTTTGTTATTTAATAACAAAATATTTGTCCATTCAACCTTCCGATAACCGAAAAACTTGCAAAAGAACAACAACAACAAAATTAATTTTAAAGCATTTCAAAATATTTTCTCTACCTACTATTTAAATAACTTCTTTAAAATTTTTAATGAATTATGACTATTTATAGAAAATATTACAACTATATAAAAAATATGATCTTGTATTTTCCTGATATGTGTGAGACTCTAACCTCTATTATTTTAGTATTTAATCAAGTCTGTAGTTGATAGTGCCATTTGTAACAGAATAAAAATATGATAACATAAAAGAGTTTAATATAACCTGCAAACTTGAGACACCAATTGTAACAAAATAAAAGTATAGCCCAATCGATGATCGCTAATTATAATAGAATAAAATATGAGAAGCTAATACTTCAGATCATCCCACAAATTTGGGAGTCAATTTTAACAATAAAATTTTAAAAATGCTAACAGGGCAAAACTATTTTATAAATACTAACAAGCCTTTGTTGGATAAACTAATTGTAATAGGATCAAATACGTAATGGCGGATGAACTAATTGTAATAGGATCAAATACATACTAGTGGTAAGAGGCTTTTGTTATCCTACATATTTATACACATTTAACTTATCATTAATAAAATATATAAAACTTTCTTTTTTAAAATCTCATAAATTTACAACATCAAATAGTAATGGAATAAAATGTTTACAATATTAAAACTATATAAAAACATAATATGCAAAATCAACTCATCTATCATACCTCTCCATTGGTGCTAACTTAGTATTGATATAAAATAAAACGCCTTACAATTTACCATATCCAAATCATAATGATATGAAATAAATAAAACACTCTTATTTGACAAATATGTAAATATGATTAATAAATCATGATGAATTATTCTTCAAATCAATAAAGCCAAGTTATTAAACTCTGAATTATAGTTATCCTAATATGCATAGAATTATTAATACTCTATTATAAGCAAATGGTGATATTAAAAGCTTAATATTTAAATTAAATAAACAAATCTACTCCAATGAGCTTTAAATCTAAGCAAAGTAAGTCATTCTATTTAATGTAATTCAAATACCAGTTTTAATGTATGCAATTACTAATTTTATAACATCGCAAAATCATGATCTTTCTAACTGAATAATAAGTTTCTACTTTTTGTAAATGATTCTTATGGTTTGTGAATAAAATTTCCTTTTGAAAGATAATAAGTTTCTATAACATACATCCAATAAATAATAGTTTAAAAGAATATACAAGCATCCAATTACAATCGCCTTTGTTTAACTTAAATAATTAATATACTTATACTCTATAAACTGTCAAACTAGCTCAAAGATAAGTTTTATCCAAAAATAACTATTGCATATAACTGTTAAAATTATTATGGTGATTTTCTAATTAGTTAATAAACATATAGCTATACCAAATTAATTAATCAATTATCATATAATATGTATACCTAGCTTGAGTAATAATATATGGGATTCCTAATAGAGAAAGTAATACACAAATAAACATCAAGAGAAAAGACAATTATTGGTACTGTAGTGTACCCATACATTCCAAAAATTGCAGACAAATTAAGGGAAATCTGCAATCAGTATAACATCAGAACAACTTTCCAGAGCCATACCACCCTACCAGGAATTCTAACATTTACAAAACCTAAACACAAAATGATGAAAAGAAAAAACTGCATCTATGAAATAGCTTGCAAGAACACAAACTGATGAATTAGAAGAAAGAAAACAGATGTGTCTAAGGTAGCAGACAATGTATGTGCCAATGAACATATGTTCAATTGGAAATTTATAAAAATATTGGATAGAGAAGAAAAGGTACAAAAAAGAAAATTTAAAGAAGCTGCTCACATGACAATGGCAAAAAATTCCATCAGCCAACCCAGTGTGACTATACATAATGTATGAAAACCACTAATCAACTTTGCTGTTAGAACTAAGTGGAGAAAGCAAGAGGAACCTCATAGATAAGTATATGAAATTACTACAGACTGTTGCCTTTGGCAGGATGGCTCAGTTGGTTAGAGTATTACCTTAAAATTCAAAACTCAAAAATCTAAAGACCCAGATTCGAATCCCATGCTAGTACTGTCACTGGTCAGACCAACAACACCTGAAGAAGAGGGGAGACTAATACCTCTCAAAACGTTGTGCATATATTAACCTGTTTGATGTGCTATTACTAACAGTTGAATGTCTTTGAAATATTTAAATAAATTTAAATTTTTCTAAAGACAAACAATACATATATTAAATGATGGAAATAGTCCAATATAAAAATACAACTAGAGCACCATCATCACAAACCTTCAGGAAAACATTACATATTTAAGTGTATTATTTATAACTTACTATTGTGAATGCAATAACAAAAATGTATATAAGTGAAACAATAAGATTTGCTTTCCAGATCTTCATTTCACCTTTTCTCATATTTTTCCTACCCTCATACCTTAGTTTAAACCCCAGTATATCATAGTGTGTCTGCATTGTGCTTATATGCCGAAAATCCTGCCCAATTTTAAACCACGAGTACCACACTCATGTTATATATATATTTATGTTTCTAACTAGTGTACATTATGTGTATGTACACGTAAAAGATATTCGTTTAAAAAGTAGGTTATATAGGTCGTAATTGCACACACATTACGATATATTCATTTTAAAAAAACTTAAGTTAAAGTAATATTATGTTATTTAAAATTATTTCTGTTTAAATCTATTTATAAAAATGATATTACATTCGTAATATTTGTTTTAGTTTGAAATAAAATTATACTCACCTCATAAGTAGATTTAAACATTGAAAATTAAAAGAAGTAAATAAGTTGTTATTTTAGATTTTAAAATCATGCCATCAATTTTATGTAAAAATAAATGAGGGTTGGTAAGAAAACAATAGTTTAATTAATATATTCTAGTGGCTTATCTAGAAATACAGCAAATGTCCACTTAGAGAAATTTTAATTAGCAAAAGTTTTTTTTTTTTTTATGAAATCAAAGTTTTAATCCGAATGTCTAAAGGGTAGTTAACAATAGAAAATTAATTAAAATTTTGTTGAATTCCTTTGGATGTTCAGATGGGTTTGATTGCAGCTTTGATACGATAGTGAATTTTGGTATATTTGAAATGCTCCGGGGCAGTTTCTATTGATATATATATATATATAGAGGGGTTTTCTTTGGTTCGATCATTCTCATTCTGATTCTCATTCTTCTTCTGTTACTCTTCTGACAGTTTTCTTTGAAGAGAACAAGTAGCCTGCATGTTTTTATTATTTGAAGTTGAGTCTCAGAAACTGCACACCCCAGATTTTAACAGAAATCTTAAAATGACTGAGTAGAGTCGGCAAGAAGGCTATTTTCCTTTTGGAAATGGCCAGCCACTGCTCACCATACCATCCGATGCCTTCACTTAAGAAGCCTAAAGACTGCTACTGCTGCTAAAAATGTGAACTGTTGACCTAAATTTGCTGCCAAAACCTTATGAGTGCTGCTACCATCAAACTGGAAAGTCTCCACCTGAAATTTGCCTTCAAATGCCTACTTCTGACAAGGTAGCCCAAATTAACCCAAGAGCTCTTGTGATATCATATTCCTTCTAAGCTATAGCTAATTCCATTTGTTTCTATTTGCTTTATCTTATAATTCTGTTCTTGTTTATTTAAATGCTGTAACTTAGTGTATTCTATCTCTATACTTGGGTTAATATTTTGTATTTTTAATCTGTTTTTTCTTTTATTATGATGGTGTGCCAGCCTAGCCATCAACTGAGTGAATTACTCCCTTTTTTATTTAAATCAAGATGCCACCATTAATGCATTTTAAATTATAAATTTTGTCCTATTTTATTATCTTGTTAAATCACTCATTCGAGGGCTATTTTACTATTATTTAACTATTTAATAATTTTGCAGTTAAAATCCACATGTTTATTGGTTTTAACATAATGAGAATATGTGCGAGGTCAATGAGTAAATATATAACAAATGCATGATTGCATAATTAACTTATTACATTCAAAGATCAGCCTTTCAAGCTAATTGCACATGTGCCTTTGTGAGTGTTAAATAATAAATGAAATCTCTTATTCCTACGACTCAAATTATCTTGTATTGTGGAGTAAAGTATTCATTTATTATTTAACACTCGTAAAGACGCATGTGCAATTAGCTTGAAAGGCTGATCTTTGAATGTAATACAATTGTACACATGGCATCATATAAAAATAAATGCTTATTTATTCATAATTAACTTATGTAAAACTTTAATATGTGTTGATATTAAACATGCACACACTATATAATTCAAAAGCAAAATATATAAATCAAAACTTTAAAATAATATAATATATTGAACAGTTATATTAATAATAACAAATTAATAAATTTTGTTGAATCTTCAAACGTTTTTGAAGGCATAACCTACATTATCAAGAAGTACAAACTCTCTCTTCGTTTTTTCACGATGTACTAATATGCAAATATGCAACAAAACCGGGCAAAATATGCAAGTCAGAATCAGAATGTTTATACTTGCCATTTCTTCAATATGGTGTAAAATGATTCCCTTTTGTTCATCGTGTGTTCATCTGACATGTACCATGCCTCCTTAACCCTCCTCCGCAGATCATTCCGCTCTTTACACAACACTCTTGGCCTATCCAGTTTGCACTGATGGCCCACAGGAAGGTTAAGGAGGCATGTTACATCATGTTAGATGAACATGCGATGAACAAAAGGGAATCATTTTACGCCATATCGAAGAAATGGCGAGTATAAACATTCTGATTCTGATTTGCATATTTTGCCCAATTTTGTCGCATATTTTCATATTAGTACATCATGAAAAAATGAAGAGAGAGTTTGTACTTCTTGATAATGAAGGTTATGCCTTCGAAAACGTTTGAAGATTCAACAAAATTTATTAATTTATTATTTATATAATCGTTCAATATATTATATTATTTTAAAGTTTTGATTTATATATTTTGCTTTTGAATTATATAGTGTGTGCATGTTTAATATCAACACATATTAAAGTTTTACATATAGTATCTAACACACTTTTAAACTATATATATTATAATTAACTTATATTTTCTTTTAAAATCCGGAAATTATGCATACTCCCATTATAAATATGCTTTATTGTTATGCTTAATTTCCAAGCTTATAATTTTGAGGTCCAGAATGTGCAGACTTTCTTAAAATAAATATTTGGGGAATTGATTAGGCACTTTCTCAAACTAATCTTCAATAACTTCTCTTCCTCTTTCCTTCTTTATTTTTGCTTTTCTAATATATAACATATAATAACCACATTCCACTCTTTTTACACTTTGAAGCAAAATATATTTATTTATTAATATTACAGTTTTGACTGTTCCTAGCAGTCTTCGTCAGATCTACAAAAATTTAAACATTATATTAATACAACCATATTTCATACATATATCTATTAATTTTTTACAATTTTACCAACTTAATTATTACCATAAGTTTATTCATAAAACTTGCTATTATATAACTTTAAAATCTACTTTACCCTTTATTTCTATTCTTAGTTATTATTATACTAATATTTATTCACCTTTTTTTTCTTTTGCCATAATTTTATAATTTCAATGTAATATTATTATATCCTTATATTCATAATTTAACCTTATTTTACATATTACTTTATTCACAAATTTAACTTTATTTTACATTTCACCTATTATCCTAATTTTTAATTATTTTATTCCATTCCTTAATTCTATTTTACCCATATTTTATTCCTGCCTCTTCCATTTACTTATCTCTTATAAAATTATTTAATTCTTATATGTATTTTTATTTTATATCTTACCTTAATATCTACTAAACTTTCATTGCTCTACTCTACCATTTTCTATCTTATAATATACTGTAATTTCTTTTAATCTATATACAGCTCCCTCTATTATCTATTATACAAACTACTTATTTTAATTCTTATTAGTTTTCACTGTTATTTTATTTATTTTTTATATTAAGATAGTTTTTAAACCACTTTCTCTATTAATATTTGGATTTATCTTCTTTATTAAAATTGCCTTCCTTATTTTTTTATCCCTCCTACTACTTGCATAACTTATCATTCTAATATTCTCTTTTTCTAGTTTATGACCTGTCTTCATAAAATGCATATATACTGGTGATCCTCTATCATATTTATGTTGCTTTAACCTAGTATATATTGAATTTTTTGTCTCACCAACAAAATTTTTGTAGATCTGATGAAGACTGCTAAGAACAGTCGAAACTGTAATATTAATAAATAAATATATTTTGCTTCAAAGTGTAAAAAGAGTGGAATGTGGTTATTATATGTTATATATTCTCAAACTAAGTGAATCTTTTATAAAATATTTTATATACTTTATTCAAGTGTTGCTAGTACGTGTATCAGGTGTTGAGACCGCTTTGCTCCTCCAAAGGGCTTTAAATAGCTAAGACTGTTTCCCCTTCACTTTCTGCGGTTCCCAGTTAGAGTATGTACTCGAATTGTCACACCTGGGAATTCTACACCATTGTCACACAGTCACTAAGTGTTTGGATGAGTCCAACCTTGGTCTGCCACATGACACCACTTCTTACGGATTAAAGCAAGATGCCTTCCCATGTTTCATTTTATTTATTATTTAGTTATTTATTTTGCAAAGCTCCATGGTTTCAATGTACCACACCCTCCATCCTTTACAGAAATTCCTCACTAGCACCACCAATCTCCCAATATAATTTATTTCTATGAATATGCATGCCCTAATCACATTCCCACCTTATAGCTTAATGAGCATCAGTCCATTCTATTCTTGAATTCAAGAAATGATTATATTGAAACTTTACTGTCACCAAACCTTTTATTCAATTATTTCTGATATTTACTTAAAACATCTCGCATATCTTCGCAAACTTTCTTAGGCACATTATCGTGATGTTATTGTATTAACCCAAGGTATAGAGAATTAATTAACAAGCCATAATGTAAATGTTGGTTGACTTTTGTTCTAAAATGCAATTTTAGTTAGTAAATGTCACTATCTTACATATGCAGACAGTGCACATATATAATTGATAGCTTAATAAATCTTTGTAATTTTACTAAATTTTGATTCTTTATTTACTTTAGTGATCTACACCACTGTCTCAGTTTATATTTTTATATATCTATTTTGTGCCATCCATAGACATTTAGTTAGCAAACCAAGCTTATATTGCAGTATAGAGTATATTGCAGTAAAAGGGTATATTATTAATAGCATCAGATGCATTATCATGTAGGTGGTGCTGTGGAGCATAGACTTTGGATTCAAACTTAGGTTTTCCAGAAAGCAGCACTTCCTAGTGTTGAGTTTGGTATCTGGGTTTAAATTCTGCAGTGTTAGTGAGACAGACAAATCTGACCGTTACATATATTAGATGATGGAAATAGTCCAATATAAAAACACAACTAGAACACCATCATCACAAACCTTCAGGAAAACATTACATATTTAAGTGTATTATTTATAACTTACTATTGTGAAAGCAGTATAAAAATGTATATAATAAAGGAAAATAATAATTTTATCAAGGCTATAAAGTTTATTATTTACACATTCATTTTTAAAATGGATAAAGTCAATTCACAATTTTTACAGACTACAATTAATAATAAACATTTCTTTTTCCAATATTATATGTTATCATAGAAACATAATCCATGCACTCCAGGTAAGTATATTTAGTATTAATATCAAACCTTTTCAATGGCAAATATTTTGTTTGGCTGAGTGAGTTAAAACTCTAAACTTTTAATTGGTCAATTACAGAATCAGCAGTAAAAATATATTCATCTTTTAATATTATATTTATTTTAGTTTTGTTTGTAAAAAGTATATTAATAATTTGTCAGATTATGAAAGTGAATGAAAGTTTTTTCAAAAATAAATTTCTATTTATAATTATAAAAATATTTGATAGCAGAAGAACTAAAAAAAACTTAGTTAACAAATCTGAGATTGTTGCCGATATCATTGACTTCCTTCTCAATTTATGTTAGTGAAAAATAATTTTTTTTTTTTACTAAAATCTTACTATTTTCCTAAAATAATTTATATTTTCAGTATATTTTACCAAAATACATTATAATATGTAAATGAATGCCAGAAAAATATTCTAAAGCATTAATTTTTATTTGAAAATCAAATAAAGAGTTTGGGCAATGTAAAGTGTTGACAGGTGTCAAAATTATTGTTAGCATTGGTTTCTTTTTCAATTAATGTTCCTAAGTCAATTATTTTATATAGCACAATGTTTTTTATAAACAATAATATTTAAACAGCATTAAACTGTTGCACATGCGCTTTGGATTTTTAAATATAAAATGAATGAATACTAACACTTCAACGACATGATAAAGTCTTTGGAAAAGATAGAATGGCCATCTATCTTTTCAAACCCAAATGCTTTTGTATGGGCAAATCTTAAGTGTTTGAAAGTGAAAGCATGAAGTTATTAAATAATCACTTTAAATTACTTTTACATGCTTAAATGAATGATGCTAGTGAAATTTATTAGAATTTACAATACGTCATTCTTATTTGAAATTAAATGTAAATAAATAAGTCAATTATTTTATATAGTGTAATGTCTTTTATAAACAATAATATTTAAACAGCATTAAACTGTTGCACATGTGCTTTGGATTTTTAAATATAAAATGAATGAATACTAACACTTCAACCACATGATAAAGACTTTGGAAAAGATAGAATGGCCATCTATCTTTTCGAACTCAAATGCTTTTGTATGGGCGAATCTTAAGTGTTTGAAAGTGAAAGCGTGAAGTTATTAAATAATCACTTTAAATTATTTTTACATGCTTAAATGAATGACGCTAGTGAAATTCAATAACTTCATGCTTTCACTTTCAAACACTTAAGATTCGTCCATACAAAAGCATTTGGGTTTGAAAAGATAGATGGCCATTCTATCTTTTCCAAAGACTTTACCATGTGGTTGAAGTGTTAGTATTCATTCATTTTATATCTAAAAATGCAAAGTGCATGTGCAACAGTTTAATGCTGTTTAAATATTATTGTTTTTAAAAAACATTGCGCTATATAAAATAATTGACTTATTTACATACATTTAATTTCAAATAAGAATGATGTATCGTAAATTCTAATAAATTTCACTAGCGTCATTCATTTAAGCATGTAAAAATAATTTAAAGTGATTATTTAATAACTTCATGCTTTCACTTTCAAACACTTAAGATTCGCCCATACAAAAGCATTTGGGTTCGAAAAGATAGATGGCCATTCTATCTTTTCCAAAGACTTTATCATGTGGTTGAAGTGTTAGTATTCATTCATTTTATATTTAAAAATCCAAAGCACATGTGCAACAGTTTAATGCTGTTTAAATATTAATAATTAATGTTCCTGTAAAACTATACAATTATTTACTAAAATCTTACTGTTTTTCTAAAATAATTATGTTTTCAGTATATTTTATAAAAATATTTTATAATATGTAAAAAAAATACTTAAAAAAACACTCTAAAACATTAGTTTTCATTTTGAAATGCAAAACAATGAAGTTGGAGAGATGAAAAATTATTGACTTTTGTTGAAATGAGAACCAACCAATCAGCATCGAGGAAAGCCTGCCTTCTACCATTGTTAAAGTGTAAATGTCAAATTTATTGATTTTTTACTTGTAAAATAATTCTAGCGAGAGCAGCATTTTATGGTACTTTTTTCAAGCTTTAAAATGACCGTAAAATCTTTACTGTAGCATTAAAAATGATGGTATTTGAGCAACTTGAAGCCGTGACCATTTTTGATCAGAGAAATCCTGGAAAAGGTTAACTTAATTTAAAATATATAATATTAGTGTTTATATGTTTTGTATTGTTTTGAGAAAGACAGATTAATAATCAATATTGTCCATTTTATTAACTGTGAAGTTTAATCAAGAAATTGCATGGTGTTATGTATTTATAAAAGAGTTTCAAAAATATTACTTTTTGTATTAGACTTGGATAATATAAAAACCTATACATTAAATAAGAAATGCTTCACAGCAAGAAAAAAAAACTGTCAGCCTGAAATGAAAGTCCTCAAGCTAAATATCTATTACAGAATGATGTCAAGAAAATTATTTTCTTTCAGAAATTGTTATCAATAGATTAAAAAAAATTGATATGTTCTAAAGCCAAATGAACATAAAGAAATCATAACTCAAACTAACTTTTAACAATTACAAATATATACTAAACCCCTATGTCACCACTATAATGGAAACATTAAATGGTTCCTACTAGAATGACAAGAAAAAAAGGGACACAGATCTATATGGTAAAAGCAACTTGCATTACTGGTACAGACACTTACTTTGGATAGACTTCAAAACCAAATAAATATCTCAATGCAATATATATCAAAACCAAATAAATATCTCAATGCAATATATATATATATAATGAAGTCACTGCTGTAGAATTCAGACAAGCTATTAATAATAACAACAATATAGGAAGAAAATGCCCAAAAATCTATAATTTTTCTAGTTATCATGAAGATTATTTATATATATATATTACTTTTTAATCTTGAAAATTATGTTATATTTAATAACTTCAATAAAAGGGAAGAAATATAATGATTCACTGTAAAATATCTGTATTCAAATAATATACAATGTCATTCGTGAATTATAAAAAGGAAATGCAAGCATCAGATTCAAATTTCTGTGAAGGTAACACAAGCAGATGACAACATCTAGGCTTAATATTGATACTAATTTAAGCCATATTCATTTATTACTAGATAGAGGAACAAAACCAATTAGTAAATCATTAAAAATAATATGCTTTCTCTAATTTTCCACTTCATCCTCTCATTGATTATTGGCTATAAGTTAAAATATTTAATCAAATAATAAATAATTTATTGAGCCAAAATTATATTAAGCGAAATGTAATTATTTTTAATTCATTGTTTTTCTCAAAGTTAATCAACTAATAAATTACAGTAATATCTCTCTCTCTCTCTCTTTTTTTTTTTTTTTACAAATGTGAATTACATAAAATAATGCAAATATCTTGCAGACTTATTTTGATATAATAATATATAGATATAAAAAAATTAATGATTGCTTTTTAAATATAATGTTTCAAAATTGTTTTTTAAAATGTAAAAAAAAAAATTTCTGTAATATAAATCATATTTATAACATTTGAATAACAAAAGTAAAAGGTATTTGAAGTTAAATTTAATATCTTACAATGCAATAAAATATATATTTTCAGATATCTGCTAAAGAATGCAATTTCAATTGAAACAAAAAATGAAAATAAAATTCCTTTAAAAAATGCAAGAAAGAAGTTATATTATTGTATTAAAATTGAGTAATAGTGATAATGAAGATGTTGAATAAAAGCTAATAAATTAATTTTTGTATGACTTATTTTATATTTTTTCCTAAGGTTCATACACATACATATACACAATCTGTGAAAATATTTACCATACACACATGCATATATTAACTTACTTAAAAGTTCTTTTAATATTAAAGAAGTATGGGATGCAAGTGGAATTGTTGATAATATTTAGTTTAAATATGTTGTTATTTTGTAATTCTTTACACTTGAAAAGTCTACTTGTAGCAGTGAAACTATTGGTTGTGTTTTAGAGTTTATATTTTTTGGCTAATCTGGTTGAGTTGTGGATTTGGGGTAATTTTGATTATATATATAATACAATGATTAATGTGCCTGATAATACTATAATCAATCAAATCATTCAAATTTGTTATGCATTTCTTGAAAATTTGTTATAAATTTTAAAGTATCATTCAAATTGAACAGACCAAGTCTATCACTATGCATGCAGAAAACTTAAATTTATCAGTTGAACTAGAGACATAAAACACATGAACATCCAAACAAAAATGATCATCAGAATTTTCTATATATATATGAAAGATAATGATTTGAAAAATACTGCACTAAACTGTAGCACAAGATTTTTAAGATGCTGTCAGGAGTGCATGGCAAATAACGTAATACATACAATTAACCAGCAGTGTTAGCTAATATTACAGAATCTAAATTGCTGATATACCAGTTAGCATTACACACACACACACACACATATATATATATATTATAATGATCAAATATGCATAATCTGCTAATAATACTGAAAGACCAAGCAGGCAGCCTCAACCAACATGCATAGGGATATTGCTACCCCCATGATCCTAGTTTAAAACCCTACCTAGGCTTCCCAGTCTCCACTACATAATTAATACCCTTGACATCACACAGCTTCTCTTCTCACACAGCTCTTCTCAGCTCAGGGTTCAGCCTTTCATCGATTCATGACACCTTCTAATCATTAGTTCTAATCTACTGGCTAAGGCATACACTATTAATAATTACTATCTCTAGAATTATTTACCTAGCAAGTTAAATATTTTTTAATTTAATTAATTATATAGTTTTAAGCCAATAAACATCACCTCACCATTTCTTATGCTTGCTCTTAACTGTTATTAAAACAGGCAAAACTATCTATACATATTGCCACTCAGTGCAAGCCAATGATAATCAATGGATGCCAAAAGACTAATTATATAGTTATTGATATGCTTATTTCTATAGTTATTTAAATAGTGATTCATATAGTTATGGATAAAGTTACTTATGTAATTATGGAGGTAATTATTGAAATAGTTATTGATCTAGTTTCATAATTTATTGGTATAGTTCTGACCCACAATAATGACAACAATTATTAATGGAATAAAATTTATTAAATCGGAAAAAAAATAATGAACATGGTAGCTTACATTTTGCTATTTAAAATGTAGTTAATCTACTGGTTTTCCCATAAGTATATTTAAAGGTGACAGCAATTTATAGAAATCGAGATAGTGTGGCCTATTTAGTGCATAGGTGAAGGTACATGGATACAAATCGTCCATTATGGATTTGAATTTACCGATTTATCATTTATTTAATTTTAAACAATAAATGACTATTGTACATGGATTAGATTCAGGGTACCTAGGGCAATGGCTAATGTATAGATGAAGGCTGACTTAAGAAGTGATTTGGCACATTGTGGTACTACATTGTTTGTAGGCCATCAATAGTTGAAAACAGAATGAAAGATCAGCGTGGCAATCTGGTGGCAGAATTCATGATTAAACATGGATGTGCTTCTAACCAAAGGTACATCTGAATAAGAAACACACAAAATCTAAAATTTGGGGTAGTTAGGAGTCTTCAGTCTGTTCACCTAAATTCTGAGGTTAGAGTATTGGGCACAAAGAAAAGTATAACAGGCTCTGGACACACTGCCTATACATAGATAATCATGCAGGAAGTGGAGGTAATGAATAATTTAATAAAACCATTAAAGCACCCTATCTATAGGTTCACAATTATAAGAATGAATAATATGATTTAATGAATCCACATCCTATACTAAATTAAAATAACAAATTCCTTTCATAATATAGCACATATTCCCACTTAACCAAATGAAATCTAATAAAAAGCTTGAACCTGTCCATAATTAAGAAGTCTAGCTATAATATATTTTAACAGGGGGGATTTTAATAACCCATAATGCTGACTGATAGTTTAGTCTGCTATTTATTGCACTGAATTGAAAATTATAATTGATGGCTTTAATTACATATATAAATGCATGCTGCACATATATAAATGACATAAGGACATTTTAAACAATCAAAACTTTCTTTTTTTTCACCTCATGAAAATATATAAATTATAAAACAGAATTAAATACATTTAATTTTCTTAAACATTTCTAGGGCAACTGAAACAATCCTATTCATATAAAATATCAAACAATACTAATAATGCTCATCATCCTTCAATAATTTTCTCTTAGCAGGTTTTAAAAGAGAGAAAAAATATCTTTACTTGAAATGATGGAGGGAAGAAATGAACATGAAATCAATCAAATACATATTGTTACTTTTATTTTAATATTCTATTTGAAACTTAGTGTCCTCTTCACTTGTGATATCCCTTGGAACACCAGGGGAAGAGAAGTTTAAACATTTTAAGTGTAAAATATTTTAAAATTCTTTAAAATTGAACCTCTCCATCATTCAAATTTAATATGTAAACAAGATAAAAATAAAATAAAAATTAACTAATAATTGACACCAGTAGATTTTTACCCACTTGATAATATTATAAATTTTACTAAAGTTAAGACTAATGCATAAATAACAATAATTTAGATGCAGTTAGTAAAAGACAGTAGAATATATTTTAACAAAGGTTTACTGGCAAGATTACAATAACTGCATGGATTTCTCTGTACAGATGTAAATATGGCATTCTCAGGATCAGCATGGAATTGACAGGAATGTGGATGGCTTTCAGTCATGTTGATGGAACTCTCCTCTCGATACTGCGCTGAGAAGCGATGCCAGATTACTTGCTCATGTTGGTAGATAATTTAAACATATTTATTTATTTTATATTATGAATCAAAATCTATTTTGTAAAATATAAGAGTCTGTCCTAAAAAAAAGCAAAATATCTAACAATGCCCTCTCCCATGTTTATAAATATATATTTGTATGTCTCAGATGCATTTTTGAGTTCTAATGGATTTGATCCTTCTCTAACTTTAATTGAAGTTCCATTAATATTTTATTTCCTCATTCCTTAACTTACTGCTGAGTCAGTTTCCTTACTTTTGTGTCTGTTTACTTTCTAACACCTTTAAACATAAGCAGACTTTAAAGGTGTTCAATCACAAATATTTTAACTGATTTTAGCTATACACAGGGAAATAAGGCATTCACATTTCCTCATGTAATAGCTTCTTTCCTTTACCAATACTTTTCTCATTGTATGTACTACATTAACATTCATTTAATTAATTTAAGAGATTTTAACTTTTAACTTTAAATAGGGTATAATAGTACACACACACACACACATATTATTGTGTGAGAATTTTAAGCAAGTTATTATATACGATGGAGAAAGGGTGAGAAATTAAGCAAGAATGAAGCAAGCATATATACAACAGAGTATGCACCACTTCAATTTATGAAAAATCATTTTACATGAATGTATTTAACCTAATAATTATAAAAACTAAGTTTATTTTAGAAATAAGTTTTCAATGCTAATAAACAGCAAACTGCACAAAAATATAGACTCATTATAAGTAAAAGTATTAATAACTTTAACATGGATTACATTTCACTATGTTCTAATGTATTCAAAAAGATTAAATTTCATTGAGCCAACTTTTTTTTTTGAAAAAGCAATGTTGTGTGATAATGTGGTTCATATTCACTTATTTTAAAGTTTAATGTATAAAATTTGTGCTGAAGGTTTCATAAAGTTAATTATATTATATTTTGCAAACATTGTATTTAGCAATTATATGTTTGGACCTGTTCAGATTTCTAATGCAAAACTAATATGCTAATAATTAAAAGAATATGATTGATTTAAAAAGTTATTTTTATATTTCACTAATAATTATTACTAATATTCACAACTAAATTAATCAATGTTATTCCTTCTCCATTCTTTGATATTTAAAAGCATAAGGCAGTTACATGATTTTCATTTTTAAATTTTTTTCTTAACTCCTTTATTCATATATATTTTCAGTACAAATTTCTTATAAGTGCCAAATTTTCTGTTTATCATTTTAAGTTCATTTTTATTATTTGCAAGTACTGCCATATAATCACTAAATTTGATTTAATGAACCCTTGTTCCAATGCTAATTCCATTATTTTCAAAACAACCCTCATTAACCATCTCATTTAAATAAAAGTTAACAACAATCATTTCAGATTATTATTTTTTATTGTCAAAACAACCATGGAAATAACTGTTTATTTTGTCAAAACTCTTTTAAAATCAACATTGAAAAAAAAATCCTTTTATTATATTTTACAATACCAATTGCTTCTCAAGTTTTCCTAACTTTTCTAAATCCAAAGTTTCTCATATAAAAGCATATATTATAAAACTATCGGATCAACATCTTGATCAGATCTCACGTTTCATAGTACTGAATTTTTTCTAGAATTTTGATATTTAAAAAAAAAAAATCTACAGAATATTTATCCGAATAATAAATATTACAAACATCAACAAATTATTTTAAATCGTTTTTATCGCAGCCTTCAGCAATTCAATTTGAAACTCAAGATATGAAAAGAAAATCAATAAATTTATTATTGATAAATTTCCTTTATTTTTTTTTAAAAAAAAAAACAAATTAATATATTGTCAATACGAATATCATTACTGAAGATATAAAATAAAACTTTATGTATATAAATTTTATTAATTTATATTGCTAATACAGATATAATAAAGATAAAATAATAAGCATAAAGTAATATTATTTTATTGATAAAGAAAATATTTATTTATTTGGAACTGTGAAAATTTTTTTATTATTTATAGTTGAAGATATATATATATAAACTAATATTCTATTATATTAAGTGTTTTATAATATGAATATTAATATTGTTGTATAAATGCTTCAATAGGCAAGTCTATTCATTAACAATGGATAATTTATGTTCACATAATTTCATATAAAGTACACTTTAAAAATTTAGGACATTGACGGTATATTTAATGAACAATATACCTTTGATCAGAAAATTTTACATATAAATGCCATTAGTAGTAACTCCAGAAGAAAAAAATATATATAGGGAAAAAACAAAAAGATAAACATAGATTTTGCGATGATTATATAAACTACTCCATTATTTATAAATATATCCATAAATATATTACATGTTGATCTTCTGTTATTAATATCTGATGATGCGGCTATTACTTAAATACTTTATTTTGTGAAAGACTTGAATATTTTTCCCAGACATAGTTTGCACTCTATTCTATGCTCAGTCAATAAATATTACACTTCTTTCGAGTTTTATTGATATATTATTTATAATGTAAATGGGTACTGTTTCTTCCTAAGAAAAAAAGTAATAAAATGATTAAAACTATGTTCAAGATCATAAATTTATTTTTTTTAAAATTTTTGCTATTGATTTCATTCATTGACCTACCAGGCAAAGAACTTGGTCCCTTCAATAATATCATTATGTACAGCAAGATGTGGTGATTTTGCCACCAGATATTCAAAATATTACAAAGCATTTATAAATAAAATTGTTACAGCATTTCATGTTATAATAGATAAAAAATAAGTGCATGTTCTCTTTTCAAATAATAAATATGACAAAATAACATTTATATACAATCAATTTAATTTAATTTGTTATATCACTCTAATAAAATTACACTTTTTTTATTTCATGAATGCAAGCAGCACATTCCATCTATTTCTCCTCAACATCCAAGTCTTATTTTCTACATAAGAAAAGCACCAAGATACTTTTTTAAAAAAAATATATTCACATTTCACAATAATAAATAATTCAAGTTAATTTTTGAATATTTTTCTTACATCATTGGTAAAACATTATATAAATATTCAATTATTATTATAATTGCATTCAAAACATTCTATTTATCATACTTTGAATTGGAAAGAGTAGCACATCAAACATATCATAAATCTAAAAAAACTCAAAAATAAATTCTCATATCTGCTTTTAACTAGTTTAAATTAAAAACTGCATTATCATAGCTTTAACCATCTTAACACCTGTTTCATTAAATACCTACAATATATACATAGTTTAGCAACAACTTTACTGCAAATGATTTAGACTTTCCATTACTAAGTAACACATTTTTTCATCTCAACATATAGAAGTTGTATAATATAAATAAATATGGTGACAATACTTAATTTCAATAAGTGCCACAAATACTTTTGTTTAAGCAAGTTAAATATCTTGATCAAGTCAAGAAAAGCAATAAAGACATCATTTTTGCATTTCTATATTTTTTCTTAAATTTTCCTGGCAACAAAAATCATGACTATAATGCTTTTAGGGACTTTAAAATTATATTAAGTATCTGATTATCAGTCATCTATGATTGGAAGTTATCGAGTTAACAAAATTCTTGAAAAATGCAATCTTTTGGAATTCTTTTATTTTTGCATATTAAAGCAATACAATGGTCTGTAAATATAATCATGTAGCAAGTTTATATATTCCAACTACTTTTCAATAATTTTGAAATTAAAACATCATTATTTATTTTAAGAGTTACTGAATTTTCCACTATTGCATTTATAAAGCTGTAAATAACCATTTTAACTTCATCAAAATGAAATATCTCTGCATATATTTGAATTCTTAGATCACATTCTTAGATCACACCTCAAACAATGTTCAAAATATTCCTTCTGAATCCTAAAAGCAACCTTATTGTGTAAAAAATGCTATCTAAAGGATTTAATATGATTGTTATTGTTCACATGATATCTCAAATAATATCTAAATTGATCACAATTAACAAATAATTGCATCTCTTTTGTAATTTGAATCCATCAAACATTTATAAAATGTTTTTTCAGTTTATGAATATATATACTCTATAAATTGCAAATGAAGCTCCTCATTCAATTTATCAATCTGCAAAGCAAAGAATACCAAACTTTCTTTTACTCAATGATAAAAAAATATTGTCACAGAACCAATCAGAAATTTTTTTGTATCGACTTAAGAGGAGACACATATTCATAATGAAGGCCTGAAAAAGAATTTCATGATTCAATAACATATCAAGCTTGAAATTTCAAATTGGCACTTTTAGTGATTAACTACTGTTCAAATATAAAAAGAATAGCAAATAAACACCCTATTTTCTAACAATATGTTAGAGAGAGAATTTATTTTAATATAATTGTTATTTTAATTTTGGAGCATATTAATTTATGATCAGTCCAACAATTTCCATTTATTAAAACAGACAAAACTCTCCATACAGTAGTACCATTCATTGCAAACCAGAATAATCAATGGATGCCAGAAGGTTTGCACATAAAATCCCTATCTAGTGCCTATTCATCCAATATCCACAGGCTAGTTTCTAGCTTGTGGCTTTCATCAATGAAGAGCCTTGGATTTGAGAACACTGCACCTAGATGTTAGGATCTAATGCAACCCTCCAGCAACCATCTTTTATCTCTACTTAACTACAAAACTATGAGAAAAGACAAAAAAATTTTTTCAATCCAAGCTCATTAGCTTATATAGTCATATAAATCTAAACTCAGTTCAGTACCCATACATTTTGGTGTTTTTGGTTCTTTAATAACCATAGCCACCATTGTCCTATTAGACAGAATTGGTATTAAACCACTAACTGTCACATGAACATCATTTCTTATGCTTGCTCATAACTGTTATTAAAACAGGCAAACTTTCCATACAGTAGTGCCACTTAGTGCAAGCCAGAGTAATCAATGGATACAACAAGGCTTGTGCATAAAATCCCTATCTAGTGCCTACTCATCCAGTATTCCCAGACTAGCTTTTGCTTGTGGCTTTCATCAGTGAGGAGCCTTGAATTTGAGAGACTGCACTTAGATCTTTGGATTTAATGCAACCATCCAGAAGCCACCTTTTATCTCTACTTAACAACAAAACTACGAGAATAAAATTGAAAACACATCAAAGGCTCCTCACTGATGAAAGACACAAGCTAGAAACTAGTCTGGGGATATTAGGTGAGTAGGCACTAGATAGAGATTTTATGCACAAGCCTTCTAGCATCCATTGATTACTCTGGCTTGCACTGAATGGCACTACTGTATGGAGAGTTTTGCCTGTTTTAATAACAGTTATGGGCAAGCAAAAGAAATGGTGATCACATGATGTTTAGTGGTTTAATACCAATCCTGTCTAATAGGATAGTGGTGGCTATGGTTATTAAAGAACCAATATAAGTTAATGAGCTTGGAATGAAAATATTTTTGTGTTTTCAATATTAGTCTCATAGTTTTATACTTAAGTAGAGATAAAAGGTGGCTGTTGGAGGGTTGCATTAGATCCTAGGATTTAGGTGATGTGCTCTCAGATCCAAGGTTCCTCACTGATGAAAACATGAAAAAAACTAGTCTGGGGATATTGGGTGAGTAGGTACTAGATAGGAATTTTATGCACAAGTCTTCTGGCATCCATCGATTACTCTGGCTTGCACTGAGTGGTACAACTGTATATAAAGTTTTGCCTGTTTTAAAACAGTTATGAGCAAGCATTAGAAATGGTGATCATGTGGTCTTTAGTAATTTCCATTTATAAGTATTCACATAATATTAACTTTTTAATATTTAACTTTTAACTATAATTTAATTCATATATTATCACTGTTTTAATAATGAATGCATCCAAATCTCTTTATAGTAATTTTATGTTTAAGTATTCGATAATGAAACCATGAGATATGTAAAAACTCAATAATAATAGACCACTAAACTTCTCAGGGTCATAGTTAACTGTTTCTACCAACATATATTAAAATATATAAATAAGAAAAAAATAATAATCATATTGATGCAATTACACTATCCAAATAATAAATAATTTTACAATTTCCTTCTCTAAAATCTTTAAATCTAATGTTGAAGAATATAAATTACTGAATACTCTAATTTTCAATATTGTTATTCTGACAATGATACATTTAGACATTTCAAGAATAAAAATATTAAGTTAGACTGCATAGTAAAGCCATTACCAGGTAAGCTCCTTTTACTTAATCTGTCCTAAAAATTTTATAGCATCTATCTGTTTAGTTAAACTTCTTTCCTCTGAAAGATGTTTTATTAAGAACTTCACTTTAATCCATGAGCTCCATGATTGTAAATTTTGTCATAAATTTTGAGTTATATTATGAATAACCAACATTTTTAGAGACTGTCTTCAAAGTTTTCAAGTATTTTTTAAAAACTAGAGTAATGTGCAAATTTAAATACATAAATTTCACATATTAACAAGACAGTTAAAAATAACAATAATAAACTAATGAATAAGATATGTGTGATATATTTTTCACACAAGTAAATACAATAAATAAATAAGCATTTGGATATTTGAGTTTATTTTACTAAGTACTTTTGAAGGAATACCTTCATTATCAAAGCTGTGTGCGATGTAAATTGCGGAGTAAAACTGTTGCTAAGAGAAATGCAAAGTGTATGCAAATTATGTTTGCCAAAAGAGACATGTGTTACACAATTTCAAAAAAAATGGCAACCATAATTTGCATACACTTTGCATTTCTCATAGCAACAGTTTAACTGATTTTATCCAAGTATTATTGCAAAGTAAGCTGCAGTTTGGCCTAATGATTTTAATTGCAAATGATTCACCCTAATTAAATTTATTATTTCCAATGTTGTTATCTCTCAAGTGTTTTCCTATTCTCAACTTATCTATCACAAATTGGATTTCTCAATATTGTATTCCTAAAATGCTACTCATATTTAAAACTCTAGACTTTACAAATAATTCCTAATTGTAACATTTATTTGTCTTTAATAGTTAATCTTCTTGTGGATTAATGCTTTGAGTTTCCACAGGTTGATCAATTTCTGGAAATGCTATGAACAAAATAAATTCAATGTGTCATTTCAAATCTCCATATTACACTATGTAAGTCCATATTTACCTTGTAAAACATTTTATACTCAATAAAGTTTCCCCTTTTTTGAAAAAAAAAAACAGTTTCTCTCCACAATTCACGTCGCACACAGCTTTGATAATGAAGGTATTCCTTCAAAAGTACTTAGCGAAATAAACTCAAATAGCCAATTGCTTATTTATTTATTTGTGTGAAAAATATAACACAAATATCTCACTCATTACAAATATAGACACAAAGTGATTATTTAATAATTACATTAATAAACTAACAAAATGATTATATCATCATAACAAAGACAGCAAACACAAAGCAAAATAGCAACAGACATGTATACCAAAAATTAGGAATATTAAAATAAAAGATTTTCAACATAGATGTAATCATTTAAAAAATGGCAAACAGGGATGGAAAATCTCAACATCATTTAACAATCTTAGAAATATATATATAAAGACTATTCAAATATTTTTTCAGCACTAATTCTAATGTGAGAAATGAGTATATGAGAATAGTTTAAGATTTCTTTCTCCAATGCAACTTGAAATGTTCTTGGTGTGGACACTTTATAATTATTCTTTATCATTGTTACCTAATGCAAATAAAAATAAGATATTAAAAAAAAATACAAGTAAAGCAAATTGATATAGAATAAAAGATGAAATTCAATATAAGATGCAAGGTGTAAATTATAGATGAAAAAAAAAAAAATTATCTGTGGTGCCACAGCTTTTCCAAAACTGCAATTTTTAGATGAAGCCATAAAATAGTACGATACGTCTAATTAAAATAAATTTTAGAGGAGTGCAGAGCTAATCTGAAAGATTTGAGTGGTTACATATATCTATCAAATGTATGAATCCATTAATTATATAGTTAACTAAGAATATTTATATAGTCTATTACTAAACCATTACTAATTTAAATTATTTACTTTAGAAACAAATTAAGTGATTAATCTCTTAAAATGATATAGATCACTATATTTTTTACAATATACTGTATTAAGCATTTTGCATATTAAAATTTTACTTAGAATGTAAATAGACAAATCTTTTAGCTTGGTACTTCATTTATATATGTGTGGGTGTACATATAGTGTTTTATAATGCAAAACTGAAAAAAGAAAATGAATTCAAAAAATTCAAACAAATAAACAAACGAAAAACAAAAGCAATTATAAATATTAATTTAAGTACTTTTGCATTTTAATTTCCTGTTTTATTAGTGTAATTATTATATTAATTTTTTAACAGTAAATTTTTAAACTTTTTGTATGTTCACTGAATTAAAAAAAATCATTAAAATTTTAAAAAATGTATATAAATTTTTTTAAGTCAGTTGCATTTTTGTTTGATTTATTTTAAGAGTACAAAATAACATACATGCATATAGTCTTTGTTCAGTTATATTAATTTTAAATATTTATTTGCCTTTGTTTTTTATTCTATCTATGAGATGAAAATGAAAACATATCTTAAAACTAAACTATTTTGATTACTTCTAAAACTAAACACTGTTAATTTATTTTAAATAGGACTAGATTCTATTATATCCAGCTAAGAGTAGTTGGATTCTCATTATATGATCAATATTAGATTAGTATCTGGAGTAGCTATGAGCTGATTACTTAATATAATCCTGAGATTATTTATAAATTATAAGCGATCTGAAAAAAATCCAATTCAATACATCCCAAATTTAAACCAAAGTGTAAACAAAAATTAGACTTAATAATAATAATGAACCACCACTCAAAAATGAATATGGTCATTCCAATGCAAAAAAGAGAGAGAGAAGAGAGGGAGAACTATTCTATAAAATGAGTTTAGCTGTGATTGTATACACTAATCTGTGAACCATAAATATGTCCAAATTATAGAACATGTAATCCATTTTTCTGATTACTTGATATTTTATGATGATATCTTTTAGTTTTTTCAGCAGAAAAGTTTTCTTTCTGAAATACTTCAGCACCATGTCTAATTATAGTTTTACAATGCATTCTATTTTCTGCCATATCTTCCCAATGGAAACAATTGACATTGAATTTTTTAGAATATCTTTGAGAAAATCCTTATAATGTAGGTGGGGTGTACCTCTTCTATAAAACCCATGTTCAAGTTCTCCATAAAACATCCTTTAAGGATTCTTTCCATTGTTCATTTGTTTTACATGTCCAATTCAATGAAGATGTGATTTTGCAATAATACACTCAATAGTATCATATCCAGCAAGTTGAAGAATATATTGATTGATTTTATTATGTTGCAATTGTATTTTTAAAATTTTACAAAACATTCTTAAAGGAAACATTTCTAATGACTTTATTAGGTTTAAATAATAGCTTTACATATAGCTAACTTTGTTGCAATAGTTATTACCCTATGATGAAATACTTTTGTCTTTTAATTTATTAAAAACAGCAGAAACACATTGGAGTCTGTGGTGGAACTCAACCTCTATACTCACTTTTGTATTTATAAACCTATCAAGACACAAGGTGATAACTAGCCAAACTGAAAGATGCTGAGGACTTTTCTTTTATTACTGCTTGAAAAAGAACTTGAGTTTTTTGGATTTTAATTAATAAACTGAAATCTTATAAGTCACATTCAAAACATTAACAGCATTCTGTAAATTGTCTTTTGAAATTGCAAAAAATATCACAATCATCAGCATATTGATTTTGCTTTTAACCAATTTAAATTAAAAATTCCACCATAAAATCTGATTAAGATGCATATAATCAATTCCAAAGACCACTGTCATAAATATTTAAAACAATGTTAGTTCTTATTTAACTTGTTTTGATTTCAAAAGACTCAGATTTTTCACTTGTAGTAATAACACTTCCTCTCATTCTACCATGTAGAAGCTGTATAACATAAATAAATTTTGGTGGACAATTAAGTAAGTTCAAAGTCATATACATATATTATTACCTAAATCAAATAACTTGGCCAAATCAATAAAAATAATATAAAAATCATTTCTTTGTTGCCGACACTTTTTTTTAGATTTTCATGACAACAAAAATCATACCTATAGTGTTTCTTGATTTCCCAAACCCATATTGAGTCTCCAGTAAACCATTCATTGATAATTGGAAGTAATATATTCAACAAAATTCTTAAAAGCAATTTTGCTTTAGTGGTTAATAATGACATTCCATGACAATTACTACAATCGTTTATTGCCTTTATTTTTAAAAATTAAAATAACAAAAGTATTCTTAAGATCCGATGGCACAACTTCATGGGTCCAGATATTCCAAAAAAAAAAAATCCAATATTTCTAAAGCTAACATATCATCAAAATATTTTAGAACATTTCCAAGTATTTCATAAAGACTTGCAGCTTTTCTATTTTTAACATTACAAAGACCTGTTTTGATTCATTAAGCTGAATATCTTTATATAAATCTAAATGAATAGATAAAATGGGTATATCATTAAAAGTCAACATATCATTTTTTGTATTATTATTCCCTTTCAAAATAGCTGTGTAATACTGTTTCTCAGTTTCATGTATTGCTTTCAATTCATCAACCATTATAATTATAAGCCTTTATGAAATTTCACATTTAATCTAACATTTTTCCAAGCAGAAAATGTCACCTTTTTTTAAAATTAAATCACTAATAATATGATCATTGTCAGAAAATCAGTCATGGTTATTCTTTCTAGCAAACCCAAGAAAAGATTCACTTATATCCATAATCCACTTCTTAAGAAGATTCCATGCTTCACTAATATGATAGTCCTGAAAATCCAAATTGGTAATTTTTGTATTAATAACTGTTGACATATAGTATGTATAGTAGACTCTTCTAAAGAAGGACATCAATTTTCTCATGAATATGATTCAAATAATATTTAATGCAACTACCATTTTAATCTTGGAGCTTATTAATCTATGATCTGTTCGACAATCTGAGATTGTAAGTACTCATAAAATGTGTATTTCTCTTGTATTCTAATTCCTAATAATAATCCAATCTGTTAAATACCATTGTTTTATGCATAGATGCATCCATGTTTTTGTAACATTTTTTCTTCCTAAACAAAGTGTTTTTGATAGTCAATCCATGTGTTGTGCACAAATTCAACAATAACAAATGATTTTGATTTAAAGACTCAATACCATTATATCTAATAACTTTTAATCAAAGTATGTTATTTGAACTAAAACTGATATTAAAGTTTCCAAATAAATCTTTTAATGGTATTGCTATAATGATGCTATCCAACAAAGAATAAAAACTTTCCTTTTCTGAATTCTCTGAATTTAAAGTTGGCACATAGGCTCTAATAAAATGATCCCTAATGCCATTATACAAAGTTAAATTTTAAGATCATTAATCTTTCATTGAATCAACAAGAAATTCCAACCATAAAAGATACTAAATTAGATTTTACAGCAAATCCAACACTTTGCATTCTTCTTTCACTAACTGACCTGCCTTTTCAAAAAACTTGTATCCATCCATCTGTTTTAATAAACTTCTTTCCTCTGGAAGCTGAGTTTCACTAAGTGTAAGTATGTCAAACTTAAATCCTTACAGATTCATAGCTACAAGTGCAATCCTACATTCTGGTCTTGAAGGATTTGAATCGAGTATAGTTTGCACATTCTATATATCTATGCTTAAAAAATATATATGATATTTACATTTAATACTACCACTGCCTATTACTTTGCCATTACTACTGATATTATTATTACTTTTCATTATTATTTCTATAACTAAAATATAAAATCTTCCAGATATGACAACCTATCCAATCTGTATGATTTTTAGACAATATTTTTAGATACTTTCATTCTGTGGCAATCAGAGGCATCCCTAAACAGAGCTGCCTAAATATACAATCTTTGCCAAATGAAACTCCTGTAACCCTTACATCGAGTACCAAACCAGCCCCTTAGTGAATTATACTGCTTCATATAAAGATTACAACTAAATATTACCACCCTATTATATTCCCATTATCTTTTGATCAGAATCATACATAAAAAATAATGCATTCTTCAAAAATTGTCAAATTTTACATTAAAACACTTTCAAGATTTTTCATGAATTATATGCACTATTAAAATAATTAAATACTTCACTCTCACAATATTATTAATTAGAATTTCTGGATGTTCTGAGCCATTTTTTTTATAGTTTGTCTGAATATCAGGTAATACAAACAATATTTTTAAAATAAAACAATTTTTATTTTTTATTTAAAAAAAAAAAAACATTCTGATGTTTCACCCATTTAATTTAGTCTTAAGTAAATGCAAAATATTAATACAAATGTATTGTAAACTAACTAAAAAAAGTAGATATTATATGTAAATCATATATTGTAGCAATGCATAGCTGGTTATAAGCATCAGATATAATAATAAAATAAATAATTTCATTTTTTATTTATTTTAAAAACTCAATAAAAAAGTGTTACATTTTATTCCCATAAGTTTGTGAGTGATTGTTCTGGCATGTATTCTCAAACAAGTATTTATGTGGAAAAAAAAAAGAAAAAGATTTTGTTAACCAATTTCAATTAATAACTACAAAGAAAAAAAAAATGGAAATAAAATAAATTCAAAACAAACCAAAGTTATTAAAATTATTTAACTGTGCAATAAAATTATCAAGTTATTTAAATTTCATTTATATAAGTGCAGTTTCTTTTGAAATTAATTTGGATTAGCAAATAATATTTTTCCTATTTTTATCTGTTTTTCTTTCTTACTTCTAATTATGAATATCATCATATATTTTCTTTCCTGTGTTTTCAAAAAAACATGCCATTGTTAAAGTTTGGATGGGAGTGGCTAATTTATTTTTCAAAAAGCTTGCATTGAGATAGATTAAGATAAAGTTTGGATGGAGATGACTAATTTAATTTTCAAAAAACACTCAATAACTTATAAAAAGGCTGTGATACTAGTTTTAGTAATCAAAATACATTTTTCTGGTAGAGAGAGTGGATTGAAGAATTTTACCACAAAAGCCACCACTAAATAGTATATCTCACAAATCTATGTATAAAAATAATGTGAATATTTTTGTTACTATTTAAATACACAATGGTCACATATGTATATAGTTTGTTTTCCCAGAATGACTTGTTAAAAGTTTCACTTGTCTATCTTTCAGCTGGCATAGCTTCTCCTAGGAATGAGTTAACAATAGCAAGTAAAAGTATACCCTAGAAAAAAGAAAAACAAATCATTGTCATTCCATCCTGACTCTATTTGATCTATATATTCATCACTGAATAAAGAACAGGAGAAAACCTACTGATGTCTGCCAACTACACAACTAAAATCATGAACAATACATAGATTATTCACTTTACCAAGTAGTGGAAAAGTATCACAGACTATTTCATGGAGTAAAGCAACTTTATTCTACAACTATTTAAATAATTTCAAGGATTAAATTACACATTACCAATAATACCATAAAATATAAAGGATTAATCAATGAATTATACTAAACTTACTTCATTGAAAAAAAGGAAATTAAAAAACAAACATCAAACTATTTATAAATTGTTATCTTTTTGTATAAATACATTTTGCCTGCTAACGATGAACAAACAGATGTAAGATATTTTATTATTATTATATTTTTTTGTTTGGTTAATAATATTTAATTAATTATTTATTTTATACTAATCTACTTACTCTAAAATGGTATTTGTTTGTTTTTCTTAAGTAAGATATACATTTTTTTATTTTTTTATATTATCTAGTTCTTAGATATGCCAGTTGATATAAATACTTTTTTTTATTATGTATTACTATTCAATTATACAATCAAACCTTGGTCAAACATCTGGTATAATGTAATTATTTTTGCTCTTACATTTTGCTTAAATTAATAACAAAAAGTAATGTAATTTATTACTAACTACCAAGAGAATACTTATGTCTTATCAAGAGTTGTATTGGGAATAATGTACATTGTTTGAGAGGATGTGGAGATACATCACATGAGTTCCAGTCTGTGAAATAAAACAGTTGAAGAAGTGTTATCCATTTTTGCTTTTGTTCATTTTTCATTTATTATTTTACCAAGTTAAACTAAATAATGCAATATTATAAATGAATTTCATAAACCCCAAGCTACGGATCAGTGCTGATGGGATGTCCACTAATGGATATAAATTCAAAACTGGATTTGCTAGTGGCATCAGTATGGGTATTATCGGCCCAAAGATCAATAAATATTCTTGTCATCTCAGGTATCATAAACTATATCCATATGATGAGCAGGGAATATTACTGTTGTGGAATCATATTAACAACAATAGATTTTAAATTAAAATTGCATGTGCTAATCATAAATTATGATCAAGTCTATAAGTATGTCAAGTAATCACCTCAACTTATATACTTGGCATAATATGGCTCGATCGACCATACCGTGTCATCCTGATACAAAATGTATATATAGACCCACAAACAATATAATAAAAAACGGTTATCTTTTCTTAAATATATAGATTAGATACATTATCACCTTTCTTTTTAAGCTACATTTTTTCCTCAAAAATTATTTTATTTTTTTAATCTCACACTTAATTTGAACAATTTTTGAGCAAATTTTTAGGGATAAAGTTGAGATGACAATTTTTTGTAAACTTTAAATGTCTTTGACAGATCACAACAATAACTTACAAATCTCAAAGAGATTTTTGAATTATTTAAATAAAGCAAATTGTTAAAAAGTTGTTGTTGTTTTTTTGAGCTAATAAATAAAATTAATTTGGAAGATTTTGTTCAATTTAAAAAAAATGTATCTTGGAAAGAAGAATAAATATGTACAGTATATATATTTAAAGAAAGGGAAAATGTTTTTATTACAATATTTGTGTGTACATATATATTACCAATATGTGATGTCGATTTTTGTTTTCAATTTTTCAGATATTTTATAGTATATGTATTCTAACATTTTGTATTTATTTTATTGCTCATAATATTGACTTGTTTTATTTAGTAAAAAATAATAGAAAGTTTTGTTGTTGTTTTTTATAAAAAAATGAAAATTGTTTTTTTTTAATTTTTAATTATATAAAGTGAATCAACTTGAATAAGAAATTGTATGATAATAAAGGTTTTTTGGATATAAGTATTAATATGAACAAAATACATTACATCTCAAAATGGAGAGATTTCATATTCTATAAAACACGTTTTCTGTCATTATCATGTAACTTTTCCCGATTAAAAATAATGAAATATCTTGAAATATCATCATACATCTTTTATATTACAATAAATATAATGTATCTTTATTCTACAGAAGGCGGTTGTATTTAAATGAATCCCTTAGTATTAACCTTTCCACAATTACATTTCAAATGAATGGTAACTTATGAAGTAGGCGAATATCTTCAATAGATTACCATTATTAAACAAATATTATTCAATATCTGATGTTACATATTGTTAAGATGATGACTGTACAATCTTAAATGTGCATTATCAATTCTTTAATTTTTACATCTGATAACAGCAAGTAGATTTTTAATAAAGATAAGTCATAAATATCTTGTTCTTACAAAACAACTTTCTAATTCTTTTCAAATCCATATCTTTTCTCTTACATTTTTCTAATTATGCTGCCAATATTTTATAATAAAAAAAATCAAACAAAAAACCTTCAAGCCTTTTTTTTTTCTAACTTCAAAAAGTCACAAAATAACTTTCTGTTTTTATTAATTTGTTTTTGGCAATACTAATTTTTCTTCTTTTTTTTAACACTATTTTCACCATACTTACCAAGTATTTAAAACCATTAACTTGCTTACAACTTTCTGTTCAGTCATTACTCCTATTTTTTTTTCTTCATATATTTTTATTATTTTAATTTTATTTGCAGTTATTCTCATCCTAAATGCTATTAGAATGCTAACATATGTAACATTCACTTAGTTTATACTCACTGTTCTTAAATGTTGCAATATTAAAAATATTATATAATAAGACCACTTTTCTCTAATGTTAAGACCATTTTTTTTTTTTTTATCAATGAAGCAGTTTTTTTAACAATTCATCTTAATTCAACAAGTTGCTAAAATATGATTTGTAAAGATTTATCCTCTTAAGTATTGGGACAATAAAATTATTCCTAAAAAAAACACATATTGCAATATCTTTTGATTTTATGGGTTTTTTTTTTTTTTAAAACAATGTCTTCTTAAAAATATATATCTAAGAAAATAATTTATTTCATCTTTCACAAAATTTTTCAGATGAAATTTGTGCTATTAAATCAGCAATATATAAATAAATCTTACTTTAAACATCATGTGATCATATCTCCCATACTTGCTCATAACTGTTGTTAAAATAGGCAAAACTCTCTCCATACAGTAGTGCCACTCAAAGCAAGACAGAGTAATCAATGAATGCCAGAAGGCCTGTGCATAAAATCCCTATATCCCCAACCTAGTTTCTGTCTTGTGGCCTTCATCAGTGAAGAGCCTTATATAAGCTATTGATCTTAGATTGAAAAGATTTGTGTGTGTTCAATTTTATTCTCATAGCTTTTTAGTTATGTAGAGATAAAAGGTCACTGCTGGAGGGTTGCATTAGATCCTAAGATCTAGCTGCAGTGCTCTCAGATCCAAGGCTCATCACTGATAAAGGTCACAAGCCAGAAACTAGTTTGGAGATATTGGATGAGTAGACACTAGATAGGAATTTTATGCACAAGCTTTCGGGCATCCCAGCTTGCTTTGAATGGCACTACTGTGTGGAGAGTTTGCCTATTTTAAATCTTACTTTAATGGACGGTTATTTAGATTTACAAAAGTTCCATCTTATACTCTATTCAAATAAACTACATTACTCAATCTTCACTAAGGAAATTAATAAAACACACCTTAAATCTTTAAAATGACTTTATCATTTTAATATTTAAGAGAATAAATTTCTATAGATCATTCTTTTAAAACTTTTATATCATTTCTATCAAAATTACTTTCAAAAATAATTGTATAGTGATGAATTACTTTGATGTGCAATATAGGTGCTTTAACATATGCTTTTAATGAATATTTTTAGAAGTATATAAACATGGTTTATGCATATAAAAAATTATGGAAGTCACTTAAGTATTTACTGGACAAATTCTTCAATTATTTTTTCATTATTTGCCATTTCTTCTATAATTATATAAAGATGCAAATAATTTTTTAAAAAAAATATGATAAACATAATTTAATCCAGGAGATTGTCACAGATTTATAAATATAAATATTAATTAAATAAAAAAATAAACAAAAAATCTCTTTCTTGCTTTTAATGTTTGCATATCATTACTTTTACTTGTATTGAATTACATATTAAAAATATTAAACTTGTAAATTTATGCCATAAAATAGCTTATGTCTCTTTAATCAAGTTAATCTTTCATTCTTTCTAAAAGTATTTATACTACACTTAATCATTTCATACACTAAATTCTCTCAATCTACTATTATCAAATCATTCTATAAAAGTATCATATTCTCTTTCCATCTCATCTTATTTTAATAAAGATGTTTTGATAATTCCAATAGCTTTCCTCATAGTCCTCATCCTTGTCCAAAATGATTGTCAAAATCCAAAAATCTTTAGCTTTTTCATTCTCTCCCCATTATCTTTCTATTATCCATGCAACATATCTTATTCTTTTCTTCCAAAATCCTATATTGTAAAAGTAAGGACACTATTTCATATTCTTTCTCTCTTTACATATTATAAAAAAATGTTTTGCTAAAATAAAGCATTATTGACTATCAGTATATAATAATAATGTGACATGAATATGAGCAATATCCATTTTTACTTACAATTCTCTCACATATGTAATTTCAGTGTTCAATTTTACATATTTAAAGTACAATCAAAAATATACTATATACTTTTGACCATACATATACATATATATATATATGATTAATACAAATCAATATATTGTTTAATCGTTTTAATATTATAATTTTACATTTAAGACTTTGGAGATGCTTAGTCTATTAATATATGGTAGATCTGAATTTGGTTCAGTCACATATAGCTATTTGAATTAGGTAGCTGGATTTAAAGACATTTTTATATCAGGAAATTTCAGATTTTCTTCTCAATAGTTATATTAAATAAGTGCTGGTTTTTGAGCTGATATTTTAGATCTAGTATCTGAATGTTCTAGCTCCTTGCTGAGGTGAGCCATATGCTCGAAACCAATTGGTCTGGGGATAAGAATATTCTAGATGGAGATTTTAAATATTTTCTCTTACCACACTTTAAATAAGAGCTTGATTGAGCTATTGGCACGCTCCCTATATTACATAATATTTTTAATAATATAAAATTAATTTATAGGGTATATATTTGATAAAAAGAATTCGATGATTTGATTTGTAATGATGAGATTCAAAAGGAGTAGATTAGATCAGGGGTCAACAACTTAGGACACGCGTGTCAAGTGTGGCATGTAAAATCAATATCAATGGCACTAATTGAATTTGGAATAATAAATATATATATATATTAATAATTACAGTGCACACGTTTACATATGCGACTCACATGTAAATGAAAACCATGATTCAGTTTAATTTACTAATTATTTTGTACAAATAAACGAACATTCGATCTTTGCTATTTTCAATAAAGATAAGAGCTAAATGGATGGAAATTTTTTTTTCTCCTGGAGAATTAATTTTGCCTGATTTTTTTTTTTTTTTTACAGTCAATTGACCTGATACTTTTGTACGCAACCGCTGTTTGTTTAGAGTAAATTTATATTCCGACAGAATATAATATCGATTAATTCATTTAAAAACTTATTTTCATAATAATAAATTTTAAATTTCGGTATGTTTACTTGAAAAAAAAAGTTTATAGTTAGTAATAGTTGGGTTAATGCAAATACGTGAGACTTGATAATATCGTTCAGATCTCAAAGAAGTTAAAAATCATTGTTTTTTTTTCTTTTAATATCTATTGTGTAATTAAAACAAATTTCATGCAGAAAAAAATTCCAAATAACCATAGTTTTTAAAAAAAAGAAGAAATGAAAAACTTCCAATTTCGTGTTGATTCTAGAAGTTCGTTAATCAGCTTTTAAAATTAAACCACTGAGAGCCAAATGCGCTTTGCCTATTCGGAATCATTGCATATTAATCGACAATTTTGTAAACAATACACATTTTTTTAAGTGTCAACGAGATGAATTTTCTCTTTGCCAAAGGAAATTTTAAGCATGTCTTCCGAATGCAATATAATGTAACAAAACATATTTTTCATATATGCTCCTATGTTATTTTAAAATATTGAATTACCAATAATATAAGATCTGGTTATAATGGGCCCCAAAAATATGTAATATATAATTTTGACGTTCATTATAAATGGACCAATTTTTATAGTATATATAATAAACTTGATAGAATCATGTCAGCATGCGGAATAACATTGTAACATAGATTGGGTATGACATCACTGAAAGGTTGCCGACCTCTGGATTAGATCATTGCTTGCATATATTGTTTTTTGCAAATATTGCTTTATAACTTAGGAAATGTTGCAATAGAAAGTAGGACTAAAGGTAAACATTAAAAATACTAATGTTCAGTGGATTGTCACATAAACTGAAAATAAAGATTGATCATGAAGAGTTAGAAGTTAACAATTACAAATATCTTGCTCAGTTTATTATTACAGATGGAAACATAGTGGATTAAATTAATCATAGAATTAAATTTGATTGAAATGATTTTGGTAGAAATAATATTAAAAAGAAATATACTTATAGGTTTGAAAAAAACGTTTTTAATAAATGTGTTTTACCACTTATTGTTTATCGATCTAAGACTTAGATACTTAACACAAGAGGAATACAGAGACTTCAGATTCCTCAGATAGGTATAGAGAAATGCATGTTAGGAATAAGAAAAAGAGATCAAAATTGAATACATGGGTAAAAGAACAAACATTTATTACTAGCATCATTAATATAATTAAGAGACTGAAGTGGAGTTGATCTGAACGAATTGCTAGAAAGATATTAATAGATGGACAGTTAAAATCTTAAACTGAATTCCAAGAGATTATAAAAGACTTAGAAAGAGACTACATGTGAGATGGATGGATGAAATAATGAAATGTGTGGAGTGATATGGAGAAAAGAGGGATTGGAGAAGATGGGTTGAACTTGGAGAGATATTTATCCTGCAGTGGATTGATAATGGTTGAAAATGATGATACTAATGATATTACAACAGAGATTAAATATGTTAAATGAAATTAAATTAAATGCATTGATTATGTTTTCAACATGTGTGCATCATAATTATGGTTACTCTGTTAAAAATCTATGAAACCCATTTTTTCCAAATTTGAATACTGTTAGATCTTTGGATCATTATATATTCATTTTGTGTGATAAATCATGCTCCTTTGATCTTATGTTTTCTATCATTTCTCTATTTGTACATTATTTTAATAATACTAGGATCAAAATTGTGTCCAACCCAAACAATAGACTTAATACACTTTCAACATGTGTGTATCATAGTCATTGTTACTTTGTTAAGAATCAATGAAATCCACTTTTTGCTAATTTGAATACAATTAGATCTTTGGTTAATTATATATTCATTTTATGTGATAAACAATGCCTATAATGAACCAATCATTTCTCTTTTCATACATTATTTTAATAACACTAGCATCAAAACTGTTCACACATTATTTTAATATCACAGGATCAAAACTATATACAGTTTTGATCCAAGTATTATTAAAATAATGTGTGAAGAGAGAAACGATAGATAATGTAAGATCAGAGAGATGTAGTTTATCACATAAAATGAATACATAATGAACCAAAAACTAACATTATTTAAATTAGCAAAAATAGATTCTTAACAGAGTAACCATGATTATGATGCACACGTTTTGAAGGTATACTCAGTTTACTTAATTTCATTTAACATATTTAATCTCTGTAGTACTTTCATATTATTATTAATGATAGAGAACCTAGATATTATTTTAACTAAAAAATCTGAATTTTAAATTAATAATATATATATTTATAAAGAAAGACAGAGAGAAAATACCATTAATCTACCTCCTACAGTTAAGCAAATTCTATCATTCAAGCAAATTATGAGGATGCATTTAAAACTGATATAAGTATTCCACTTTTATGTTGTCATTTGTGAAAAACAAACAAACAAGTATTTCACTTCTGCATTAAATAATAAAACATTTTTTTTTTCTAAAGACAAAAGTTAAGTGAGGAATAAAATGTATTTGTAAATGAATTGACCTATTCACAACAGGTTCTAAAAATAGATTTTGATGAATTAATTCTATTAATATATATACTGACCTATTCACAACAGATTCTAGAAATAGATTTTGGTGAATTAATTCTGTTAATATATATATATATAAGTAAATATATTTTTGACAAGCATATATCAAGTTCTCAATGTTGAAGAATTCCTAAGATCATTAATTTAAAAAAATCTTGTTTAAAGTTCCCAAAATAATCTGTTGTTTTATGTTTTTAAAAAAACCTTGATTTACAGACATAGAAAATTTCTTGGAGAAGGAGGTTATCAGAATTTCACTGAAATCTCATTCATTCTGGTTCAGGTATTGGTGTTCTAATGTGTTTGTGTTTCAAATGATATTGAGAATATAAGTTAATTTAAAAAATTTCATAAGTTATTTTATTATGGAGTTGTCCAAATGAAGTCAGAGAAACTTTAACACATATTTATTTATTTTTTCCTTCATCAACTGACATTATAAAACTATTGTTTAAGATTGGAAAGAGAAAATGAATAATGGTTCTCCATAAGGTTTGAAATATGTAAAGTTTTCCACATTTGTTTAAAACTATTTGATCTTTTCAGAATTTCAGAAGATTCTCTCCAGTTTGTAAATCAGTTATTGAAATTATAAAAACTGAAGTAATTAACTTTTGACATTGATACATTTTAGACTTCATTGTAATGTTGACAGCATAACACTCTCCATCTGAATATCACAATATTTTAAAAGATTTAACCACTATAATTATTTGATTACTGATCATAGTAATTTTTTAATATGATAGACTGATACATTATAATTCTCAAAAGCTTATTTAATTTTATCTTTTAACCATATATATATATATATTGTACCTAAAACAAATCCAATGGCAGCTCAAATTAGTTATATTACATAGCTGCATAAAAAACAATTTTTGGTTCAATAAAATTAAAAGTTATTTTATGCATTTAATCATATTATTAAATATTTTATAAAGTTACTTTGTAATAAATGAGAAATAAAATAATAAATTGCACTGTAAAGGTAAAAAAAAAAAGAAAAATAGTTTGATATTATTTAAAAATTTTAAATTCTGTAGTATATTAACACTTTGGAATTAATAAAGTTGGAAAAGTTAACAATCAAATTTTAAAAGATAGTCACAATTTTTTCTTTCTTCCTATCTAAATGATGTAAAGAAAGAAAGAGAGAGAGGAAAAAAATGTTTTTTTCTTTCATTCATTTATTTATCAAATCATGATATCATTTTAAAATAATAGCTAAATTAATTGTTTCCACAACATGTAAAAAGAATAAAGAAAATATTTTCCAAAAACCATAATGTTGGCCATAAACAGAGTCAAAACTTGTAATTAGCTGATTGGAAATCTATTGTTTGAAAAATATGTTGTTGAACAATACCAAGTAGGGATAAATAGGTCTGAAACAAGCAACTAAGACTAATTTAGTCCAGTCAAGTCCAGCAGTAACTCTAGTTTATTTGAAGATTCAACTCAAGAAGCAGTGTTGCAGTGATCCAATACAAAAGAGAGAAACAACTGGTTAAAAGTTTTCCACTGTAACATGGATAGCTGTAACATGCAACTGTTTTACAGTACTCCAGTTATAACAGTAAGTATGAGGACATTATCTAGAAGATTATCTACTATGTGTGGCTAGACAACAAAAAACCATACTAGAAAACACCCAGAAAATTAAAGTGGATCCAGAATTAATGGTGAAGATTGCCAAAATCAGCCATTTCCTGCTTCAATAACATTATGAAAAAAGAAATAGACAGTGCTATAAGAATGACCCAATTCCTAATGATACAATACCTTTATAATATCACCAATGCTACCCTACTTCCTATCTAATATCACCAATGCCTCAGGAGAATAATTATCTTCTTTGGAGGACCTAAGGAAGACATCCATAAATATATTAAAAGAACAATAACTGTTTAAATATTTTATGTGGTAAGATCTTATCATTATAGATATTATAAGATCTTAAATTTAAAATATGTCTTATTATCTTCAATATTTTGCAAAATTATAAACAATAGTTTTGTTATATTCAACATTAATAAATTGTTAAATTATTTTTTTATTAATCCATATAGTTTGTGTTTACTTATCCAACTCAATGTAAACATTATGCTTTTAATATCTAATATGCTAGTAATATCCACAATCCTGAAAAATCATTCAATCCATTGGGAGACATGAAAGGATGGCAGTAATAATTTGTAAATGATGATGATCAGGCATTAATAAGTTTTATAAACTTTTGGTTCAGAAGGTTTGGCCCCTTAAAGTTTCATTTTTTATTGATTGAAATTAAAAAAACACATTTAAAATACTTTTGGGAGAACTTGTAGCTAATTTAGTGCTAGGTTTGAAATCATCATCATTACATTGATTTATATTGTTATACATATATTTGAATAGAGTCATTTTTATTTCAATTTTATTAACCATTTAACTTTCATGTAATATAAATATTTATTTGGATCATAGTTTAACAATACATATTTACATATTTGTGTAAATCTTTGATTCATCTCAAATACCATTATATATATATATATAGTGGCCTGTCTATAGGCGACACAACCCTAAGCAGAGGTGCCAAGCCCCTACATTAGGCCCTACTTGGATGACTTTGGCTAGGTACTATTAACAGACTTACCTTTTCTCAACCATTTTCTTTAACTATAACAATTGAATTTAGGTAAGGCTATAATTTATCCCAATTTACTTTTACGTTATTCAACATTTCTAAAATAAGACATATTTTAAAATATAATCAATGTGAGACCCATTTACCTATAAATGGATCACATCCCCTTAACATTAAACAAATACGAAATATTTATTCAATGGCATGAGAATACACAGATACTTCTCCTTATTAAGTATCTACATACCCTCACGGTTAACAACAATATCCAATATATCATATCATATCTATAACTATTAAGTTTTAATTCAATCATTCATTAAATTAACCTGATTTATAATTACAAATAAACTTTGATTCCTATTATTTTTGATAATTAAAATTGACAATAATCATAAGAATAACTTTACAATAATGAGACCTCAGGAGAATCATTGATTTTATTAATTCTTCATACTACATATGGAATATGAAGAGGGATTTTACGGATTTGCATGGGTAATGCACGATTTAAGAAAGGCTTATAATTTAAATCTATAATCAAGCTTTATATTATATAGTAAAAAAAAAAACTAAACTGTAAATAACACTAATACTTTCACTAGTAATTAATTTATCATTTAATTTCATATTAATAAACACACCTTAATAATTGGCAATGTCATCAATGACTTATGGGATCAAGGCAGCATGTAGCAAGTAAAAAATCTCTATTAAAAGATGTGTGCTCAGTAAACTGTTAGATTGCTCTAAACTGAATTGATTTCTCATTTTAATTCTAAACTGTACATTTTGAGTTCATGTGATGTTGTGACCGTGAGCGCCAAAAAAGAAATCCAACATTTAGAACTTAAGTAAGCTTTCAAAATAATAATTTTAATAACATTATTTACAAATCATTACAATAAACATTCCCATTAACAAGTAATTTAAAATAACTGTTATAATAAAGTTGTATACAAACATACTATAATAATAATAATAACAATGTAAAATTAATATTCGGGGTGTTTATAATGAAACATAATTAATACTCTCCCATAGCATGTTGGGATATTTACTTCCATGTATATGCTTATATATCATATATCCAGTTTTTTATTAAACAATCATTCTCCCTTTTTTTTCTAAATTCATGGTCTTTTATTTCAAATTTCAAAATAATAACTATAATAAGAATTGTATACCTGGTGATAAAGTAACAATATAAAACAATTGAGAAAAGATTGTTATAATTCTTGATGTTTACAAGAAAAACAAAATTAATATCTTTATATTTCCCATAAGAAAATATTATCACTTTTGTTTATTAATTAATATATATAAACACACCCTGCCCTCTTAATTACACACAATATATATATATATATATATTGTTAAATAAGTTATTATACGTTTCATTCTAGGATATTGATCATATTTGTTCATTCAAATCACTAATAATATTTAACAACAACATAACCTTTAAATAACTACTGATATCAACAATTGAATTAATTTCTCTATTAATTCCAACTATCCATTGATTTATCCCCCCCCTATTTATTGTACAAACAATTCATAGATTAAGACATATAAATACAAACATTAGGAACAAGTTCTCTTTTTAAACTACCAGTTTAAAAAAAAAAACACAATAACTTTAAATTTTCCTAACGTTCTGATCATTCCACACTGCATAAACTGATTATCACTTATATATTTTCTTCTTCCTCTGAAGACTCTGCTAATTCCATGATTCGCAAGGCAATGGGTTATTGCAACAGTAATCATTCCTTTTGTTCTTTGTTTAGTAATAAAAGATTATTTATGGTTTGCCTTATTTATTCTAGATGACAGATATTTCTTTCTATCTATACTATATAGCACGCTTATGATTTCAATCATATATATATGTCATTCAATATTTTTCTGTTAAAACTCTATAGAATATAACATTCCTACTGGTCTGGCTCAGAGTTAATTACTTCTCCCATCACTTATTGCAATCAGGATTTCATATGTAGCCTTAATGGCAATGAACACTTTTCAGCTATTAATTTAGTTCTATTGACTTTTAAAAATGTATACTTAGCTGTTTTCCAGAGATTTCCTTTTTTTTATTAGTCCTTGCAGAGTATTTACTGTGTTTACCTATTTCCTTTCGTTTATCACTGAAATTTATTTCCAACACAGCACAATTATTGTTCTCTTCCAGTGAATATATTTGTTGACATTCTTTTAATATGCACATTTTATTCATCTCCAATTATTTCCTCATTACTAACTTCCAAGAGATTATTAGGAATTATTGACCGTAGACTTGCCCAGTAGAAACCTATTAAGTTATTTCATTATTTTAAACACAAAGCTTATAATTATCCAATATATACAGGGTTAAAATTCATTACTTTTTCTGTTTGTAAATAATAATATTTTATGAATTTTTATCCAACTTTTTTTAACAAAAATATATAACAACAAGCAAAAAAAAAAAAACTAATTAATTATTTTACAATTAAGAAAACAATTTTTTCTTTTTTTTCTTTTCCCTTGTTTTTTTCTTCAATTTTATAGTCAAAGATTGTTTGACACTAGTTGATTGGTTGATATTTCCCACCTTTTCTGTTAGAACAAATTTATTTACTTGCAAGTTTTTGGGGTTTTTTTTAATGACAATTTTCATTTTTTTTTTTAAAAAAAAAATATTAAGATATAATACTTTTTAGAAATTAAATAAAGATACAATTTACTTTTTTTTAAATTTTAGATCAGTATTTTTTATAAAATTGATAAATATTTACTGACTTTTAAGCATAACATACCAATTTGACTATAAATAATTTCTATTTTTAAAATCAAATGTGCACAGACAATAATTATTGGTCTCTATAACACATCATATTTACAAGATACAATTTGAACTTCACTGGTTTTAAATACTAAATGATATCAATTGTCCATTTATCTGCATATATACAACTCTATAGGTTATTATTTATATGAATCTTGAGTTAAGATCCTTTATAAATCTCCATGAACTAAACCCAAGTTAAACCCTATAATCTAATATGTCATTATTGTTTTTCCTAGTTTACTAAATAAATATCGCTGGGTTTAACAAAATTTAAAATTATACAACAAAATTTTATTTTAGAATAAAGTGGACTAATAAAAAGTGCACAATATATATATACATTGTAACCTTCTGGATAGGCACCAGAAATATTAATTGTAATTATATAGCACTGCATCGGTAACAGCTGATTGCATCTTACTAAAAAAAAAATGAAATAACCTGAATTTTTTTTTTTTTATTATTAATGACATAAAACTATGTTTAAAAGCACTTACAGATATAATTTGAAAGTTCTGAGATATTTAATATTTTTCTTCAGTGAGTATTTAATGATAGAAAGGGGGTAGCTTGTCACAGAAATTGTCAGTTTAAGTTGATCAAAATTTGTTTTGTCTGCAGAATAGTATTGCTATTTGTTTGGGTAATTTTCTGGTTTATTTGCTTTAATACTTCAATCCATAGTGTAAATAGTGCAGTATGTTTGGTTCATAGTCATAGAAATTTTCATTTTAGTCAGATTGGTTTGGTACCTGTAGTACAGTATTCATGGATGTGTATGTGTGCTTGTGCCATCTTTCAACTTCATTTTCCATTCATGTACTTCAGTATACTACCAAATATCATGTTTCATAGCAAAACATTTAATTTCCTAAACAATAGCTTGGATAACCAGCTTAGTTACATTTTAAATGAATTACTGGACCAGTGGATTGTCAACAGACAAATACCCTATTAATTATTTTATTGGCTAAAATAATCATTAGTTTTTATTTTGTTACTTTAAAAATGTAAATATTTTATTCTTAGTTCAATTGGAATATTTATTATTGATTCAATTTAATTACTAGTTTTTTTTAAAGACAAAATAATTGTTCTTTTTTTCTTTTTCAAGAAAGATTCTTGCATATTTTGTAACTAATTATGTCAGTACAGTGGGAAGAGCAACCTTTGTTCTAGAGTGAATTTTTGAATGACCGTGGATTGGTGGAAGAACAGATGCTTGGGTAATAATCTGATATAAAAGGGGATACTTTTACAAAAATTTGGCTTTTTTGATTTCAACAATTCTCTCTCCACTAAAGGTTTTTATTAGTACAATTTTGTTTCTACAAGTTGGTTCTTCCATAGTTCAAGCTTAAAAGTAAAAATTCTCTTAATTTTCTGGATGAAAACAGCTCAGAAATTCTACTGAGGAAAATAAAAATTGAAATGCAGACGTAAATTTCTTCAGAAATAAGGTATATCTTCCCTGCTTCTAATTGACTAATTTAAATTCTAAAATCAACATTTGAGATGTGTATGTGTGCCTATATTACAAATTTGCTTTGCTTAACTTTAATTTCTAATATTAAAGAAATAATTGAAATGTGTGTTTATATTTCAAATCTATTTTGCCTAAATTTTATTTCTAATATTAAAGAAGTAATTGAAACATGTACCTATATTATAAGTTTGATTTACCTAGATTTAATTTCTAACGCTAAAGAAATAACTGGAATGTGTAAATTTTGTTATTATTCTGGAAGATTTATGTCAAACTTTTTCATAAATCACTTCAGGGACTCTTGGTTGATAATTTTCACTAGCTATAAAGAATAAAGTTTAACTAGAAGGATGTGTGTGAATAATCTATTATAACCTTCTTTATTATTATTGACAAAAATATACATCTAACCATTTGCATCTCTAGAATTAAGATGGAATGAGTGACATATAATTAATGAATTATTAACTTATCTCTAAATGTGCTGATAAATGAATGAATAGAAGAGCATGAAACTGAATGTGAATTTCTTTTATTTTATTGTTCTCCTTGTTTGCATTTGATTTTATGAAAGTATATTATCAATAAACTTACAAGAATTTAAATGGATTTTATGAACTAAGTAGTTATTTGCCTTGTAAATGACTTGAAAATTTGGAGCAAATGCTTAAACAAGTCTAATAAATTAAATAATAAATTATTGCTCAACATATGCAGTATTAAATATTTATTTGCCACAATGAAATTTTTCATATGTGACATGAGCTGTTGCTAAAAAATTTGAAATGCTGTTAAATTGAACCCAATTAATATTATTTATTTCCCTGCAGAAAATTGTTATATGTTTATCCATATTCATGATTATACAAATGTGTCATCTACAGACTATAAATGAACTTTTTGTTCCAGCTAAAAAAAGAAAAAAAGCTTTAATGATTATTTTTATTTTTGTTAGCATTTGATAGGTAGATTAATTATTTGTCTTATATATTGACTTCCGGTGAGTAATGGCGTCCGCCTGTTTGCTTTCGTTTCTTCCCTGAAGTTGTCCAGGTTGGTAATTGTTGTGCATTTTTAATATGACGAAGAAGTCATCAAAAAAGAACAAGGTGATAAATAAAGGTTTGAAAGGTGATGAAACTATAATATCTAAAGATGGAGGTAATACATGTGAGAATTCTGTTGCCGTTAGTAATAACGTTACGACCGAAGTAAAAAGTTTTGAGCTACGCAATAAAAAAAGAAAACTGGATAAAGAAAATAATATTAGTGCATTCAAGGAAAAAAACCAGGACACAAAGGAAGAGGATTTATCTTTACATGTGGGGAAAAATGCAGATAAACAGGATACAAGTTATCTAGATTTTAGTGATAATATGCTTGCGGATAACGTTTCTTGTCAACCCCCATCAAGGGCCTTCATTCGCTTAAACTCTTACTGGAAAAGGATATTTACTAGTTGTATGTCGGCATGTACGTCCATTTTTAGTTTAATTATGCAATCTAATGAGTCCAGTGGTGAACATGTCCTTGATAAACCTGATATAAACGAATACCTTAAGGTTCTTGATCAAAATAGTTTATTAAATACCGTTAAACATACAGCTTTCTTTGCTGCAAGGGGTTTTGTTTCTATTGAGTATTTTACCACCGATAAAAAAGAAAAAGCGGAGGCAATGATAAAAAAAATTCAAAATAAGAAAATATATTACGTCTCGAAAGAACTGAACCCCCTAGTTTACGGAAAAGTTTTGCATACTCCGCCTAATTTTGATGTTGAGTTTTTTAAGTCGGAAATGGCGTCGTATGCCGAAGTTAATAAAATGGAAAGATTATTAACACCCGGAACTGCATTTCAAATCCCCTCAAATTCATGGTCAATTGTGTTGAAAATGAACAAGGGCATTTCAAGGGAACAGATCCCACATAAAATTTTTAAAGATCATATGCCAATCTCCATTATTATTAAAGGTAGGCCACCCGCTTGTTTTAGATGTAATCGTATTGGTCACATTGCAGCTCTGTGTGATGCTGGGCAATGTGTCAAATGTAATAAATTCAATCGTCTAAATCACTACTGTAACATAGCTCCATTAAAATCTTGGGCTAATGTTGTAAATAATAGTCCTGATGAAGAACTCATATACGAGCAGGAAATTATTGATGATCTCGAACCGGATAATGCTGCACCTGCTCAAATACAGAGGCAGTGCCTAGTTGATGAAAGCTCAGCAATTATGGAAAATGAAGAAACATACGTTGAGGTAAATGATATAGAGAAAACGGAAAACAACATAATTAATAATGATAATAATAAGCATGTTGAAATAACTGATATAGAGAAAACTGAAGTAAAGGAAAAAAAAATAAGCAAATAGAACATTTTCTGTCAAATGTCCCTGGAAGGCACCCATCTTTAACTGAGTCAGAACTTGAAACAGAGAAACTAAACCAAAATGAAATGGAACTGGAAATAGTAAATCTATACCATAATGAGACTGGTGTTAATATGAATGATTGTGGTCATGAAAGTGGCTATAGTAGTATAAGGCAATGAAATCTTTGGATCCGCACTATGTATAAGTCATTAAATATAGTCACCATTAATGTTAGAGGCATCAACAGCCATGACAAGGTACTAAAGCTTACTGATTATCTTGCTTCACAAAAATTTGATATTGCTATTCTAACAGAAACAAAGATAAATGTAAACACACCTGAACAGTTTATCGATCAAATTAAACGGAAAGGTCTATTATTGTACAAGCAGAACATTAGACCGGCACAAGGTGTTGCCATTCTAATTAATATAAAGTCTAAAATTTATAAGGTGCGGATCATAAGTATGCAGATCAATCACATAGTAATCTCTTTTCAAATGCAAGAACAGATGCACTATGTTGTAGCAATTTATTCGACAAATAGAGGAAGGGAGGTGCCCAAAATTATTAAAGAGATGCAGTTCCACTTGACTCTGCGTCCAGGAATAGTAATAATTGGAGGGGATTTTAATGTCACGTTTCAGGACATTCCAGTTCAGCTAAAAAATAAGTTGCAGGATATTGATGTGCTGCCATGTCAAAGTAAATATGGAGCAAATGCCTTTACCTTTTTTAATAGTCGTTACTCATCACTGATTGATTTGTTTTTCATTTTGAGATCTAAGATAAAAGATGTTGAAATTGATACTTCAATTGTTGCTTTCTCTGATCACCTGCATGTAAAGTTGGTGGTAAGGCTCTATGATGGGGATCCAGAATGTAGCTACCAGTTTAGCATAAAAAAAATATTAGTAATTCATTAAATTTGACCTGTGATCAGAGATCGAATTTAATTGTAGCTTCTTGTTACTTCACTAAGCAAACAGCCTTGTCTCCATGTGTGGCTTGGATTAGATTGAAAAAACTTATATCTGATGTCTGTTCTTCTGGAATGGAACTGGATTTATCTCAAAACCAAATGAAATCCCACTTAAATGACATTGCTAAAACCTTGCATTCTTTAACTACTCTATCTAATAATCGCTCATTGATCAACTCCCTGCAGGAAGAATATAATGACATCTATGAGAAAATGCAGGAAGAAATATATGCTATAAGATTGCGAAAGATACTCCCTAATATTGCCTGCATCATAAAACCAACATTGAACTATGCCAAGGTGTATGTGCCTCAGTCTAGAGGTATCACATGTGTCAAAACTGAGAATGGAGAGGTTTTGTCAGGGCTGCATGTGGATCAGCACATATATAAAAATCTGCAAAACACTATGGGAAATGATGAAAGGAATTCAGACCATTGGCCAAGGATGATGGTGGCCAAGGATCAGCAGTATATCTCACATCTGGATATTAGTGAGGAAATAACTAGACTATCAAATCACACAGTTACTGCTTATGATTCTATACCTGCCAGAATTTATAAATCAATATCTTACTTGATAATTGAAGTGCTTGCAAAATATTACAATCAGTTGTGTGCACAACCAATAGATTGGCCAATGATTAATAACAGAATAATTTTTTGTATAAAAAAGAATAGGAATATACACATCCCATATGTAAATGACCTGAGAAATATTACTATTGAGGACATTGACTCAAAAATATTTGCTAGAATTATATTGAAGAAATTGCATAATAGAATAAAAAATAGAATTTCAGTGGCTCATTACGCTATTAAAGGTAAGAGAGCAACTGATGCAATTATGAAGATCCAGGATGCAATCAGATATGCCAGGTGTAATAAGTTAACTCAATTCTTTGCAATACAGATAGACTTTAAATCTGCATTTGATGTGGTTGATTGGTCATTTCTGTCTAATTCATTGGCACCACTTGTGAAGGGTGAGGAGAGTCTAATTATAGCAATCAACAATTATGTGATCAACGGGAGAATAGCGCTTAAAAACTTTGCAAGGCATTCTAATTTCTTTGTTCCGTCAAGGGGGATCCCACAGGGGGTCTCCTCTGGCAGCCCTCCTCTTTGCCGTTTATCTGGATCCGATGATTAGGGAAATAGAAGCCTCAACCAATGGGATTTTCTTACCGCAGCTTGGTGCCTTTGTTCATGTCACTGCCTTTGTCGATGATGTTATTATTATATTCGAGAATGTGGCCAGTGTGCATAGAATCTTTAACATTTTAAATAAATTTCAGATCTCTACAGGCTCATGTATTCAGTCTTCCAAGTCGGCTGCATGGCAATTGGACACTGCCAAGAGAATCCCATGTGACTTCTTGGGCACGCCTTCCTTCTTTCTAGGGTTGCCTCTCTATCTGTCTAAAACTAAAATGAGTGCCCATTTGAACAAACTGGTTGTAAAAATCATCGAAACTAAAATAAATGCCTTTTCCCCATTTAAATTGTATGAAACAACCAGAGCAAAGGTTTTTAACGCTATTGCTGTTGGTGTGCTCTCTTACTATGGACCATGGATGAAAATCTTTAATGCCACTAGTCTTAAGATCATTCAATTGGCAAAAAGATATATTTGGGGTAAGAAGTATAGCCTGATACCTACTAAAATAATGCAGCTACCGATTGGAGAAGGGGGTCTCAATTTAATTGACCCTAAGTCATTGGTGAGCTTCATTAAGGCAAGAGCTTATTTAAGGATCATTGATGATAATTCGCTCAGGCCGCTAACACAGAATATTAATATAGATTCTAACCTGGGGTCGGACGGAGTATCTTATTTTGATGATATGATGATTGCATACAAGGATATCCAGGATGATCTAAACTTAGAGACCTTAGATAATTTAAAATATAAAGAGCTAAAAAATAGAGAGCTTTCTAATGAAAACTCCTGGCTCAATGCCTCATTAAAAAAAATTCTAAAAAATTTCCAATCTATTTGTACATCACAGTCTGTTATGAAATTTATTTTCAGATTGATAAATGGAATTTTGCCAACCACCACTTTTTTAAACCAAAGGCTGAAAATGGGCCTAAATGTTCTATGCAAATGCTGTAACAGATCCGACGAGACCTTTCTTCACCTGATGGAGGAATGTACAGCCTTTAGTGATTTGAGATCTATGGTCTTTCATAAGCCAATATTGTGAATCTAAGACTCTTATTTAAAGAAAACATTGTTTTATTCAAGCTTCATAATGCCATAGTTATTGTGCATGTAATGAGAGCAATATGGATATCTAGGTGTGCTCTGATCTTTGATAACAAGAAGATATATTGGAAAAAAAAATGGAAAAAGAATGGGATGACATGTTTTATAAAGGTTTGAAATTTTGGCCAAGAAAAACGTTTTTATTGGTATGGGGTGGTTATGTTCCTACAAGGTGTGAAATGTGGAGCTGAATGCACTTACAGAACACTGATTAAATGAAAGGTGGAGATAATGTAATTTACTTGATACATTTGAACTTAATTTATTTTTTAAAGTAATGATTGTTACGATGTATGTACTGAATCAAATGTAAATATAGTTTTTTTAAATAAAAAAAAAAAAAAAAAATATTTGTCTTATGATTTTTTTTATTATTCGATTATTTCTTTCTTCAAGAATGTCTCACAAAAGTATAATATGGAGAAATATTATACTGGGTAATTAGTGGTTGTTTTAATATATGTTATTGTGTACACGTGTTTCTATATGCAATGTAGCAGTAGAAATATCCGTTTGTTATTTAGGAGCCAGCAGCTCATCTTTTTTTGAGAAATGGTAATTACATAAAATTTCTTGTTTATCTTTGCATTTTTTAAAGAAGTTATGAGGTTTATTTCTTAAAAATTATTTTGCTCCAAATTTAATGATTTGTTGGTTATCCCAAACCAAATTTTCTATTTCAATTTATGGGCTAATGCCAAATATACTAAAGAGTTATTTTGTCTTTGCTTATTCAGTAATAATTATTATATTTCCAAGTTAAATTATTATACTTTGTCAGAAATGAGAGATTTATTCATTATTTCCTTTATACCCTATTAATTGATGTCACTACAGTATTTCTTTATCAAATGTAATTTGAAATTGTTTATGCATTACTATGCTTATATACCTGTCTGTTATTTGATCCAGTTATGTAATTATTGAATTGAAAGTAGAAATAATTTAATTTCCATCGTTTTTGGATGATGAAATGTGCCAAAAAAAAAGTGAAAAGATTAAGGATTTGTTTAAGAGTGAATTTTTTATACTTAGATTGAAATGTATTTAGTGACTATTGCCATGAGTGGATTATATATTGCATTGTCAGGGATTGAGAGAGCTCTCCCTTAGTTTGTTGAAATATTTGTCAGGAGTGGATTATATTTTCCAGATTAAGTAGTTGTATTTTATGATAATTATAATATGTGAAGTCAAGTAGTGTATTTCCTTTGTTTTTTGGTGATGAGATGATGTCCACACTAGTTTTGAAGCCTCAGAATTAGGTTAAGGAATAACTGTGTTTTGATTATTTAAAGGATTAGAGTTAAGAAAGTCTTTTTATCCCTCATGTATTCATGTGGAATGCTTTCCCATCATTTATTCATAGCCAAATGTAAGATAGTCTGCTGATAAGAAAATAAAATGAAAGTAGAATTGATTTTTCTCACAGAACAGCTGAAGTAGAATTAGTGTTAAAGCTTGGTTGCCATTGTCATCATCCGTATTATGACATTTATCACAATTTCATAAGTAAACTGAATGGATTTAACTATATTAATTATTTTATGACAAGTAACATAATTCAGAAGCATGCATAAAACATTATTAATTTGGAAGGTATGGAGAAAATCTATCATTGATTTGTGATTCTAAAAATCATTGTTTCAAATCATATATTAATTATTTTAGGTTTTATACCATCAACTCTCAGAACATTTCATTCTCATTTTGAATGAGCAAGCAAAAGAAAAGAAAATGTAGTCATTTAATAGAATTATTCATTTGATTTATGAGGGATAGCTTGACCTTTTACTCATAGATTTAAATCCCTCTCATATTATTTTGATGTGCATTTGAAGTAAAAATGCCAAAAATTTTAGTTTCAAATTTTATAATTTCTAGTGCCAGTGTTTAATAGTTTTATTTTTCATGAGCATATCAGAATTGAGTGATAGCTTGAGTATATTGGAAATAAAATACAAAAAAGTAATTTTACATTTAATTATTCTGGTGTGATGTTTAAATAAAGTTTTCTTTTCCATCAGCATATCAGAATTGATTGGTAATGTATGTGTATTTAAAATGAAATACCAATACCTTAATTTCATACTGAAGCAGTTAATCTTAGTTTAAGATTGTGCTTCATGGTTCCATCTACTAACCTGTGTTCAAACCCTATACCCCATCCTGCTCCTTTTGTTGTGTATATATATTTTATGTATATATCTGAGATGCACATCTAAAAATTTATAAATTTTAACTTTCAATAACATTTTTTAAAAATTATTATTAATTCTTTTTTATTAAAGTACATAGGTGCGGTTCAAATATATATATAGGAGCAAAACACTAACAAAATATTGATTTTTTTTTTGTAAATATTTTATTATACGTCATTTTAAAACTTTTTCTTTTTAAAGTACTTTTTTTTCCTATTAAACTATATTTTTCTTTTTAAATCGAAAATGGAAGATGCAATTGTAAATTGTCTAAAAATAATTAAAGGGTTGGAAACACTATTGTTTTAATCTGGGGATGGTATTTTTAATTAAAGTTTTTACTTAAAATGGGATTAAGATTAAATATTGTCTTTTGTTATAGACATTTTGTCAAATCTATTTCTAATCTGGAAATAGATTTGAATTTATTTTGGACATTATCTTATAGTTGCATCTTTCAAAAACAATGAACAAAGGAAACTTAAGATTTTAGATCAGAGATTAGATTTTAAGCTAAAACTATGTAATTAAAAGCATTATAAAATACCTGGGCAAAAGTATAAAATGGCCAAATTTTTAATCAAAAAATTAGCTACTATTGAAAGAACTGCAGTGAACATAACCCACACTGGTGCGAAAGTTAAAAAAATAATGATGCCCTGTTGGGTCATCATCTGCCATTGCCATTATAACATGCTCCGTAGAATGAAGTAAAGGCCCAATGGAGAACTTTGGAATGCTAAACAGAAGTTTGCTGTCACCAAGAAGAATTCACTTGGATCCATTAAATGTTATACTTTGAAAAATGGACTCTTAAAATGGTGCAAGGTAAATTATTTCAAAACACCACCATTGAAACTAAATCTAGCTTGCCTATCTAATCTCAAACTCTATATCAAATTCTCCTAATGTAATATTTAACTTTGTGACTTTTCTAATATATAAATTGCTCTTAAATAATTTTTATAAATTTAATTCTCATGTGCTCTAACTTTCTTTAATTTTGGTGCAGTCATTTATTTATTACTTGTTTTTATATGTGTGCTTTTATTAATATGCCAACCTCAAGCAAACTGACGAGCTTAATTTATAAAGATCTTTTCTGTCATTTTTAAGTAAACCTTCATGAAGCAAGGTTATTAACGTCCCTATTTAAAACATAATGCATTATTAATTAATACAATTTTTAGATTGTTTTTTTTTACGAATCAACAGTAGGTTCATTTTTAGTATAACAATTTGTTATTTGTTTAACTCTGGATTTTCTACCCAGGGTGAATCCCAAACTTAGGCTAATTAACACTCTGAAACTTAGTTATTTTATAAATGTTATTTATTCAATTCTGAAAGGGTGACTTATTATTTGTTTTCTATATAACTGCTAGTTTTTTTATATACTCTTAAAATATCAAATACAGTACTTATATATTCCAGTTATTGTAAAATCAACGAAGGTGAACTTGTTTTATTTTAAATAACAGAAAAGGGAAGGGGATAAATCTTAATGTTTCTTTTACTAAATAAAAACCTTTATGTATATTTTATTAAATGAAATCTTCTCTCTCTATATATATATATTATAGCGGCATAGCATATTATTTATATAAATTATGGCATTAAATGAGGGTAATTTATTTTAAAGCAGTAAATCAAATTTCATGTCGTTAGTGAAATTCATTCGTACTGCGTTACTGACATTCGGTCTATCTTTGTATATATATTATGTGCTTTTGGTCTTCTAATCTGGAGGTTGCAACAAGTTCGGACATATAGATTTTCTTCTCAAGCCTTGTACTGAGGATAGTGATCTACCCAGGACCATTTATGTTGCATAAAAAGGCCTCTGGCAGTGATCCCTAAGTCTGGCACATGCTATGCCTATCCACTTTCTTTGTATAAAAAGGCCTCTGGTGGTGATTCCCTAAGTCTGGCACACACTATGCCTATCCACTTCATCTTTCATCCAGAAGCACAACTTTTCCTGTTATTTCTTGGCCATTATGTCAGCACTGCAAACTTCTTCATATTATTATTTCTTTTGCTTCATGACCCAGTTTTAATGCTCTAATATTAAAATTGCGCTCTGCTTAAAATATATATAAATGCCAACTACTTCTATTTTTATTAATTAAATTTATTTCAGTTTTATACAATCCCACCATCATAACTTATTTCTGTATTTAAGAGTATCTATATGCCTTGGGGAAAAATAAAGCGTTCTTCTTACCAGCGCTAATTAAAAGAATTTTCATTAAGTATTGTAATCATATAATCAAATATGTTTTCAAATGTATTTTATTTATTTTCATGACCATAATGGCGTGAACATAGTTTGCATTATATCTGTAATGAATCTCAGAATGCTCCCCGAAATAATGTTAGTCACCATCTTTCCAGAACCATAAATCAAAGCGTTAATCACAATTTTATGTAAATTCTTCTAATAATCGATTGGCATCTTAGTATTGGACCCACCAAAGATGTGGGCTTATTTATAATATATCATTTAGCTAATAAAGAGCATATAAGAAATAATAGCAGGAATGACACTATGTAATCATCTACCGCTTGCTCATTCATGCACATACTAATGTTTGCAGTTAATTTATAAATGTACGTAAACAATTTGTCTCTATATTAAACTATATTTTTATTATCCAACTTGTCTGAATAGTTTGAATTCCTCTTTTCTCCACTTCCAAAAGTACAGCCATGCTTATATATATTTTAGTTTAGTCATAGTAATAGATGTCTCATTGTCTTCTCCGCTTTGCTAGTGAGTCGGATTAAAATTAATTCTGATGTGCCATCACTATTATGTTATTCATTAGGTGTTAATCTGGGGCTTAGATAGTGGGTTTGAATCCAGGCTAGTCCCTGACCTATAATCTCAGGCTGGACTGGGTTTGAAGTACATTCTGTGAGTTCCAGCTCATGTTAGATGGATAAACAAGTTTTGATTGGTACAATACTTAGTTACCTTAGTGTAGTATTATAATGTTTCTGTGTCATAAGTTTATCAGAATTGGCTGATAGCTTGAGTAGACTTTATAAGTAAGATACCAAGAAGTTTAGTTTCATGTCTATTATTTTAGTGCTAGTATTATAATATTTCTTTTCATAAGCTTATCAGGATGGACTGATAGCTGGAATCTGTTGAAATAAAACACAGAAAGTTTATTTTTTATGTTATTTATTTTCATGTAGACTATTTAATCATTGATGTTGGAATTATTCCAAAACATGTATGCACATAAACTAGAAAACCAAATGTTTATTTAATTATCTTCTAATAAAAGTTTTATTTATTTAAAAGCTTTGTTCACAATTCTTCTTTGACGTGCATTTGTGTTCTATGTTTCCACACATGTACATACACTTACATATCCAATATGAAATGATTGCACTATTCCATAATTTAATGATGAACATGTCCAGATCTGATGATGTTGCTTTGCTTGATCCAAACATTATATGAAATGTTTGATTATTTAATGATTCTCTGAAAATTTTATTACTCAGTTATTATTTAGATGATGAATTGAAATCAAAATGCACCCTATTTCTTTCATTATCTAACTACTACCATTTTTATTAGGATAATGCTTAATTTATGTCATTACTTTTATGATAGTAATTAGTGTTTCAGGTTGTGAAAAAAAAAATCATCCCAATTCATTCAAAAAACTAAAAATAGTATAATATATATATGTAAGTAAAAAAATCCATTAACATTTTTTTAAAAAGAAATTATAATTTACTGTCTGAAGAATTTAACAGCAGATATTAGTTGAGTTAATCTATGACATATAATAATTGAATGATAACAGAAACTTTGAGAGAATAAAAGAAATTTTAAAAAAAAAATGAAAGCACAAGAAGTGCCTATAGTTAGCATATAAATTTTTGTAAAATAAAATAAAATTGCAATGAACTATGATATATGTTGTATCAATACACATTATTGTAATCATATACAATCTACAAAAAATGTATATAAACAAAAAGCAAAAATTACAATTCATAAATGTAATACATTTTATAATATGGTAGCAGCCTTCTTTCCATTTTGGAATACTATGTGCTAACACATTTATTAACAATGCTTCTTCAGCTTACATTGAAAGCACATATATTTTATTCTTCATTTTGATATAATACAATATTTCATGTAATAAAATAGTGTAAAACTAAAAGTTTTTTAAAATTTAATAAAATTCATATAATATCTTTCTTAAACAATAAAAAGAAAATTAGTGATTTGGTAAAGCAGAAAAAAGAACTTAAATAGTTCTTATATTATACAAGTAAGCTTAAATTTTGAAAAGTTTAAAAAAGAATCTGAAATGGTTAACATCAAGTACAAATAACTGTATATTCTGAAGTTGATATCATCGAACAACTAAAGAAATCATATAATGAGACTGCTAAAAAAGTTTACAAAGAAAATAAATATTGTCCACAGCATATTCAATGGCAATGTAATAATGATATTTCACTATTCATTTTATTTTTAAAAATAAAATTATAGTAGACTAAGTTTATTTTTATTTTTTTGATTAAATGTGAATGACTGAACATATATAGCATAAATATATGAGTAAATATGCTCTCTCTCAATTTATTATTAATAAGTATATTATTACTGAAAAGCTAAAATTAATAACTGAGGTGAAACTATAAGTTTATTATTAGTAAGCTTCTATTTTATAGACTTACCGCTTTCAGGGCCTTTACGGCTTTATTAATAACTTATAGTGATTACATCTTGATAAAAACTGGGCAATAACATGATGATATTAATGTTCTGTTTGGTGTCTGACTAGAATGTATTATGTGAACATACCACTAAGTGATTGGGTATTGTGAAGAAAGTTTGTATAGTATGTGAGTTATTCAGAACTTGTTTTACATGGTTAGTGTTTATATAGGCATAAATTTAAAATTGCCTAATCTAAAAAGTTGAATTGGTTGGAGTTGAGGAACAGGAAGAAGGCAGTGAAATTAATGTCTAGGTTCATCAAAGGCTTTGCTGGAGGCAAGGAGCTGATCACGTTTCTTGACTTTTTTGTATATATTTAATATAGATATAGAAAAGTGTCCATCTTATGTCCAGTTCAGTAAACAATATGTATTCAATTAACTACAAAATATAAGCTATTATATGTGATATATGATGTATGAGAGGAGACTTGAAACAAAACATAGCAGATATTGCACTTGGACTATATTAGAATTTGTAGTTTTCAGTTATGCATCTCTTTTATGAATTTCCTTCTTTCCTATACATTAAACTTCAAAGTTTAAGTATCAAACACTTATGAATTTTCCTTAATTTTTATATTTTATATATTATTAATTTTTAGGTTAATAATTCAAATAAGTATAAGATCAAGAATATTTATTTGAATTACTTTGGACATAAATATATTGTGCATTATTCCTTTATTAATTGGAGGAAGAACAAATATTAATAAGAGAGCAGTTATTTATTATTCAAGCTTTTAAACCTGTAATTTTATTAATTGGATTTTTTTTAAAATCATTTATAATGGTGAGATATTTTTATTAAGATTTAATAAGATATGTTTATTGGAAGTCAATGATATTAACAACCGATGCAGCTCCCTTTCATTTTTGATTTCCTAATATTTTGGAGAATTTAAGGTGGGTAAATACTTTTTAAAAAATAACTACTCAGAAATTTAGTTTGTTATTTATTATAAGATATTCATTAAATTTAAGGTTAATTAAATTTAGGTATATATACAGAAAATTTTAAATATATATGTATAGAACAAAAATAAAAAAATTATTCATAAAAAAAATAATTACTCAAATATATATATATATAGAACAACACATAGATATTTTTTTAAAAGTATATAATTTGTAGTAAACATGAAAATTGAAACATTAGTTCGATTATTTGATATTTTTAAATGTTAACATAATAAATATGTAGGTTAAAAATTTATTCTTATTACTATTCCAATGACAAATATAATTTCAGATGATAAATTACTAATGTTCAATTTCTAATAGAGAAAATATACTGTTAGTCATGAAGGTAGCATTATATTACAATTGTAACATATGAAAATTATCATTCATATGCTCATTATTATTTTTTTTACAAATCTTGTTTAAGTTATGAATCCATTTCAACTACATTCATGTGGACATTATTTTAACTACATTCATAAGTATAATATCCTATGATTCTATCAAGGTTATGACCACTTTGTTTTTAACTACATTCATGTGGACATTATTTTAACTACATTCATAAGTATAATATCCTATGATTCTATCAAGGTTATGACCACTTTGTATCACCATTTTCAAAGTTTAATTCAGTTTATTCCTAAAATATCAATAATTGTTAAATATTTGGAGAATTATTATTATTATATATTTATAATTTTATAAATAAATAAATAAAATTAAAAAGGGTCACATAATAACTAATATTGTCTTTTTTTCTTCTCAGTGATGAAAGTTTATTCATAAAAAAAAAAACAGATACAAATGCAGTTTAAAAAAGGTTTACAAAGAAGTGATTACATGATGAAATGAAATTCAAGAACAACATGGTGAAAAGGGGAAGGATACATATGAGAAGGGAAAGGGATGTGGAAAGGGTAAGAAGTCCAGGCCAAAAAAATCTTTGATTGCAAGTCTGAGATGCATGTCACCATTGAGTGAACAATTGCATGGGTCTCAAACATTTAATTGGATGTCATATGACAGAGGCTGAGAAGGTGGGAGTTGGAGGATTGCCCAGGTGTTTGTGAGAAATGAAGGTGGGGCTTATTTGGTATCTCTGGTTTTGAGAGAGTGAGTTAGGTCCAATAGTTTTTGATTCTCTCTGGTTTTGAGAGAGCGAGTTAGGTCCAATAGTTTTTGGTCTAAAATAATAGCACATCAGAGCAGCCAGAGTGCATAGATGAAAAAACTGATAGTCTGATGGTTGCAAATACCCCTGTTTTGATGGATCCTCAGAGATTGAAGTTGGTGTTCCTGTGCAAGGAAAGGCCGGAATTAATGACATGTCTCACTCCAAGCAAAAAGGGACATTCGAGTAGGAAGTTCTGGAGGGTTTCATTGTTGGTTTTACAGAGCTGGCAAAGGGGAGAGATCGTGGTGAAACACTATAGTTGACCAAAAAGTGATTGGTGGGAAGGGAATGAAGATTGATTTTGAGAAGGAACTCAAGAAATTTTGCCTTGAGGGACCACCTTTTAAATTGGAAGATTAATTGAGCATTGGTAAGTTTGAGGAATGTAGGGGAGACAATGGAGCAGTCTATGGTTTGACTGAAAACTTTCCAGTACTTTAATTTACCACAGATGGAAGGTATAATAAAGCTAGCCTTTTGTAGGATGTTGGCAATGAGAGAGGTCCATGACCTGGACCTGCCATTGGGAGAAGTGTCAATAGGAGTGTTAATGATATACACTAGATCAGCAGGAAAGTGGCTTATGAGCATGTTTTCTCTGGATCAGAAGAGTGTCGATGGAGTGCAGGACCAACCCATTGAGGTTTTTAGGAGAACAAGTTCTTTTTAGGCTGATGGCCACCACCTTTCTGCCCCAGAGAAAATGGGTGCAAAGGGTATTGATTTTGGATATGAAGGATTGTGTAGGTAGAATGATAGAAAAGTATTATGCTATCATAGGAAACATTTAAGATTGAAGAGGGTGATTTTTCCATAAAGGAAGAGGTAGATGCCTGTGATAGTAGATGCTTGTGATAGTACTGAGGGTGGATATGTTTTGATACAGTACAGTTTGGTCCTGGACCCTCAGGTTCTTGGGAGATAGCAAGATGGAAATTGTGTGGCTTGGCATTGAAGGTGGAAGGGATTTGTTTGCCAGAAGAAAGTTGACTGGTCACTGATTTGTCACTGCTAAATTCCAACCTGTATGTTTTGGTGTACCAGGTGAGGGTCTGTTGAAACTTGGGGATGAGATCAATAAAGGGAAGGAAGATGACCATGTAATCTATGCAAACAAGGCATTTGATGCTTTTGCCCAGCCCAGGAAGGAGAATTCAGGAAAAGTCATGATGCAGCCTGAGCAAGAGGGGAATCAGAAATGTGGTGAACAAAAAATGTGCTCAGCAGATAATCCTGAGGAATGAATCTATTGAGTGTAAAACCAGGGGAAACTTTCCCATCAAGGGTAACTAGGATTTCTCTGTTGGGCAGGAGATTGTGGAGGATGGACAGGATGTCCTCTGGAATGATAAGGTCCCTGAAGATGCCAAGAAGCAGGTAGATCCTGATAGAATCAAAGGCTGCCCAGATGTCCAGCTGGATAGCAATGGGCCTGCCACTTTGAGACTGCCTTACATGCTTGGTGATCATTTTAAAGAGTATGACAGCCCCAAGAGTGGAGCACCCCTTACAAGCAAACTGTGAGGCCAAAAGGGCAGATAGTATGAATTGTTCTAGTGACTCTTTGATGGTAAACTCAATAAGTTTTATGAGCAAAGGGGTCATCGAAATGGGCCTAAGACTCTTGAGCTCAGGGGGAGGCCAATCTTTCTTAAGGAAAGGAACAAATGCAACTGGATAGAGACCCTCAATGATGTAAAAGCCCTAGGCCAGCTTGTTAAACAATATTGAGGCTGAGGGTGATGGGGTTAGTGAAATGACTTAGATAAAGGAGGAACTTGGGGATAGCATGAGGACCAGGGTGGACATGTTCAGGGAAATTTTTCAGTTAAGAAGTGCAGCCTGAGTGATACCAGGATCAGAGTTGACATTTGAGGTTAATGGCATAGTGAAAGGAGGGATGTCAGCTTTGAGGAGCATGTGTTTGTAATGGTTTCTCAAAAGAAGGAGCAATTCCTGACCTATGTCAGATTTGTTGCTGACCATGATGGACAAGAGGGTGGTTTGTTTCCTATGGGAACCAAGAGCCCATCCCAGGTAATTTCTGGTCCAACAATGCTGATTCCCCATATACATTTGACTGAGATGTACTAGGCCAAGGCCCCATGAGCATCGTGGTATTAAAGTTTAAGTTGAATGATGGTGCTAATGTCTAATGGCCCACTCTCCTGATCATTTAGTTGCTCTGCAATTTTGCCCATTGCAGCAACTTAAGCAGCCCTTGAGAATTTCAGGTGTATTTGTGGATAGCAGCTTGCAGGATACCACAAATGCCATACATGCAGACATGGGCTCCATTTGAAGGATATTGATTTTATGAAGTATATATAAATTTTTAAAAACAGTGCTATTGGTGTATATTGTTTGTTGAGGAATCATATTGTTCTTCTAAGTCAAAGTTTACTGAAGGGCCGGAGTCAATGTCAAGGGAAAGGTGTAATATTTTATAATCCAAAAAAGGTATGATGCAAAGTTGGGCTGATTCAATCATGAAATGAAGATCAAGAGAGTAGAATGTTAAATCAATGAGGGTCTGATGCTTATGGGTGTAGAAAAAGTAGGCATGATCTGGGGAAATGCCCTGGCCACACATTAAGCCTCTGGAGAAGAGATGTATCCCATGTTGAAGTCACTCAGAAGAAGAATAGGAAGGGAGGAAGGGGGGTGGCAGCTGTGATGTAGTTGATTCGATGAATAATATATTTAATGAGGGTGTCATTGGAGGGAGATACAAATAAATACAAAACTTCTGAAGCACTCAATGGGAAGGGAGGCAGCAGCTGTGATGTAGTTGATTCGATGAATAATTGAATAATAGATTTAATGAGGGTGTCATTGGAGGGAAGATATAAATAAATCACAAAACTTTCGAAGCACCCAAATTGCACCTCTAAAATAATAGAATGTGCATCGAGATGTAGAATAGAAAAGCAGGTGGGGGTCATGTTTATTAATAAGGATGGCCACTCCTCCAGCAGATACATCAAGGCAGTGGAAAATTTAAATAAACTGAAGGTGGATGAAGTGGAATAAATCCTGTGTTTAAAGTGAGCAGAGAGTTTAGTTTTGGCAAGGAAGAGAATATTGGGTGAGTTGAGTTCAAACCAGCATTTGAGAGGTGCCTGTGGATCGAGTTAAGGCCCCAAATGTTTAAACCAACAACAGATATAAACATACAGTGACCTCAAGATGGACATAAGGTACAGAGAAATAGTAGGAAAACAGAGAGTTTATAGTGTGAGAAGATGAACTGGGCTGGGAGAAAGGTGAGGTACACAGTTCTTCTGCCAGAATTGCACAATGATTCCTTGATGTCACATCATGAACCACTGTCCAAGAAAATTTCAACAAGGGATGGCAAGAATGCAAAGGGAGGAGGCTGATGAGGCCTGGGTTGAAACCACAGCATCCTCCACTGAAAGCACTTTTTTCTTCCTCATACGTTCTGTGTCTGAGACTTGCCCTGGGTTCAAGAAAAGGTTCTATTATGGTTTCACTGGGAAGATCAATGATATGATTCTGCCCCTCAGAGTTGGTGTCACTATTCATTGGATTAGGTTGGACATGATTTTGGGGTTTATTGTTTGTGGTGGAAGGGCCAGTGTTTGTAGACTCAGGCAGGATGATTTCTGAGTTTGAATTAGTGGACATGTCCATCAAGGAAGGAGTGTCGTGTGGTCAGTTGTAAGAGGGAGTGGTGGGCTGTGAGTGAACTTGAAATTATGTGGCCCAGAGAGTGATGGAATCTTACTGGAAGGTATTGTATTCTTTAATAAATAAAAACTAGTTTTGGTAATGCTTTATGCCCTTCATATGTGACAAATATACACTCCTTCCCCCACAAATGACAAATATTTATATAAGAATTTGCCCTAACAATTATCAACATTTTATAGCCATCATTTTCATTAATAATTAAACTATTCACTATAATGATCATTAAACTAATTTTAAATTTGTGTTTTAAAAATGCCTATTTTTAATTGATAGCTATTTCATAAAATTAATGACATTATAGAAGAGTGATAGCAACATTACAAAATAAAATGGCAACATTCATGCCAAAAAATGTATAGCACAATATAGAGTTTATTCATTATTTACAATAATTATGTTTCAATTAGACAGTGCAATACTGTATATTGTGCAATAATAAAATTCAATTAAAATAATTTAAAATATGATTACTGTACTTATCTAATTTTCATTCAGTATTCCTGCAAGAAAATGTACTGAAATTTAAAACATAACCAATGTAAATCATCTTTTATTTTAAATGATAAAAAAATATATATATACTAATTTCATTCAGTACAATATATAATTCCAAACAAACGATCACATACAAAAACAAAGTCCATTAATAATTAATTTTAAAATATGTATACTAATTCTATCTAAAACAAAAATGCTGATATCATAAATCAAATTTTGGCTAAAAGGGCTCCGGAGGGTTATTTCATAAACTATGCAATTAATAATGCACTTTATATGATAAGAGGGTTCTAAACATAAATTGAAATTATCACTTCATTTTTAGTCAATATCCTCTTAAATCATCTTTAGAAGGATTTCTGACTTATCCAAGTTAAAAATAATTTTCATCACAAATACAAAAAATGTCAGAAAAATACAAATTTCATTTAGTACATAACTAAAAATGAACTTTGATTATGTACAACAACAAAACACATTAATAATAAAATTTAAAATTTGTACATTACCTAAAAACAATTTATTAACTAATTTCTAATTAATATTTTCATACCTATAGAAAAATAAATTTTCTCCAGGCAAAAATGCACCCCTCTAAATAAAGACAAATTAGCAAAGAAAAAAGATTTAATTATTTATACAGCAATTAACAGTGCATTTCTTGATCTAATTTTCATTTAATTACACCTGCATTTATATATATTTAAGGCAAAAAGTTGATTAAAAAAAAAAAAAAAAGCTCCACATACGATTTTTTTTTTTTCATGTGTCAAAGCACCAGCCAGGAATCAAATAATTGCAAAAAAAAAAAAAAAAAACAACATTGATTACAATATTAAGGATATCAAACATAAATTTAAAATTGTATATTGTTAATTTTTTTTCTCTACATTTCATTTTCATTTAATGAATCATGATTTGATACAAGATCAATCTTGTCTGATGTAAAGGTCAAAATTGTGACTATACAGCAACTGAACTATATTTGTATACAAGTTCATACTTTTTTCTTCTTCTTAGTAAATGTTTATTCATTAATTATCACCTTTTTTTTTTTTTTCAATTTTAAGCTTTATTTTTTACATTTATATATATATTAAGAATTTATGTCAGCAAATTAAGTTTTTGCCATAGAATAACATTATAATTAATTGTTTTATATGTGAGATTTTTTGATTTATAAGGCATTTTGGGGAAATAATCCAGGGTAAAGCTATATTATTGAAAATGTAGTTTTTTTCTTTTTAAATACAATTCCTCCCTCCTCTTTTCTCTCTCTCTTTTTTGTCATTTCTCTCTTTTTATAGTATTTTATATATTTTATACAGCAAATGAATATAAATGCATAATAATATTTTTTTCCATTTATGTACAATATATGAAAAAAGAGAGAATATTTTTTTCCATTTATGTACAATATATGAAAAAAGAGAGAGAAAAAAGAAAATCTAGATGTTGATATATATCATTGTCTGCAAATATTCTCGATAATATACTTATATTACACTAAGGAGAGCAATAAAACATTGCTAAAAAATGTTTTTTCTATATTAAATAATGCAATATTCCATGTTGAATAACTTTTTTCATTTTTATTTATTTATTTGCATGCAAAAAACCAGACAATGAATAATATTTATTTTCATTTTACAATAATTATGTAATCTATATATATAATATATAAATTATATATTTTTGCAGAAATAATTGAAAATAGACTTGGAAAATGATCATAGAGTATATTCAAAATATTCAATGAGTTTTGTGATTATTTTCATACATATGTAAATAATATTTGTTCTTGGAATAAACACAATTTGTACAAAAAAAAATGATAAGTGAGCATGTAGATGATAATTTTATATACTGAAATTAATGAATGGGCCAATTTTTTTTTTTTTAAAGTTGTTTATTTATTTAATTAATTATAATTGTAGTTTGTTTTTACAGTTAGTGTATTCCATATTTAAAAATCCAGATTATAATGATATTTTAATCTTCTAGTTAATAATATCTAGATACTTTGTTTTTACAGTTAGTGTATTCCATATTTAAAAATCCAGATTATAATGATATTTTAATCTTCTAGTTAATAATATCTAGATACTTAATTTACTTATCAATAAAAAACTGTCCACATGGGAAAAAATCTTAAGACTGTTTATGATTTAAAAAGTTTCCAAGATTTATTTAGCCTAGATTTAAATCCCAAGTCATGGCCATAGGAAGTTGGTACCACAAGATCCTTACCAATATATAAAAATAAATATTTAGTATAATTTATACATATAAAAAATATATTATAGAAATTAATCTTAGTATTATTATTTTTTTACTACCTTCCCAGATGATTAATGATTTAACTATAGATTTTCTAATTTAACCATATAAATTGAAACTATTAGAATGTAATAATTAAATTATTCAAATATTCATCATTTGAGTAGCTTAATTAAAAACTAGCTAATGGAAATTTGGTGTACATAAGCATGGTTTTAATAGGATGAATGGATCCTGTTTACATTATAAGGATTATCCCAAAAATGTTTTAAAGAAATGTGATATTGTTTTAATTGAGAAGATACTGCAAATAAGAGAATGTATTGGAGATCTACAATTAGACATGGTGTTAATGTAGTTGAGAAAGAAAAGTTTTCTGCTGAAGAACTTGAAAGAGAGCATGTCAAATAATCAAACAAATAGAAGAATCGGCCAATAAGTTTTATATGTGGATATATTTGTGGTTGACAGATTAGTTTGTATAGTCGTTGCAAAAATATTTGTAGAGCTGGGGGTTTTTTTTAGTTTTTTTTTTCTTGCACTTGGAATGGCCATACTCATTTATAAGTAGCTGCTGCTATATATGTATATATGTTTGTATGATATAAATAGTCCAACATATAATTAATTACAAATAAAATACCACATCATCATAAACTTTCACATAATTATACAAAAGTTGTTTGTTTTTTTTAAAAAAAATCATTAAAACAATCAAACATAAAGTAAATAATTCTATACTTACATTAACAGTAATTTTGTTTTAGCATCACTATTTTTAAAATTGTATCTTTAATTTACCAATACTATTCTTCAAATTAAAAAATAATCTCATCAACATCAATCTTATAATCACTGTACTTTCATTTCATTTGTACTTTTCTTATAATCATTTAACTTTTATCATCATCCAGAAGGTTGTATATCCATCTTATTTACATTTATCTAACATCAATCTTATAATTATCCTTCTTGGTCACCATTTACATTAAACCTGATTTAATCAAGACAATAAATCATTGATATACTTGATCTGTGTAACGCTAGTTTGCCACATTTTTGATATAACACATCACTCTTATATATAACTAAGGCACCAATTATAATAATCACATAAAAATGAATCTTTTAATATTTAATACTTCGATTTTTGAAAAAATAATTCTACTGAAATTTTTTCTTTGTTTATAATGTCAATAAAGTAAGTGAATTATATAAGTATTTTTTTATTAATAAAATCTCAAGGGAATGAATTATAAATTCTAAAATAATCATTAATTTTAATTCCTCTTTTTATACCCCCCCCCTATTTATCTTTTAGCTCTCTTCCAATTCAATTACCCTTTAATGTTAAATAGATTTGTATTAATATAATATGATTGAATTAAGTCACTATTCTTTAAAATTGATCAATTACAAAAATATTGAACATCATTTTGATTAAATGTTTGTAAAGTACATTATTTAAATTAATCTAATAAAAGTGTGTTTAGAAACCTATTTATCATTTTAAAAAAATATCACGATTATTTATTTATTACAAATCGAATAAATTATAAAAATATGATACAAAGACTAGTTCATATTACCAAAGGTCTTTTACACCTTGATATTAAACACTTTTTTGGAAAATCATGGGGAAAAAAAATCAATAAGCTATAAAAGATTATTAGTTGTGATTCATTTATTTACATAATGAATTACCATCATTTTTCATTATATAAATCTTATAATTTTAACTGTCTTGCAATCTAACAAACATTATACTATGGAAATACCCAGCTTTACAGAGTTTACATTAATAAATTAGAATAAAGATATGTTCATTTCCCAGTCTTCTAACACTAACAATGTGTGTGTTAACTTTACTGATAGTAGATATCTGTTGCTTGTGTTTTCTTATTTATATTTTAAGCAATAATACGAATAACAAGCTATCTTTTACATTATTTTTTAATTTGGATTTCTGACATTCAAAATTGATGAAGGAATTTCAAATCAAAATCAAAATTTTAAATATAAATAAAATTCTATAAACAAATTATTATATACAAAACATTCATGAATACAAAATTCAAAGTTTGTCTATTTTTATATGCTGACAAAATGTGAGCTGAAAGTAATTGTGTAAGTGGTACTCCACTTTAATTTATTTTTTTCTTTAAATGTGGAAACTTAGCAAAGGCTTAACTTATACGAAAAAGACTTAAATCATAAAAAAAAATATCATACGACATCAGCAAGTAGATTTGTATTTAAATCATTTAAATATTTGTTTTGTTTTTACATTTCTGAGAGGTAACACAATCTTAAAAGGGAGTAAAAGATGATTAATGGATAAAAGTGCATTGGGTCAGAACAATTTGAGATCCAGATCCAAGTTCCGCAGTGCCAAAAACTAGATGAATAAAATAATTACCGTACATAGATTCAATACAGACTAACAACTATTATTTATTGATTATTCAAGTTTCCAATATATGACTGTAAAATAAACAATAAACACACATTTCTGTTGTTTTTTTACAATAATATTTTTTTTTTCTTCAAAATTAAATCTATTATCTTTTTTTTTAATTTCTAACTTAGTTATCTTTGATCCGTAAAAATCCTTTCTAAATGTACATAATATGGATCATCTTATATCTTTTTTTTTCTCCTCAGAAATCTATTTAAAAGACTGGATGTAGTTTATTAAACTTTACATTAAAGATTTAAAATACAAATATGTGATGATATTACTTATATAAATTAACAATATATAAAATATATATGCAACATGAGAAAATGTTTTCACAAAGCTTTATAAAATTTGTGATACTCAAAATATTTAACAATCTATCTGCTAGCATAATTTATATATAATGCACAAATAAATTTAAAATGAAAATAAAAACTATATATATAGTGTATGCAAGCTAAAGTCTATCATTTATTTTCTATAGTTTATATATTAATCAGTTAGTACATGTTGTTACGTAGTTTTCCATTAAATTGCACTGTGTCATCTGAAGCAATTTACACACAAAAACAATCATCGAAAGTAATTAGTAATTTCTGCTAATCTTGCATCTCTTTGGTTTTAACTTTTGCAAACCTTTTTCAAAAAGGCTAATTTTATTTATATTAAGGTCCACATATATAAATATGAGAGAAAATTGTACATTTTTAAAAGATGAGTAATTATTATACGTAATGTTAGTTTGGAAATTATTAAAAGTATTATCCCAAACTTTCAAGCTCTCTTCAGTCATCCATTCTATCTTATACAACTGATACAAATGACCACACCCATTGAAAACAATAAATGATCTCTCATATATGTATTTTGAACTGAACTGGAACTCATCTGGTCTGAATCATCATTTCCCAATCAGTGCTTCGTTTATATTAATGATAACAAATCTTCAAACTTTAATCGAATGGCTTCAATCTTCTCCACTCTTCAACCAGCCATATTAAAAATCTGATGATGGCATATTCAAAGCCTTTGTTTAGTTTGAAGGTTTTCTATCTTTAATATAAACCAAGCACTAATTATGTATATGTGTGGGAGATGATAATCTGAACCAACTGATGAATGCTGGTTCAACATGAAATATGTGTATTGGAGATCATTTATCTTTTTTACAGTGTGTGGTCATGTGTATCGGTTGTATAAGATAGAGGGGATGACTGACAGAAGCTTGGAAGTCTGGATTTAAACTCCTCTAATAACAATTAGCTTAAATATATTTACTGTACATGTATTTAAATATCAAAATTATTATCATAAAACAAAAATGTCAATTTTAAAATTTATCTATTCTTTTTAGTAAATAATTTCAAAAAAATATTTCAATCAATTTTTTGGTATAGATCTTTTTTTATTTTTAAAACATATGCTTTTTACATTTAATTTTATATAGGATATATTAATGTAAACATTTATTATGTACCAAAAATTTTAATAAAGTGCTTCACCTCTTACTGAGATAAGCACAATATATAATTTTTTTTTAAGATTATGTAAGCTAATAAAAATGAGAATTTAAAATGACAAAATTAGTTTAAAGATAAATTCATCTTTTATAATTATTCTATATTATCATCAGAAACAAATTTTTACTTCAGGATAAACTTGTCTGATTATTTGATTAAAGTGTAGAAAATTGGAATTTACACAATAATTTAATATGCTACTAAACAGAGATCAATTTTAGTAATTCTTTGAGTTTCTAGATATTAAGTTCATATATGCTACATAATCTTTTATGCACCAAAACATTTTAGTATAAGATTTAGATCATGCGATTTTATATATCATTACAATCACTAGTTAATTTACATTAATGCTTTAATATTTTATAAATTATTAAAGATGACTAATAAGAAATAGAACTCCCAAAATAAGTTTCAAGATAAACATTCTCTCATCAGTTTATTTGAACAACTTTATATTATTCTACATGCCAAAGTAAAAATATTTAAGTACAATAATTTGACATTTTAAACAACTTTATATTATTCTACTGCCAAAGTAATAAATATTTAAACACAGTAATGTCTCACAATGATAGTTCTCATTTAATTGTTTTTTCCTATAACAGCTCCACATTTAAATTATGCATATTTCAAAAATATATAACATCATAGAGGATCAATTTGTTTGTATTTACAATTTATAACTGTATAAACTTATTGTGTTTAATAATTAATATTTTTGAAGTTATTTATTTAATATTTTTGTATTAACTAAAAAGTTATTGTAGTTAAAAAAAAACAACTGATGTATTCTGCAAAATAGCACTGAGCTATTTCGTAATAATAATTGAAGATACTTATTAAAAAAAAAGTTTCATGCTAGAATAAATAAATATGAAATTTTATTTGAGCAATTTTTTTATGTATAAAATGTTAATTTTTTCTGATTTCATATTTACAAATATAAATAATTTTCTTTACATTTAATTCAAAACATGGAGAAAATTCTCAAGTTTAGAAACCAGTCCCTACCTTGCATGAAAGAAGTGTAGTGCAAATCATACTACAGCAATATTAAGTGGATAATCTCTACTCTAATGAATGACTCATAAAATTATTAATATAATCAGAAATGTTTTTTTGAAAATTTAAAGAGTAAGCAATTTTAATTTTTGGTTTAATTTTTAAAAAAAACTAACAGTACTAAAAACAACCAAGCAAATATGGCTGTTAATATTGTTGTTGTTTTTTTAAAAAAAAGTTTAAATTTTGTTTATATATATTTAATTAATAGTATTAACTTAATAACCTTCAGAAACATTAGAAAACATAGTGTATTTACTTATGAAAAAGTGTAATAATTCTTCAGCTTTACATTGCTATTTTATTGTTATCATAAATCATACTTATCTTCATTAAAAAAAATATTGCAGTTTATGTGAGTCTGAATTTATTGAACTTTTAATTTTAAAAAAAAATCAACAACTAATGAAATCAATATGTTGTGGACAATCAGCTTATACCTAAGTCATTACTCTATTGTTTACAACAACAAAAAAATGTCCAGAAAATATTTCTGGTCTAGTTTTCATACAAAGTTTTAGAAATAAAAGAAATATGATTTTTTGTTTGTTTATAAAATATTTTTGATTATTTTTACTCACTAATTCAGTGATTATTATTTAAAACAAAAATAAATACATATGTATACTTTCAATTTATTCATTTATTTTTTATTTTTGGAAAAAGAAGTTGGTAAACTTGATTATAATATAAAGAAAAAAATCATAGTGTCTATTGCATCATTATCTATCAGAATTGACATGATATTAAAATCTTTTCAAATATTATAATCATTATAAAAACAAATATATTTTAAAGCAGAAATATGATAATTTATTATAAAATCTACTTTTGTTTATATACAGTTAAAAAAAACTTAAAATAAAAAAAAATTTCTTCATTTCTCAAAGAGTGTTTACATTGACTTAGTTGATGTTTATGGTGAATTCACTGTTCTTATTTACAAGTAAAATTTTAAATATTTAAAAAAAACAAATATGATTTTTTAAAATGTAATTCACTTATAAAATTCAACTGAAAAGATATCAAGTCCAATTTATTGAGTTTTAGTATAAAATAAAGATTTTATAAATAATTTAAAAAAAAAAGGTTGAGCATTTTCAAAAACTCTGATCAGGAGAAACAAAAAATGTCAGAAATTGTAAGAAGGTTAATAAAATAATTACCGATATATACAGGCAAAAAATCATCTTGCAAAATGCTCTAATGTAATTAATTACTTGAAGAAGTAATGATTTCAGTCATAATGCAAACACTTGTTATTTTTTAAATTATAAATTTATTCATAGAAATTTAATAATTATAACTGAGCATAAATGAACTATAGTGCATTGTGCAATTATAAGTGTTAATTTAGTATGTTTGATTATATACTAATGCAATATATTTATGAAAACCATCACATTGCATCTTATTTTATAAGCAGTGTCCTATGATTGAACTTAAAATAAGTAAGCAAGGTATAGGTATAACTGATAGATGGCATAAATTAGAATTTTGTCAAGCAATTAGATCTCTAATAAACAATAAAAAAAATTTAAAAATAATTAAAAATATTACTCCTATAATCACTAAAACATTAGAAAATATTAGACTTATTATTGAAATGAAAACCATTTAATGATATGGATTAAATAACAAATTAATCAGAATGTTCTTTTAAGTATTTATTATCTAGAATAATTTTAAAACTAGTCAGAATCCATTCCTTATCTTTAACCTTATCATATCAACTTTTCCTTTTTTTTTTTTAAAGAGCCAGTGAGAACTTCCGACATATTTGCAACATTTTCTTTTTATAATTAAACTTTTATTCTACATCATATATTGATAATTTTTACATTATTTATTATAAATATAAGCTTATAAATGAAAGACATTCTAAAAGTTGATATTTGAATTTTGCAAAATAGAAAAAGAAAATACTAAGGTTAATAAGTAATGATAACAATTGCTTTTTTTTCTTACCAGCTCATAACCTTATTTATTCATAATAAATATTTCTTATTTGAATTCCATTTTAAAAATAAAAATGAATTTTAGTTAAGACATTATAAAAGAATGAAAATAAGTTTTAAAAGTAAAAATTATATTTACTTTTATTAAAATTTTAAAAAAAATGTCTTTATCAAAATATTTATAAAAGCAATTATTATTATTTAGTATAAAAAACTTTTGCTTTTATTGCAAATATGTTTTTTATAATCTGTCTTCTTAAAATCAAACTTTTTCAAATAAAATCTAACTGTAATTAGGCATTTTTGTGACTTAAAATAAATATTTATAAATATATTGCATAAATAAATTTAAATATGTTAATAAATTACTGAAATTATAATTTTTTTAAAAATACTAAACAAAACTCATACTTAGAATTACATTAAGGCAACTAATCTACCAATCAATTCTTGAAACCCAAGCTTGCTTTTATATTCAAATTTTATTTGAGCTGCATATGGCACTGATATCTTCAGACTTTTTTTAAACTAATAATTTTATTTAAAGAGAAAAAAATGTATTGTCAAATTAATATTGCAGATAACCACAAAATAGTGAAGAGAAAAGTTATTTACTCGGCACAGGAAATACTGTGATCAGCAAGATGGTTTTCCCAGGATGAGGTCTTTCCATTGCATTTCAGATGGACTGACTCCTGTGATTATCCCAAATATGGAATCTCAAATGTATAATTTATGCAAGTATGGTCTGCATTCACACTATCCCTATCATTAACAAATTTACCAGGAAATGAAAAAAAACTATAAGTATGTGATTTGTTGCAGGTATCTTGGTAGGATATTACCCGTGGGAAAAAGCTGAAGTAATAGCAGCACCATCATAACAATCAAAAACATCTCAAAATATGTGATTTTGTAGTGATTGTTATGAAATATATTAAAAATTGAAACTATCTTTTTTTTTAAAGAAAAAAAAATATATTACACCCCTAACACACACCAAAATACAACTGTGACAATGGTAATATTATTTATTTTTTCTAAATCTGTTTTTAATTTTGTTTATAAATGTTAAATTGTAGTCATAAAATGTAGTAATTTATGAAATATAACATTGTTAATAAAGGAATATTATTTTAAAGTAATTTTAGCCTCATGCTGCAAAATAGTAATAGGTGAGTTCGGTGCTATAAGTATTTGTGAATTAAAAAAAAAGATCAAATTCATCTAATGGTAAATTTCACTTAATAACAGGGAATCCAGTTCCATTTTTTCTATTATTACATGGTACTACATATGAAATATATATTTTTAGTTAGAATAAGATACAAAATGCTGGAATTGATATAAATGGTCAAAAATGCATTTAACAGGCACAGTAGTTATATTTCATTTCTCTGAATATTTTTAATTTTTCCATTAGAAGTCAAAGACTGGAATCAATTTCAGAGAGTGTCGATCACGTTTATATATATTATGTTTTAAAGCTTCTCCAACTATTTATCTATAACAGCAATGTTTTGGATATCTGAAAATACAACTGACAAAACATTGGAGGCAAAATCAGTAAACAGTAAGTATTGATATCTATTAGTTCAACTTATTAATATTTCATTTTCAAGAGGAAAAATATAAAAAGTACACTTTTATAAAATTAAACAATACAAATTTAACTTGACTGTACACAAATGTCATGCATTTGTTAATATTCACTGTTTACAAACATGTATGATTTATATATTTTTCACTATATATATATATATATACGCCCACACAATAACATTCTATACATATTCACATACAAACATTCTTATAATCCTGCAATAATAATTTTATGGTTAGGAAATATTTAACTTTTGCAGTTATTTTAGTAAGTTCCAGAGAGGTTCCCCAAGAAGATAAAGATTTCTGGCTTGATTCTAAACTGAAAAAGGTAAACAACAACAAAAGTCTTAGTATTTTAGCGCTCAAATCTTCATTTAATCTTCCACACAACTGATTTTACAATAACTCAGTTAATAAATCCATTATTTTATATAGCGCGATGTTTATAAACTGTAATATTTAAACAGCATTAAACTGTTGCACATGCGCTTTGCAGATTTTAACTATAAATGACTGAATACTAACACTTATAGTTAAATATTACAATAACTCAGTTAGAAAATAGAAGCAAATCATAAAAACTTAAAAACAAGAAAAAACTCAAAAAACGTACACCGATATTTTGATTAGGATATAATGTTGTGGAAAACGGATAACGTAAAATAGTTTTTAAAAGAGTACTAAAATTAAAAATGGTCTTCTCCGTAGAAGACTATTGTCTTATTTTTTTATTATTATTATTGTGTGTTACTTTGATTTTTTCTTTAAGACTTTTTTTCCATTTTATCTGACATTATACAAAAAACATCAATTTGCATATAAAAAGTATACATATGTACATACAAACAAGAATATATATATACATTGTTATTTATCAAGTCCATACACATAATGCATCATTTTGATATAGCTCTATTAGTAACAAAACATTATTAATTGTAGTTGCAAATCTAAGTCTTTCAATTTACCCCATGAGAGCTAATAATTTAAAAAAAACTAATCATCTGAAACTAAATTGTTATCAAAGCAAAGACATTTATACAAGTTAATCTTAAATTATGGATTTATGAAATTAACAGCCTTTATTTTTATACTTTATGGTGTAATCACAATATTCGTGACAATAGAAAAGAAGTCGTTTCTTGAAATAATTGATAGAGGAAAAAAGGATGGCAAAATAAATGATTTCATTAAGCATCATTCATATGTAAAAGATATTGATGATGGTATTGCAAGGAAAAACAATAACAAATATTTATATATGCTTTAATGGTTTTTAAAGAATAAGCATAAGATAAAAAAAATTGATTATTCACATGCAATTAATTTTATGAGTATAATTTAATATCTAATATGGCATCAATTGATAGTTTCTCACTAAATGCATCACATATAAGAAGCAATATTAGATCGTAATTATTTTCTGCTAATTTTTTTTAATGCTCTGTTACAACAGCATACATTATATATATATGTAAAAAATAAATTTATAAATTATTTTATAATTTATTTTATAATTTATTTCTAGTTTTAAATACTATTGATGATTAATATCACTACTATTACAATATAACAAATGTGCATTTTATATACAATATTTTTACAGATGTTTATATTATTATTAATTTCTTTGATACTATGAGTAATATTGTACTAAATTATGTGTTATTCTTTTAAAAATGTAATTTCTATTTTGTTTTGATTTCCCTTGAATAATAACAAGTTTCATTCATTATCAGCTTTTACATTTATATTATCATATCTAAGCTGTTTAATATTACATTCATTATTGTGATAAAGTAATCCAACATCTCTTTGTTAGTAATAGTTTTTCTTTTGCTTTTAATTTTTCTGAGTATTATATATATTTCCAATGAATTAGTTGGCCTTTTAATACAATTAATATAAAAAAATTCCAATGTAGTCATTTATGCTTTAAGTAAATTCAATCTGATTAACAATCCATTCCATCATTTTATCTTTGCTGTTTATAATGTTTTTAAAAATCTTTATTAGCATCATTGCTAAGATATTAATATCTTTTCTAATCTATTTATTGAGGATTCAATTTTTACATTAAACAAAAAAAGTCTCCAGAAATGCCATAACTCAAATAATTCTAATTTTTATTATTAAAATTATACCATTATTTTTAATCAATAAAAATCAGTCAATACTTAGACAATCCCAATATCAATAATAATCAACAATTTCATTCAGCCTTGGACATTATTACACTTGTTAATTACTTTTAAAGATTGTTTCAGTTTTTTTTTTGTAATTGCAGTTTATAATAATTTTCTTAGTTATTGAATTCATTGTTAAAAGATCCAATAAGGCAAAAATTAATGATGTCTTCAAAATTTCACTATCAATTTTAAAACAATTGTTATTCTGTTGTCATAATCTTGGTTTTCTTCCAATTTAACCAAAATTCATTTTTCATTCTGTTGCTTCATTTTCCATTAGAATTATTATTTTCAGATTCTCATCATTTTCAGTAATAAATGTCAGCAGCATATTAAAGGTTACAGATCTTGAAATCACAGTAGTTTTCACCATTTTGACTTTCGTTATTATATATTCATATATAAATGTAAATAAAAAAGGTGACAATATGCAGATCTATAAAACATTACTATGTAAAACCAGTCCATTATCCATAGATTTATTTTAGAAATATACTTTAGCCCCATATAAAAAAATCTCAAACAGTTGATTTTGTACATCCAATTTCCTGAAAACATTTCAGTTTATTATGATTGTTGTAATTAATAGAAAACAAATGTTTACTTTTACTACACTTTGACATTTATTCATTATACAATTTAAGTAAGTAAGGGTAATTCTTATTTTTTAAATCTTCCTGAAATCAGTTTGTTTATATAAATGTGTGTATATATTTATATTCCTCAAGATGTATACACACTCTTGTTGAATATACTTTTATATTTCATTATGCTTTAACTATTATCACTTTCAAATGTGTATCTGTGTGAATATATATTTTGAATTTGTCCATATATATATATATTTCTATATATTAATATTATACCAACAATTTGAATGAATTCTATTAATCTTTTTTTTAAGTAGTAAAGGCCATTAAAAACCATTGTAAAGATGTCTGATAATTAGAAGATGAAAAGTTGCCCTCGTTATGAAATTAATAATCAGTATTCATAACAGTAGTCCATATTAAGGAAAACATTTATGGCATTATTTTTCTGATTGAAAATATATAATCCAGGATATTAATACTTTAGCTACTTAAAAAAATTAAAAAAAAAAAAGACAGTTGTGTAAATTGGCTTCATTTCCCCATAACCTGGAAATGATTGGGATGTGCTCAAATCTTAATTCTTCAGCACTCTCATAGACTTAATTGTTATCCCTAATAAGACAGATTTTGTAAACAGTAACTTTTGATTTTTAATAATAGTTATTATTCTATATCAGAATTCAAAAAAATTGATTTGATTTGGTAGTAATATACATTTGCAAACAAAAAAAATTCTAAAAATTCATATTTGCACTTTTAACAATATTGAAAAAAATAACATCTTAATAACAACAATAGATTATTCTTTCACAATTGCACAGATGGCAGAATAGAATCATTCTTATAAAACTAAACAATCTTTTTTAACTGAAATTTAGTTTAAAATGCAAATAAAATATTAATCTCTGTTAAATCTACCAAATTCTGTTTTAAAAAATTAAACTTCATTTTTAATTTTTTAAATATCTCAATTTTTCTTAATATCGTACCTGCAATAATATATTAACTATAATCTTCATAATACGAGGTAAGCAGATAAATGTGATTTTCTTTGTGTACTTCTATTTTTAAAAATAATATATATATATATGAATGAATATGTATTTTTGATTTTTAATAATTACTACATAAATATAGCATAAAAATAATTATAAATCTTAATAAACTTTGCAAAAAAAATAAAATTTTTAATTATTTCCAAAACTTAAAATAACTGCAAATAATTATGGATACCGATAACAAAACAATCAAAGGAAAGAATGCAGTGTTGAAACTCTTATTCCACAACTATTTGATTATAATGACCTCTTTTGATTTTTTTTAATTGAAATATCAATATATTAAAATCACTTGAATTTATGAATTCAAAAAAATAGTGAAATATCTCAATAAATGGCTGTATAAATTCATTTTTTTCATCTTTACAATATTTATAAAACAATCTCTACTACTCAAAACATAATTACTAGCTAGTTGAAATGTTAATATAATATTATTATTTAAAAGTTAATAAATACATGGATAATCAAAAATATATGCCTATATCTTTAACTTATAGAAGTCATTTTAATATATATATATATTATATATATATATTAAGCATTAAATCACCCCACATGGTTAAGAAATCCAGTACTACCCTCTGTGAACTAATATATAAAATACATTAGAGTTCGTATTTCAAAATAGCCAGATCAAAATGATACCCTTAATATTTGTATATATTTAATATTTGTATGTATTTATTTCAGTATAGCATTATGCACTGGGATTATTTTATATATATATTGTAACGAGCACAGACGTTCGTTACATTGGTTTTTTTATTTATTTATTAAACATGAAAGTAAATTAAAAAGTTCGCATTTAAAAATTTTCTTTAAGAATTAAAAATTGAAATTAAATATCATCTTAAACTCGTATATATTAAATCGCACAGATAATGAAAAATTATTAAAATAAAACTTTATTAAAGAAAAAGTATTTTAAAACTAAATTTTAAAAAGATTTGGAGATAAAATTATATCTTTAAATTTATCTTTAAATATATCTTTGATTTGGAAAACAGGTTAATTAATTAGAAATGGAAATGATAAATTTAATTAGTCAAATGTAAACCAGCCTTGGGCATTTAAATGTAAAAACATCGGTCAGATAGGAAAACAATAGAAACTTTTAGCAAATGAAATATATCCATTGGGAAATCGGACCTCAATGAAAAGGATCATCACATCGATGATGTAATGTTAAGCCAATCTTTCAAAGTAATATAAAAGGACAAGTTTGGAAATTATTAGTTAGTGATTATGATTATTACGATGTGACAGATAGGTGTTAGTGCGGGAGAAGGGATTGAAGAGACGCACAATTCAATCCCTTCAGTTTTGCCAAAGAAAGAAAGAGAAATGAACTATCATTTTCTACACTGAGGACCAACTAAACTAAAAAAACCTCCAAATAAATAAATAAACAACAGCTAAATGGATACCAATCTTTTGAGGATAGCGTGGGAATTCACGTTCATGGCAAGCAACGGATAAAGATGAACTGTTTTAAACCGTAAGAATTTTATAAATAATGAACATTAAATTAAAATTTTCCATATTTAAATGATTGCAATATTATCCTATCTGACCAACTTAATTTATTAATAATGTTATTTGATGTATTTTTTATTTATTTATTTAAAATCATTTCCATTTATTTAATTTTGTTCTTTAAGTTTATTTATGATTTCTGTTTTCCGATAAATTAAAATATATCAATGTTAAACTTAAGTTGGGCGAGAATGGCTGTATAGATTTGTAAAGTTATATTAGGGGAGGGTAATCTTAGGTTATTTGTGTCGTTGTTAAATTGGGCTAAGGGATTGGATATATTGGTGTGATTAGTAGATGTAATATCAGATTCGCTATGGGCAGAATCATTTCATACACCGCACTCACCCATTTGTCTATGGAAGGAATTATAAGATGGAGAATGCAGTTCCTTTCTATGGAGTTTTTTTTTTTATTGCTCTTCTTGTCAGATAGATGTCATATTCCTATTTGACGAGAGGCAATTTCTTCTCTTAACTTTTTGGTATTGCCGTATTTCGTATTACATTGAATGCATCGATATATCAGATAAATTGACGCCAGTTTTGGCTGCGAACCTTTAGCCTAAGGTTAAATGGGAATAGAATGTTTTACTTTCAAATGCAAATTTATGTAGTCTATTCATACTCGACACTAAATAAAAATGCATTAAATTTAAGTTGTTTATAGACGCGTGCATGGCTTGGTTATTGGTTAAGTATGTTTTGGGTTTTCATATTTGATCAAAATATATAGACATTCGATAAATAATGATACCTTACGGTGAGTATCTAAAATGTATTTATTCGGATGTCTTTTAAGTTATTGGTGACAATGCAAGTATCTTATGGTGAATACTATTGGGTTACTTATAAATTTCCCTCTGCAATTGTCAGTATCAATGATTTTATATTTTGATCATTTATGTTTATTTTGAAATGTTTTAACCGTTGTAATCTATGTAACCGATCTATACTGCAACATATTAAAACAAGCTTTTATAATCCCATCTGTGCGAACTTAATTAAAATGTAAACTTATAATAAAATAGAAATTAAAATGTAAATTAAAATCTAAAGTAAAGTTAAAAATAGTGTTAAATGTTAAAATGTAAACTGATACTAAAACAATTTTCAATCTTATATATATATGTGCGTAAATAAATGTCCATATGCTAATTACTGGCAGTGGCTTATTTTGTTCTTTTTTTATATACTCTTAGTCTATATTATTAAATCTCTGCTACTCCCTGAGCTAGTGACTTGGGCTAACGACCGAAATCAAAATTTAAAAAAAAAAATTTTTTTTTTTTTTTTTTACTTACGTATCTGCCTACTTTATAAATTTTTCTAGGTTCAAATACCCAGATGGCGCCCTGTAGTGCAGATTACGTTAAGTGCTATTCTCCGGATCATTACAATATATTCATAGTATTATTTACAGGAGGTTTCATGTAATAAAAAGATAATAGCTAAGTAACTGATGTTTCAGTACAATAATAAATACTTTCATCAGAGCTTGTTCTTTCTCAAATGATAAGAATGTGTGAGGTGAGATTTAAAGTCATTATTTTTTTCTCTTGTTATATCCTCATTTTCAAATTCTATTGGTTGAGAAGTTTTAAAAAATATTTTATCCTCAAATAGCTTTTTCCAAATATTGTTAATTTTCTTTAATTCACATTTTTCATTTATGCTCTTAGGGTTTTTAAAAAGTATCTATAGCTTTCCTTTACAATCTCTGGTCATATTGTTCAATTTTTACTAGAATATGTTTTATTAAAATTGATATCATGGCTAGTTAATTTAATGTGTGAATAAATGTCTGATGAATTAGATTTTTTTTTAAATGTCAAAATGAGTTCTTCCTTTCTTATGTTTATTCTATGATTAGTCTCTTTAAATGTCAAAATGAGTTCTTCCTTTCTTATGTTTATTCTATGATTAGTCTCTCCAATGTATAGATGTAAACAAACTCCACATGGAAAAAGACTGTTCTGCCATATATAAAGGGAATAACTAATAAAATTGGTAATGTTTTAAAGAAAAATAATATCCACAAAATTTATACTATATTTAAAAAAATTAATGAAGTATTTCCATGCCCTAAAAATAAAATTTCTTTGGAGTCTCATGATGTATATGAAATTCCATGTGGAATTCATTTACATTCATACATTAGACAGACCAATCATAGAATAAACATAAGAAAACAAAAACACATTTTGATAGTTAGAAAAAATATAATTCATCAGCTATTTATTCACACATTAAATTAACTAAACATGACATCACCTTTAAGAAAACACATATTCTATCAAAAAATGAACAATATGACTAAATTGCTAAGGGAAGCTATAGAGATTTTTAAAAGGCCTAAGAGCAAAAATGAAAAAATGTGAATTAAAAAAAATAACAATACTTGGAAAAAGTTATTGGAGAATAAAATATTTTTTAAAACTTCTCAACAAATAGAATTTGAGAATGAGGAGAAAATAACAAGCAGAAAAAATAATGACTTTAAATCTTACCACACGCATTCTTATGATTTGAGAAAGAAGCTCTGAGGAAAGCACTTATTATTGTACTGAAACATCAGCTATTTAGCTATTATATTTTTATTACATCAAGCTCCCAGAAATAATACTATGAATTCATATATCTGCGAGAATATTAGAATTAACACACATACACATATTTAATTAAATAATTAAATGTGATTTAAAAGTTTGTAAAGATTTAATAAAAAGTGTAAAGGGAAAAAAATTAATTATAAAACGAATTATGATTAGAATGTATAAATATCTAAATTTAAAAAATTTACATCTGATAATACTTTAGTTTGTATAAAAGAAGATAAAGGACTAAGAATGTGTTTATTACTAAAATCTGACTATGGAGACAAAGTTATTACTCAAATGAATAATCTTAATTTTATTAAAGTTGATAAAGTAAATATAGAAAATTTACATATTCAATTTATTAATAACATTTTAAAAAAAGCTAAAAGTAATGTGATTGATAATAGTACTTACTATAAGATTTATCCTGCTGCAATATGTTTCAAGATTTTTTCAAAAATAAAACTGCATAAAGAGAATGAACCATTACATTTAATGATTGATTGGGTGTGTGTTTTATTATGAAACATATCATTTAACTGATTCAGCTTCAAGCTGCCATATTGAACTTTTTAAAATACTGGCCTGACACACAATTTTCACAATAACTTCAGTTTTAATTATGTTAGAGCAAAAACAATTACATTGCTAGAAACTAGAAACATTAAGGAAAACAATAAACATAAAATAAATAGTGATAACTATATAAAAAATAAGGAAAAAAAGAAATTTTCACATCTGAAATACTTATTATTTTATTGTTTGTTCATAATATGATAAGTAACATTAACTAAAATTGAAAATACATCTTCAGTGATAATTTCTTTGCATTCCTCACAAAACTATCTTTCTAAACATGTATAACATGTCTTACCTGAGATAATCCACAGCTTCACAATCTCCAAAAGAAGTCGGATATGACTTCTTCATTTTTATCTTGTACCCCAAATGTTCTAAATGTCAAAGGCGTCTATAAAGAAAAAGATTCATCCTAATAAAAGATACAAAAAAAATCATCATAGCAATTGGCTTCTTGTCTGTCTAAAACTAGAAATTGTAGGCTACTGTCTATATCACTATGATAAAATGAGTTTCATCTCTTCATTTTATATTTTTTGTGTATATCAGTGATGTTTATATTCTTTATGGACACCAGTTGTGTTTATATTCTTTATGCACACAAGTGATTCTTATATTATTTATGCACAAAAGTGATGTTTATATTCTTTATGCACAGAAGTGATACTATCTTATTATATTTATTGTACTACATAGATATAATTGTTAGCTATTGACTTGAAAATAATGTTATGAAACATACCAAAATGAAAGCATGAATCACGTATATATAATTTATTTGCATACAGATCATTTGTTAGCTATAGATTTGAAAAATGTAAACAAGAATCGGAATTATAACAAATTACTTATAAACCATATTATATTATATATATAAACATAATTAATGATTTTCATAATAAATTATACTTTTCGAAAAACATTATTTTTATAAGTGTAGAACATTAAAAGTTATGTGTGATATTAATTATATACGAACGTAAATAACTAACACACACAAATTACAAACTAAAAATAATTAATAAAAATTATAATTTATATAAAAATATATTATGCTTTTACTAAAAAAATAAAAATAAAAATTTTTAAATGTTACTTACAAAATTACATTCAACCGTTTCTGTCAGCCATTTTTTAATAGTACCGGAGATATGTCATCTCTAGCCCCGTAAATTATTTTTGTCTTTTATCACTCCATGATAAGTACAAAAATTATTAAAAAAGACAAAAGAATTAAATACTGTGGTTGATTAAAACTGCTGCCAAAAATTTAAATTTTAACCGATTTTTTTGAAATAAACATTTTCTGAAAGCTACGTCATGAAGCTTTCTAACAATCATATTTTCATCTACATCACATTTATACCTTTTACGTCAGTAAAGAAAGAAAACAAAACATCATCTGAACGTCACCTGATGCGCGCTCGCAGTACTCAAAGAGTTAATTGAGAAAATGCTACAAGAAATTCTTGTTTTTGGTAAATATACAATATGTTTGTCATTTTTATTTGTTAGTAAAATCTGTAATGTTAAGATTGATGTTAAATGACATATGTACTCTAGACACAAGTGAAATGTATGGATCAATTGATCAAATAGTGTCTATTAAAATTATTTCAAACACATTAAGTTTTAAAAATGCTAACGTGAAAATAATAAAATTTATAATTGAAGTATTAAGCTTTATTGACAAGAATATTTATGCAGTTTTTAAGAAGGAATATTTTTTTCATATTTTGATTATGAATTGTAATTTTTGTAATTATATATTTTTGTTAAAATGTTAATATATTGAATAATGTTTTGTTTATTGTATATTTATTTTGTAATTATTAATAATATATGAATATTTACTTATGTGTTTCTGTTAAAGTATTGAAATGTACATAATAAATAAGAACTGAACTGAATAATAATAATAATAATAATAATAATAATAATAATAATAATAATAATAATAATAATAATAATAATAATAATAATAATAATAATAATAATAATAATAATAATTATTATTATTATTATTATTATTATCATCATCATCATTATTATTATTATTATTATTATTATTATTATTAATCCATTGGGTTTCATGGCATTAGTTACATGTGCAATCATGTTGTACAGGTTAATTGCAAGGGTTACAATAAACAGGTTTCAAGGTATATTTTTTACAAATGTTGCTACTAGTTTTGATGCTAAGATGGATATCAAGTTTAATCATTAAAGTTTTAAAAAACAGCTCAATATAAAACTCAATTTCATAGATAGGTAGATTGACCTAAGATTATAAAATCTGGCATCAAACTGAAAATCTTTATTATTGTTCTCTTAATTGTTAATATTATAGTATACTAGAAAAATAATATAATTCATGTAGCATAAAATCAAGCTATGGGTTCTGTACAGAGATCAAAGTTAATAGAGATTAGAATTATATATGGTGATATCTGGTATATTGTGATATATGTGGTGTAAATTCTGTAGTCTAATGGAAAATGAAGTTGAAGGCAGTTAGTGAATGTGAGTTTGTTTGAGAATAATGGATGATACCATTGAATGCTTTTCAATGTGGTTATTGTTGGCTATGTACTATTATAGATTGGATAGTTGTTTTAGTAGTGACCAGATGGCAGCAAAAATATCTGGGGGCACAGTATTGTTGTCCTGGGTCTTAACTAACATTGAAACTTTTCCTACCCCATAGTAGCTTATTATAGAGGGAGGAGATGGCAGAATTAAATGATTTTGAAAATGTTAGGCACATAATATGTAATCTTAGTCATTATAAGTATATTAAATAGGTGAATTTTAGTATAAAGAGTTCATAATCCATGTGGCATTTTTCTTTGCATTTGTTTTGTAAAGTGTTCTTTATTGTGAGTCCATGTAAAATGAAAAGTCTAAGGGGTTGCCTTTCTCTGGAATATTTGAGTGCATGGTTTATTGGTATATACAACCCATGCTTCTGTTTTACTCATATTAAATCTAAGTTTGTATATGGCAGTATATTGAAGGATGCTTTGTAATGTGGTGAGATGATTAGATAGCATGAAGACAGTCACATTATCCATGAATTCTATGCATGGAATGTATTGGTGAGTATATATAATTTGGATGCCTGAAAATGTCTGTTGTATATGCTTTAATAGGAGATTTATATAGAAAATGAAGAGCAGTGCACTAAGAGGTTAGCCTTGGGAGAAGGATTGCATAGGGGTGAACTTTTCCCATTAAGAATTATCTCTCTGCTCTGCAGTAAGTTGGTAATTAAGTAAAGTTGAGTACTTGGAATGGTAGTATTAGGAAAATATCAATCAGAATGGAAATAGGCAAAGAGTAAAAGGAAGACCCCATATCTAGCTGAAATACAATCAGAGCATAATTACTTGTCTTGAATCAAGTTCAAGACTGCTTCAAACATCAAAGCAGCCATTATGGTAGAAGAACATTTTTTGGCAAACTGCATATTGGAAATTAAAGGAAGTATGTGTGGCTCTAGATGATCATTTATAACTTTTTCCAGTATCTTCATTACGAGTGGCTCCATGGAAATTGGATAAAGGTTGTTAAGAGTAGAGTTTAAGCCTGATTTTTTGGTAAATAGCACAATTGAGATTGGATATACCTTTGATGTCATATATCCTTTGGAATAGATAATTTGCCATGTCACAAAGGTATAACCCAATAAAGTGCCTAAGATGGACAAAAAACAAAAGCAAGGATTCTATTGGGACCTGAGTGACATGAGTTCTTTATAATGGCAAGCATGCCAGCAAATTATGATTTGGAATGGGTTTTTGGTATCAGTTGGCACAGTCTGAAGGTGGTGTGAATGCATTGTTGATTTATATTTTCTGCTTGAAATATTGGTATATAGGATTGATCATATTATAGCTTGCACATATATTACCATCAACTTGGAGTGCCATAGCAACTTTTAGTGTGGATGGATGACCCATAGAATATATTCATGGGTCTGTGTATGTTGATGAGTAAGACAACTTTTCTAGTTGGTTGGTGGTTTTTTGATAAGTCTGGGAAAGTATGTGGAACTGGTGGTGAGTATGACATGCAGAATTCATTAACGGAATCCATGTATGCAAATCATTGGCCAATGCCAGAATTCAGAAATGAGAAGGTGAACTGAATGTGAGATATTGGATATTGAATATTATATGTATATAGGTAAGTTATCTTTGGACTGGATGAAGTTCTATTTGTTCCAATTTCCAACATGTTTCAGAGAATAAGAATTCTGTGGTCTATGAGAGTAGAAGAACTTGAATGTTTTTTATGCAAATGAATGGCTGTGATATGTAGTTCATTGAGATTCAGGATGAGAGATTGACCAGAATGTTTAGAGAAATAAGTAAGATTAAGATCAAGTTGAATTAAATGATGTAGAATTGATGAGTAAAAGCAAAGATCTATGAGGAGGCATGCTGTTTATTATGGAATGTGATGGAATGCAAAAGCCTCGACCACTCTTAAGTGGAAAAATTATTACATGAAACCATTTTGACATGAATGTTTGATAATAAGTTTAAAATCTCTCATTAAAACAGTTGAAGGAGGTGAAGAGGCAAGCAAAGAGTTAATTGTCAGAATAATGGTTGAAACAACAGTATTACCAGGAGGGATATATACAAATGTAATATTTAATGTTGTAATATGGCTGTGAAATGTGGTGATAAAAGATTGAAGTCTATGTAAATAATCTTGAATGATGAGAATGGGCAGCTGGAAGTGATAACAGTACCAGTTCCAGCTGATAGTGAATATGTATCACTGGAGCAGACACAGAAATCCTGTCTATTGAGGTAAGCAGAGGGTCAATATGTTATCCCTTGTATATTTTTATTTCAAGCAATCCAAGCATGTGAGGTTGTATATTGCTTATTCACTTTTTTAATTGAAAAAGTTTAGACATTGAGTTGATACCTCAAACATTAAGCCTGGTAATTTTTAGTTTCTTATCAGGGGTTTTGATAATTAATTCTAGTTATCAGGCAGGGTCAGTGCAAATTCTTAATATTGTTAGGAAGATCTGTTTATAAAATTATGAAATTTATAATGGTTGTTTATCCTTAGCTAATAATGTTTCCAGCCCAGCTGTTGAGTAAATTTGTTGCTAATGCGAAGTAGAGATAGACTGATCTATGCAATCAGCTAAGGGGCATTCAGTTTGCATGAAATTATGACTGATTTCTATAGAGTCCATGTCTAGCATCAATACATCAACCATATCTGTTTTTTTTTAAATTGCTGAGTCTTTGTGGGTAAGATGTCCAGGTTTTCTAGTTGGGGGAGAGATGCCTGATATAGGTGGTAAACATGGAAAAATTGTCTCCATGAGATGTTTTGAAGTTTTATTATGAATAGTATGGTCATTGTCATGTGGTTGATTATGAATAAGAGCTCTGGAGCAGTAATAATCTTGAGACAGGGTTGGCTTCAGATGTTGCATTGGGAGAAGTTTTGGAAACAATATTATCCAAGTCAGAGTTTGTTTGTATAGCAATTGAGTTGGCACAATTATCATTATCATTATCTGTGTCAATCAATATATGGTGGAGCAAGATTGAGAGTGGATGAGCACATAGATAAGTAGTGTGTGGATGGATAAACTCTTGGCTATTTATTGCTGTTATTATGGAAAAATTTGCTATTGATTCTTCTTTGTTGACTTAGTGATCAGCTGGTTTTCCTAAAAATGAAGTTTGGAGATTAACACATTGTACTGTTAAATGCCCTGCTGGTGACAGGAGTAGTAATGAGGTTTCAATCCTTTGATATGCAGGCATAGGATAGCTTCTTGATCAAAGATTTGTGTTGGAATTATGTTTGGATCAATGTCATGGAGCAGTTGTAATTTAAAATCATAGCTGTTACTAGAGATGGATATAAGGGTATCCTTTTGATATATGGGGTGAAAAGATATTACTTTGCTAAATGGTTGCATCATTTACTGGAAATCTTGAAGGGTATATCCCAAGAAAATATATTTGAGTGTGACTTTGATACAGTTGTAGCGATTTGGATCCATCATGATTAAGGCAAAGTTTCCAAGTGTTTTTATTTGTATTTGAAATTGATCTTGCTGTGTAGTCTGAATGAACTCCATTATCAAATATGAGGGATTTGGATGATCAGCAATATGTGCAATGGTATCCCATAGTCTATGAAAAGGATATTGCATCAAATAATAATTGCCTAGGAAATTTATAGAGAGAAATGTTGATGTCTGTGCATATAGAATTATGGACCTAGTAGAAAAAAAACTTTTAAAATTGCAAATAATCCTCTTGGGATCAAATTGTTGAACCTATTATTGGTTATCATAAGGGCATCTGTGTTCCAAACTGTAGATAGGTGTGTGCTTCTTGGATATTGAAGTCCACATCTCTGATGTCACTAGAAGTGGTTTTTCTATATCTTGGAGCTGACTTGGGAATAGTTGAAATATTGTTATTTTTGTTATTATTATCTGATTATTATTATTTTTCCTATTAATCTGTCGAGGGTTAATTTTGGTAACAATAGCATTTTGTTTGTATTATCTTTGAACTTTGGGACTCAGTGTAAGTGAAATTAGAAATGGTTGAAATATTGTTACTTTTATTATTTATAACTATTGGATTATTATTACTTTTGCTACTGATCTGATGAATATTATTTTTAACATTCTTAGCATTTATTTGTATTATCTTTGAACTTTGGAACTCAGTAATAAAGAAATTGATGGTAGCCACTTGGTCATGTGACAGCTCAGTCACCATATTAATCATCAAATTTTTAGACAAATTACTTATTTGAAATTGGTCCAGTCACCTGGTCATGTGACAGCACAGTCGCCATATTAATCACCAAATTATCGTTAGAATTACTTTTGTAAATTTTGAATACCAATTTTAAACAAATATGATAAATGAGTTATGCAATTGAAGACAAAATTTTATAGTAAGAAATAAGAATTTTATTTTGTCAAATAAAAGCTTTAAATGAATTTTAATCAAACAAAACTGGAGCTTTTTACCGTTGTTGTTGTTATTATTATTATTATGTAATAAATAGCAATCATTGCATTGTTATTATCAAAATGTATTTAGAGTTACAAACTGGATTTAGAACTAAGACAATTGATTTTAAGTCTGAACTGTTATTGCATGAACATGATATTGTTTTAACTGAGACCTGGTTAAATGAAAGTATTAATAATATAAATATATTTGATGATAGGTATTGCTTATACAGATGGGATAGAAAATATATAAATGAAACGAGGTGGTGGTACATTGATTTGAGTTCAAAAATTTATTAAGCTTGATCGAATTTTTATTAGTGATGACAATATTGAATCCTGTTGGAAGAAATATATCTAAAAAGTAAAAACAAAATATTGGATACTATATATTTTCAGTCTACTCTTTTATATAGTGAAGTGGATATATTTCTGACAAAAACTGAAGATAAACTAGTGAAACATAAATATATTATTATAGTAGGTTATTTTATTGATCCAGATTATTTAACATGTAATAATAAGGGTGTTGGTAACAATAACAAACTTTTTAGAATAAAAAAATTTGTTGAATTAATTAAATTAAATCAGTTTAATAGAGTTACCAAAGTTAAAAGTAAAATACTTGATCTATTATTTAGTACTAAAGATATTTTAAAATGTAATTTGGCAGATCAGGCTCTTATATCTTCTGATTCTTATCATCCACCCTTAGACTTTGTAAGAGAAGGTTCAAATGAGCATATAAAGTATGTTAACACTACTTTTAAAGATTATAAACATGATAATTACTACGATTTATATAAAGCATTGGAGAATATTAATTGGAATGTAATTTTTATAGAAAATGATCCAAATGAAGATGTAAATAAGTTTATTGATATAATCAAAAATTTGTCTGGATCATTATATTCCTGTTGAATGTTCATAATATAATAGTTATAAATATGCTAAATGATTTTCTAAAGAATAATATGTAACAGTCTAAATAGAGAACAAAAATATCACAGATTGTATAAATTAATTAAGATAAAAAATTATATAAAAAATTTAGTGCATTGTATGTTTATACAAAAAATATGAAAAGAGATTATGATGAACACTTAATTAACATTGAAAAACATTTCAAACATTATCCATAACTGTTGTGGAATTATATTAAAAATTTAAATATTATTGGGAATAAAAGTTATAAAAATAATTTAAATATATACAATGTTCAAATATCAAAATAGATTATTATATTAAAAATAATTTAGTACAGCCTTCTATGGATGAACTAGTTAATCATTTCACAAATTTGTATTCAAATATTACTGATGGTGATATGACTAATTTTATTATTAAGATTTATGCAGATTTCTAAGATTGTGCTTATTTATAAGAAGGTAGATAGATCTGATCCAAATAATTACAGACCTATTTCAGTTTTATCTTTGTTGGCTAGGATTTATGAAAAATATATTTATAATAATGTTATTACTGATATGATTAAGGTGCTGTCTAATTATGAACATGGCATTATACCTGGAAAGTCTGTTGATATTAACTTAATGATAATATCTGATCATATTGCTCATGCTCATTTTGATAAGATGCAACTTCATGTTATTTACTTTGTTATGTCACAGGCATTTGATAATGTGGCACATAATCATCTTATATAAACTTAAAGTGATGGGAATTAGTTCTCATATAATTACATAGTTTATTAATTATTTGTGGATAAAATTAAACTAAGTTATTCAAAACTAAGATTATGGTTCCTCAGGATAGAATATTAACACCTTTATTTTTTAATGTTTCATGTGTAATCTAAATCAAAACATTAAAAAATATGATACTTACCTATGCAGATGACTATAAATTATTTATCATATTGATCTTCAAAAAGATTGTTTATTTCAAAGAATGATCTAAATTTAATAATATGAAAATAAATATAAGTAAAACATGTTTTGTCTTTTATACCAATAAAACAGAGAGATCAGTTTATTGTTATAAGTTTGAAGAAAATGTTATATATATAAAGAAATTAGTTTCAGAATTAGGAATTATTTTTTGTAAATATTTTACTTTTAATGAGTATAGAAAATATATTGTAAATAAAGCATATAGACAGATGGGATGTATTTTGAGATTTGACAGAGACTTATCTCTTAGATCAAGTACATGTTATTCTGTTCTCTTGTTGAACTTTTGCTGGAGTATGGATTATCTACATGGAATTTAGATTTGAGTTATATTCAATCTAAAATTTCTAATGTAGAGAAAAGATTTATTAAGTTAATAAAGGGAAAAAATTTAAATATTAAAACAATACTAACTGAAAGAAGACTAAAAAAAGGTATGATACTCTTAAAAAAGTTAATTGATGGAAAAATTTGTGTTAATGAATGTATATCTAAGGTAGAAAAGATTTATTAAGTTAATAAAGTGGGGAAAATTAAATATTAAAACAAGACTAACTAAAAGAAGACTAAAAAAAGATATGGTATACTAAAAAAAGATATGGTATTTTTAAAAAAGTTAATTGATGGAAAAATTGATGTTAATGAATGTATATCTAAGCTAGAATTAAGAGTTCCTTCTCAATTGGTAAGGGAACTGCACACTATTAATACTAACAAAAAAGTAAAAATTATTTTTTGAAGTGAATCCGTCATTAACAGATTGCAAAAGATATATAATCAAAAATTCAATAACATTAATATTTTTATGATTACTTTATGACTAATATTAAGAAATTGAATTTACTATAGATAACATGCATTTATACATGTAGATAACCTGTATTTATATATTTTTAATATTTTTATTATATCTTGTAATTTTCTTTATTGCTGTATATTTTGGTTAAAATGTTAATATATTCTATGTTTTGTTTATTTTATATTTATTTTGTAATTATTAATAATGCATTAATATTTACTTGTGTATTTCTGGTAAAGCTAAAGTATTGAAGTATTATTATTATTATTATTATTATTATTATGTTTCAAAGATAATTATTATTATTATTATTATTATTATTAATAATAATAATAATAATAATAATAATTATTATTATTATTATTATTATTATTATTATTATTATTATTATTATTATTATGTTTCAAAGATAAACTTTATTAAGAGACTCAAAAAGGATTACATGAGATAAGGAACAACTTAATACATAATATTACATATACAATAAGGGTTTACAATATTGCACATGATAGGGGAAAAAACATGACTTACAGTTATTGAAAGAAAAATTGTAATTACATAACAAGATACGTGTTAAATTAGGCATACATACAATTTTTAAATGGGATCTTGAAAAATATGTATGGAAGCACATAATAGCATGAGGGAAAATATATATATATATATGGGGTCTAGGGTTGGTGTTAGATTAAAATATGATTGTATATAAATTGGGCCTATTTAGTGGGAAGGATTATAGTTTTTATAGCTGTCTTATTGTCCATGTGTTACATAAGTTACATTGTGAAAAACATGAGTTTTTATATACAATTTGATATATGAGGTTACGTATGCAATGAGGGTTTACAATTTTGCTTATGATAAAAAAGAATAATTTACAGCAGTTGGAAAAATAATTATTGCATAACAAGATACATATTTCAAATGAGGTTTACATAAATTTTACAAAAGCATTATGAGATAAATATTTATTAATACATTTAGGGAAGGTAAGTGGATTAAATGTTCCATTGGTATATGGCTTTACAAAAATTGTGCTTATTAGTTGGTAAGCACTATTGATGTCAAGGTTAAATCTTATTGATTGGGTGCTGGGCATTTAAATCAAATTTAAAATGATAATTTGTAACTCCAATACAAAATGACTACTCATATTCATTGTTTTTTTATAAGATACTTTAATACTCAGATGTTATCTATACTGTACTATAACAATATCTAAATTCTTCTTATTCTGTGATATGTCATGCATCCAAAATTTTTTCATAAAATTACAACCTTATCTATTTTATATATATATAATTTCTAAAATCTTTTTTATCCTTCTTAAATATCAATATCACTATTGCTTTATTCCAATCATCTAGTAAGTAGAGGTTTGCCTTAAATTCGATCTAGTAAGTATATCTGTATCATTTAGATATAAGGCATATAATTTTGTTAACAATTTCTTCTATTTCTTTTTTAAAATAACTATAATGATTGTATAATTTCTTGCAGTGTTTTGTTCTTCATAGATATAATGCTATGTCTAACTTCTTCATTTAAAATATGTAACACTTCAATTATGTAGTGTGTTGTTTTACTGGGATTATTTTTATTGCTATATAATTATTTATAGAATTATTTAATAAAACATCATATAATCTCTGTTTTAGCAAATGTGTCATCTAAAATAGCATATATTCAAATATCAATGTGATGTTTTATAATTTTTAGAATTTGATATTTTTTATAGTTTTTCTTGCAATTCCATATTTATATTTGTCATCATTAATTGTTTCGTACGTACGTTGTTTTATACAATTCTACGTGATCATTTTTTTTAAATGGGGCATTCTCAATTATTTTTATACCTTCATGTGAATACTACAAATACAAAATAATCAATTGGTTTACTGGTCAGAAGTTTATAAAAAGTTCAAGCACCAGAGGTGAAAGAACTGGATCATAGATCTTGAGCCTAGAGTTCATTATTAGGAATGCATACTATTGTATGTTTAAAACAAAATTTAAAATTGAAATGATTTTTTGTTTTTGTTATTCATATAGCTATTTGTAGTAAAATATCTAGTTTGTTTTTTAGATTTTTGTGAATTTAAATTTGAGCTGTCAGAAATATCATATATCTTAAAAATTGCTGAGCACTTTCTACCCGCTATATATAAGTCATGTGACATCTGACTTATTATTACTGAATTGATTAAGAAAATTAGTTTTAGAGTAGATATTTTCTATCACTCAAATCTAACTCCGCTATAATTTCATTTGTAAGCTTTTGTCTTTGGATAATAGACAATGTATTTTTTCTCTCTGTAAGTTCTATAAATTTATTATTATTTTTTTCCATTTTTGCTCTTTATTCAAATTTACTTCCAACATTTTCTTCTTTCAAATATATGTTAATTCTAGTATTAAAATGTCAATTTTTTTTTAAAAAATGTTATTTGATCTGTTCAAAGTTATTTTGTATATTTATAATAAAAGACTGATTTCTTTATCAAAATGAGAAATTGTTCAGACATAAACTTGAATCATTAAGTAGAATAAATAATGTTATTTTTTAATGCACCATGTAGAATTAAATAGATATATTTCAATTTTAAACTACTTTTATACCATTTTATAACAATATATATGAAGAGATTAAAGGCAAAAAACAAATAAATAATATTTAGTAAATATTTGAATCCAGTTATAACACTTTATAGCTATGTAAAAACACTTTAAGTAAATGTTTGAAGTTGGGTATTTAGATTATCGGGATATTTAATAAAGTTAACATCATAAAATTTAAAAAAAATCAGTTCACATTTAAATGTATGAAATGAAATTTGTTTTGAAAAAAGAAGACATGGTTTAAAATATACAAGAAATAAGGTAAGTATTTAAAAAGTATTAATATATTGTAATTATACAAATATTGATTATTATTTTTAACTATTATCAATCCATTGGAGGATAATCTCTTCTAATTTAATCCATTTTTCTTTATTCTTAGCTCCAGTTCTGTAAACTTTATTTTAAAAGATTACATTATCTGCAAAATCTAGATGACTTAAGCAATCTCCATTATTATTATTATTTTTTTTTAGTTTCCTATTTTAATTTACAAAATGCTTTGTATGAAACTATTATAAAAAGTTCTGGTGAGAGGAAGTAATCATAACTTATACCTATATGAATATATTACTCTTCTAAATGTCATCATACAATTTAATTATTGCTATTAAAATTTGATGAACGATCCTCAAAATTTGACAAAGTTTTGTAAAAGTGTAATCATTACATAAAATATTTTCATAATCTATAATTGCATTGCAATGCAATATTCATAATTTTTTTCAGTAACTCCTCGTAATACTTGAATGCACTTTCTTATGGCATACCAACTTTAAATTCAGTTTTTTTTTTTTGTTAATTTGATTCCAATATTTTCTGTAGATCTCAGTAAAAATCTTATATACTTTATAGAACTGGTAAAAAACTGATAGGATTTAGCATTTCTAATTTTTTCTTTATAATAATGCTGTCATTTGTAATTTCTTATCATCTTTATAATTATTGTATTCTTCCAATCATTTAGTAATCTTTCCTAACACCTTTTTATTTCTTTCCACAACTCTTTTAATATAATTATAATAATTCTACCAGCTCCTAGAGAGTTTCATTTTTAAAAAAATTTAAATATGTTCTTCAAAAAATATCATAACTATATGGAATAATGAATTACAAAAAAATGTGTTTCATCTTTTTTAGATATAGTATCATATCAAGATATAGTTTTATATCTCAATACTTTTATTCACTTCTATAACTTTTTCACAATTACACTTCATTATGTCAGCATTATTAATTTCAAATATTTAGCTTTTCTAGATGGGCAACTTTAAAATATTTTCATGTGTCTTTTCTTTCTCTTGCATACATTGTACTAGTGAATTGTGGCTTTTTTAATTTTTGTTATATGTGTAGCTGTTCTGAGTAATTAACATTTTATTTTCTTATTGATATTACTCAATTGTGAGCCATTTTCAAAATCTGTTAGTATTTTAAAATGATTTGTAACATTTACTGGATTATTTCAGAAATTATATCATTTGTTAATACTGTTTTCTCAATGGTTTTTATTGCAGCAATAATGCTTATCTTATTTATCACTAGTGGATTGTATCTGTTTGTATTGAATTTATTAGGCAAATTGTATTTTTATAATACAATCTTTCTGTTAGTCATTCTATACTTTGACCCTGCATTGTCCTCATTCAGATTCTTACATCAATTTTGTTGAATTTTTCTTTAAAAAAGAATTCACAGTATCAAGTTTTACTTTTTCTTAATTTTTATAAATTTATATAGTCCCTAATTTTTATCTCTATGTCAAATTTATTCCCACTATTTCATTTAGAAACTTCTGCAAAATTTTAAAATGTGATTCTATATATTCAAATACATTCTGTATATTTATGTAAATAATATACTTTATTACACTAAAAACTTGTTAGCGTATTAATTTAAATTATGAGCACTTTGTAAATTTCATTAAGTTGAATACTTAATTTTGCTGCTTTAGTTGTTATAAGTTCAATTTTTAACCATTGTTGTTCATTTTATTATTTAAGTGAATTTTACTTTATTTGGGATTTTAATATTTGTGCCTTTATAGTAGAAAATATGTTCACTTTTCAAAATAATTTTATTTTCACTTTTTCTTCTATTTTCACAAAGTTTAACAAAGTTCCAATTAATATTAAAAAAGTACTTTTTCAAATTCATGCAATATTTCTTAATTTATAAATGATTAATAAATAGTTCTAGATACTAAATAAATAATCATCAATAATCATTCTATCTATACATCAGTAATTCTTAGAATCCTCTAACTTCAAGAATAATTACCGCTTCACTGCTAACTTCACAGTTTCTAGAAAATGAGGATCATAATTTATTTTTTCTACAATAATAATATAAAAAGAGAATAAACAGTCATACATATTTATATTCTGCTTTCAAAAACTTAACTGATGGCTTAGTAAAAATTATCCGATATTTGAAAAAGAAAACCATATTGATTTCTTCAACTTAATCTCAGAGGAACTCACCATATTGTTTGATTTATTTTGCTGAGCAAGTCACTATGTTTATTACCATGTGAAATATCATATGGAAATAACAGCTGCAGTAATAAGAACATATGGGATGGACTTTAAAAATTTAGTCTGCTTAGTTTTTTTAAGAGTTTGATCTGAATAAAAGAGTTTGCTTTTTTAGTTTATAATGAATTCCATTGTCTTTAAGCATATAACATATTTATCATTAGAAACAACTATAGTAATGCAAAAAAAAAAATACTCAATACTTTCAAAACATGTTTCATTAGGTAAAGTACTGGTTTGTCTATAAAGTTAGAGATTAAAATGTTTATTTCTTACAGAACTATATAAGAAAAAACTCTCCAAATGAAAATCTTAATACAATTTATTTTTAAGGAGTACAAGTTATTACTTCATAAAATAATAAGTTATATTGTGTAAATCTATAAACAAACAAAGTAATAAAAAATGTGGTATTTTAAAATCCATTTTAGCAAATTAAATTTAATAAATAAATAATATTATTATGCTAGTATACTTTAAGAATAACTATGAAAATAGAAGTATTTATATCACTTTCTATAGTGCAAAACATACAATTTTAAAATTAAAATTAAACCTTATAAAACAAACAAGAAAGATATTCACATAACTTGTTAGATAAAATATCAGATTGTCTGAATGCACTAAAATTACTACAATCTATTTTATAAAGGATAGCAGCAATAGCAAGTCTACAAAAATATTTCATGATAATATATTTTATTTTCAAAAAGTTAAAAGTTGTTTTACATCATTATCATGTTAATTGTATACATACCATTCAATTACTGTTAATCATTAGTGCTCCATTGCAAAATGAAGATCTCCAATAAATTCAATTAATTTGATTCATAATCTCTTCTTCATATCATCCTTACTTTATTTATCTATCTCACATGTGTTTTTTATTTTAAATTTCAAAAATTTCTTAGAATTCAATTTAAGATTTTAATTATCCATCAATTATCACTTCTAGAAATATGCTTATTTAAGCTCCATTTCACATTAATTTTTTCAAAAATTCTTATTGATATCTATTTGTTCTTTTAGACATGGATTCATGGATTTTGCTTTTGACATTTTCTTATTATTCCTAAATCTATAATTTATTGAGTGAACGTATCTGTATTATTCTTCTATTAAGTGTCCAAGTCTCAGATCCACAAGCAACAACTAATAAAACACATCTATTATTTTTTTTTTTTTCCAAACACATAAATGTATTTCTTTTGATATTTATATATAATGGAATTTTACAATACTGATAAATATTTAGCACTTAAAGTGATAAACCTCCAAGTATTGATTATATGAATGCAGCATTTCCTAGTATAAAAGTCATCCACAGTACAAATGAAAATTAATACATTCTTGTCTACTGTCCAGTTCAAGATCTTTATATGATAAATTTAAGACTGAATATCAACTTAGCCAAGAAATTATTGTAGTTTTATTTGAATCATTACATACTGGGTATTTATGAGTGAAGTCATGATGAAATACCTAAAAAAGTTTTAAAGTATAGTGGTAATATATTAGCTTCAAAAATATTGGAATTTTTAAGGAATATATGGGCTCATAAAGTTGTGCCATTGGATTTTAAGAATGCTTCAATTGTTACAATTTTTTTAAATAAAGCAAATAGACAAGATTGCAGTAATTATCATGGAATATCATTATATCATTACAGCAAAGATTTTTTCTAGAATTTTTCTCAATAGAGTGTTTCAGTCATAGATGAATGGTTACCAATGACTTATGCATTTTTAGAGAATCAAGAAGCCCTATAAACATAGTTTTTGTTGCCAAACAAATACAAGAAATGTTTCAGAAACAAAAAAGTGATCCAAATAGTGTTTTTTTTTTATTTGATCAAGGCATATGATACAGTTATCTAAATAAGTTTATGGGATTGTTTGAACTTAGTTATTCATCAAAATGTATCCCTATTATATATCTTCTGCATGATTGAATAAGAGAAGTATTATTAATACTAAAGGAAAATTTTAGGAATTTGAAATAAAAACTGATGATAAACAAAAATGTGTATTTGCTCCAACATTGTTTTCAATTTTTATGACAATTGTCTTTGAAAAGATGGCTTAATAAACAGGAATAAAGATATGATATAGGTTTGATAGTGCAATTTTTAATTTGTATCAATTAAAAGAAAAAAATTAGAACTTCATATTCTTGAACTCTGGATTTAAAAGTATGCTAATTATTGTGCTAATTTTATAGTTCAAAAGATGTTTTACAGAATGTACATAATGTTTAAAGATTTTGATTTAATAATTAACATTAAAAAAACTCAAGTTCTTTAGTTACTCAAGAAAAAATCTTCAGCAGTTTTTAGTTTGGATGGTTATCAATTTGGGAATGTAAACTAATTTAAATATTTTAAGTAATTTATAAGTAAAAAGGTGGAGGTAAAACACAGAATCCAATCTGCTACAGCTACTGCTTTTAAGAAAAATACAATATTTTACCACAGGGAAAAAACTACTGCATTTAAATTAGCTATATATACAGTTGTTATTTTATTTTATTTATCTCACAGAAGTAAGACTTGAACAACCTATTGATGCAATATTAAAGCATTAGAAATGTTTCATTTAAGGATACTTCATAAAATTTTAAAAACAGGATGTGAAGATCATAAAATCAATCAATGTGTTCATCAACTTGCTGGATGTGATACTATAGAATCCAGGAAAGTAAAATTATACCTTAATTGGATTGATCATATAAAACAAATAATAATGCAAGACTTAGGATGTCTCATGGTTTTTGTGGGTGAGATAGACCCTACTTACATGATAAAGATTCTATCAAAGACATCCTAAAAAAATACACTATTATTTCCATCAGGAAGACATAGCATATTATACATTGGGAAGCTAGATAGCCATGACTTTAAAATATTTCAGGAAGAAAAGTTATCTGCAGAAGAATTTAAGACATAATACTACAAAATATTAAATAATCAGAAAAATGGACTAACTTGTTCTAAATGTGAACATATTTGTGATTCACAGACTGGTTTGTATAGTCAAGGCAAGACTTATTTTTTGAGCAGTTTTTTTCTTTTCTTTATTTGCTTTCCCTGCAATTGGAATGGTCATGCTTTTTTACTAGTGATTGATATGTGTATGAATATTAAAATGAATATAAATTAAATGTGCATTGTGAATGTAATTAAAAACCAGTTCAAAGTAAGGCTCCAAAAATATCTCAGAATTATTAAATATTCATTACTACAATTATCATTATTTGAATCTACTATTAAGTTAAAGATCTTGACAGCAAACAGAAGGGAATTAATTTTTCATCTGTAATATGGATGACTTTAATACTAGGAAATACTGCCAAGGTCTGGAGGTAATTGTTTTATATTTACTGAATTAAAATAACAAAAGATTCATTCCATTTGAAATGGTTAAGTATAAGCAAATATTAAACCATTAAAACCAAAAAAAGTAAAAAATAGTATTTTAGCTTTACCAAAATGAAAATCATAAAAAGTTATAAATATTTTTTTAAATCAAAAATTAATTACTTATATGATGTTAATAATTGAATAACGTTCTTTAGTTTTAAAAGCTAAATTACCTACAATTTACATATTTCTACGTATGCTATATACATTTATATCTATATATAATGATCTTATAGAATATTGAATATAAATAATGTGAATTGATGTTTTCACATGAATGCATGCAGAGAAGAAAATATACATGGTATAGTAGTACATCAAATATAGCTGTCTACAAGATTTATTATTATTTTGCTGAACATTTTTCATTATTTAGATAAATAAGTAAGTAGTAAGGTGAATTCATCCTATCCAATGAAAGCCATTACATTCATAATGAAAGGTGATTCAAAATGATAAAGGCTCTTTTAAAAAGAAAATCTCCATTTTTTCCCTTTACCTTACATATATCTGTACTCTAAAGTGATTGGAGAAAAATCATAATATGGATGTAGTAAACTTAAGAAATGTACAGAAACAAACTGCCTATTGTTTAGTGACTATGTGATTCATTCATTTTTATTGAACATTCTATTGGAGAGACAATTTAAATCATATTTCTGAGCAATAATTTAGAATTAATACATTATTTTTTAAATGTTAATATGTCAATATTCAACAGCTTATAAATAATTACACTCTACATACTTTTGTTTTACAACTTATTAGTTATGAATTAATTGAGTCAAGAAAATGGAAACTAAAAGTTCATTTAATAAGTAAATAATAATAAAACTGATAAGCTTGGATGATAAGAATTTATTTGTACTCTAAGTTAGAGATGAAAAAAAAGTTATATTTATCACATAATAGATAGAGTCATAATTTGTAGATTACAAAAAAATTAATTCTATTGTGAAAGTTTACCTGGAAGTTCTATACTAACCTGTACTTTATTAGTAACAGTTAAATGTATTTGGAAAAGTATAAATTTTTCTAAAAACATTTTAAACAATTAAACTAGATGATAAAAATAATCCAATATATAACTATAATCTATTGTGAAGTTTTATGCCAAGTTATCTGACAGCATAAACAGACTTTAAGAAGTGTACAAGATGATAAAAATGATTATCATAATCCATTACTAAAAACGAAGATAAAGAAAATTAATGTCAGAAATTTAAAATTAAAATTAAAGATTTATATTATTAAATAGCTTTAATATGTGCAATTACAGCATAATGTATTTTTATTTAATGTGTCTAATAAAGTAATAAACGTTTTGTACTTAAATTTAAATTTGAAAGCCTTTACATACATAACAATTCTGATTAGATAATAAAAGCAATGACAAGAATAATAATATCTAATATCATGAAACTAATGCATCCTTTTCTTTTTTTAAAAAAAGAACATATGAGTAATAGACAATTTAAAAATGATATTTATAATTTAATAACAAAAGTTTTTAAAAAAAGTAGAAACTGCGTTACAGAAACATTCATTTCTAATTTAGGAATTTCAATGATCTCACTAAGCCTTTCTAACAACCTTATATCTTTATGTCTATCTTTTTTCTCTAGTATTACTTTCTTATTCTGCCCACACTCTTTATTTTCTTGCTATGCTTTCTCTTCTCTTCTTTATCTTTTTTTTGCCTTCTTGTTTCTTTAAAATTCAATTTCATTTTTTCTTATTTTGCATTAAGCTTTTGGAACTTATTTACATGCATAATCACGCGCACACACACATATGTATACAGTTATATAGGAAGTTAGGAAAATACATTAATATTTAATACCTAATTAAAATTTTATAAACATAATTTCCACATTCAAAATAAGTCACTGGAATTACCTTCATTAAAAAAAATAATAATAAAAATCAATATATATTCATAACACAGCTGAATCTTCAGTTAGACCAAAGAAAAAATCAATATTTCAAAATCTGCCTTAAGTAAATGATGTTCTAATTAATAATTAATATAAAATCAACAAAATGCATATTATTAGTAAAAACATTAAACGGATCAACACTTTTAATAAAATCAAATATTTAAATTTTCAAAATATATCATGGTTAATTTAACAGTATAATTGGGTACTATCGTTTCCTTTACAGTAATAGCAGTAATTATATTTATCTTAAACATCTACTTTGAAGAAAATCAATGTTCTAAATTTTAATCATGTTAATCTAAGAAATATATATTTCCAAAATCATTCGCACGTATACATTATCTAAAATATATAAGAAAGTTCTTCAAAAAAAGATTTTACTAAACGGGATATCAATATACAGTATATATTATTCGATATCACGAACGCAGTACTTATTGTAAACGACAAGGCATTATTTGTAATAACCCCCTAGTGAATACACTACGAGATTGGCATGCATTTCGGAAATATTTGATTGAACTTATAAGTGGAAGCACTTTAAACGGTTATCTAAATTATTCAAAAGAAATCAATAATGAGCTCCAATAATGTATGACATTGTAAATTTTTGATCTTTATTAATGCCACAATCTTAAATCTAAAAAGAATTTAAATACTACTAAATTATTTCTATTGGTAATGATATAGTAAAAAAAAAACAACACACACACACATTAGTAAGTACACAAATTTTCACTTGTAGAAATATTTATAGATTTCTTTGCAAAGTTATATATTACGCGAACAATAATAATTTTATTTTATATTTTAAAAACTAACCTATCTACTAAAAAAAAAAAAGCCTAACTTTTAATCAAATATTTTTTATATAGAAAAATAGAACATATTATATTTTAATTAAAAATTATTAATACTCAATAAAGTTAGGCGTCCGTTAATGGTTGACAGTTAAGAAATGCTGTATTGAAAGAACGTTTGAGAGGCAGACGACAGACAATAAATCCTCAGAGTTATAATTGGCGCATCGGTCTTCCTTAAAAAGTTTCTATTAATTGTAAAATAAATTAACTATGAAAAATAAATAAAAATATACTTACATTTAACTTTTCATTTCTTTTATCTTGACAAAAGTGTATTAAATCTAGTAAGATATCCATTTTTAAATCCTCATATTTACAATTTTTTCATACTTTTTATTTATTAATTTTTAAAAAATGTAAAGTTTAAAGCATGACAGCATTTTCATTTGATGGTATCCTCTCACCACGTCATTAACGAAACTGAACTTGTATACAGAACATTTTCAGCAACAAGATAATCTTCTCCTTTACTTTTTAAAAGAATAGAGATGATTTACATAATTTGTTTGTTATTATTTTTTAGACGAAGGGGAAAAAAAGATATTTTTCAGAGTTTTAAAAATTTGACTAAGTATCCGACTTCTTCATTTTACATTTTTAATTTTTTTTTAAATTATGTATTGTTTTATTTATTTATGTTCAAGTTTTTTTTTTTTTACTTGAGTTGGTTATATTAATTACAATCATTCTCTGTTGGTAGATTTTCAAGAGGTCCCCTCCGCTAGAGTTCTCTCCGCTGACCTTAGTCTTGTGATAAGTCATGTGATATAACAATATGGCGGCTGTAAACTGACAATGTAGTTTTTTTCTTTTATTGTTATTTTTTTTCTTTTTTGTTTTGCTTTATTTTGTTTGAACTTTTTAAAGTTCTCTTTCAAATGCACTATTTATGTTTGCAACGTTTAGTTTTAAAAATGATTCGAGTATTTGTTCCAAGTTTTCGCCAAGTATTCAGTGATAATGAAAAGACTTACACGGTGAATATATATATGAAATTCAGAAGCATTAAAATATAAATAAGGAAACATTTTTATGTGTAAAAAAATGTACATCGAAACATTTTATGGTTTTATTTTGTGTTATTTATAATTGTCCCGTTTTTGAAAAGTTTGTGTTTGTGTGAATTTGTCTTAAAATATTTTTGAAATCTAATATTTAAGTTTTAATCAGCATTTTTTAAAGTATCAATTGTGTTTGTTTACGTGGGTGTAGCAAAGACCCGAAATTTTTACCATTAACAGTATTAAGTTTAAAAATTTTTTTCATTAAAAAAAAAATGAAATAGTCATTTTTAAAGGTGTCCTACTGAAGAGTTTTCCCGGTTGATGAAAGTAAAAGAAAATTCTCACTTCAGTGTTTGAATGTCACTTGACCTTCCTGATAACTAAATATTCAATTTCACTGTTTTATTATTATAAAACCTGGAATACTAGTAAAATAAATAATTTAGAGTTGGGGCAGGGATAGTTTTAGTATTAGAAATATCAAAAATTATTCAAAGATGGAAACGTTGGTTATTATTTTCTTAATAGATATATATATTTAAATTAGATGTGAAGATATATATATACTCATGCTATTATGCTTTTTGTCATGATTATGTTTTAAAGTGGTGGAGAGATTATTTTGATTATCTTTTGAATAATGATATAATAATCGAGATAACTTTTGTTGATATATTCATATACTCATTTAGATTTAAACAATGATATACAATTTAATAATTTCTTTGTAATCTTAAAAATGGGAATTCCTTTTGCCATAATGAGATACTTGAAGAAGTAAAACATATTAATGATACATTAGTTTCAAAACTATTGAATTTTTTTTAGAAATACACAGATACATGAATCCCTGCTACCTGATGGTAAGGATGCTTCTATTTCTCCAATTTTAAAAAATCAAGTTGATAGAAAAGGCTAATAATTATCCTGAAATATTATCAACCAAAGTAAAATTATTTTCAAGGATTTTATTGAATAAGATGTTTCTGAGCATAGCTGAATGATTACAAGAGATGCAGTGTAGGTTTTGAGAATCAAAAACACTAAATATGTTTTTTGTAGCCAGACACAAAGAAAAATAGAATGTTATTGTTTTTATTGATTTAATCAAGGCATTTGATCTAGTTAAATGAATCTGTGGTACTAATTGGAACGTTTAGCCACTCACCAATGTTTATTTGTGTTATCCAGCTTTTACATAATGGAATGAGAGTAAATGTTATTACAACCAGTGGAAAATTTTAAAGCATTTGGAATTAAAACTAGTGTCAAAATGTACCAGAAATTTTGTTTTCATATTTATGGCAATAATCTTTGGAGTTGTTTATAGCCATAGTTATAAAACTAGTTACAAAATGTGATTAATAGCACTAAAAATAATTTTATCTTCTTTCTTTAGATTTATAATATAGTTCTTATGCTATCTTTTCCAGTATGATTTACAGAATATCCATAATGTTTTGAATGCAATTTATTAAAAACATTGGTTTATTAACTAATGTTTAAAATTTATCAGTCAGTGATGAATAATTTTCTGCAAGTTTTTGGCTGGATGTTTATCAGTTTGAGAATGGGAATCAATATAAATATTATTGTAGGTTTTTAAATAAAAGAACAGATTTAGTTGTTAATGTGTAATACAGACTCCAGCATGTTATTGCTGTGTTTAACAAGTTAAAAAATAATTAAATTCATTTGCAAATTGTTACTAATGATGATAATGATGTATTCACACTAAAAGCTGAGTTTTCATATTTAGTACTTATATATATATAAAGAAAACTTTGTTTTAATGTAAATCTTTTTTTCTAAGTAGACTTAAAAATTTTTGCCTTGCAAGAATTTATTATTTATGTATTTGGAATCAATTAATACAATGTACTTTGAAATGATTTACATATAGGTTATTTTAAAAGCCATTATAAGGGAAATATGCAATAATCTGGGGAAAAATCAGGTTTTAGGCATGCTTAACATTTTTTGAGTATTGAAGTACTTTATGTTTGTGAAGTGCTTGGAAAAATAAAGTTAAAAGTTATTAGAAATTGGAAACTACAAATAGAAATTTGAATAGTGACTAAGTATCTATTTTTCAATCATAAAATGGGAAAAGGTCACGACTTTTATCCATATAAAATCAACATTGTTTGTGAGAGAAGGAATGGTGAATGAAGACAAATTAAGGATGCTTGATGTATTATTAGTATACTATATATTAATTAGACTCAATTATTTACTGAAACTTCACTAGAATTTCAGTTTATAGTCAATTTTTAATAAATATAATACTACTAACCTTATAAAATGCAAAAAAATTGTTTATTATTTTTACTTGTATAAATTATCTAATTGTAAATTATTTGATTGTAATGTAATTTCAAGAAAATTGAAAAATATAAAATACTTATTAAATTTTCAGGTTTTTAATGTGGAAGTTAATGCAGGTGGTAGATACCATGCAATTCAGAAGAGGTATAGTGAATTCCATAGTTTGCATAAACAGGTTAGTTTTTTTTATTTTGTTTTAAAAGCTCTATGTTTTATCTTCTATGATTTATTGCTCTATAAGAATCTATTACATCAGGTTTAAAAAAAAAAAGTAAAACATAGCTTTGATAATGAGAAAGAGTCAATAACATATTACAGATTAAGAAATGTGATTTTACATTATTGTCTTATACATCATTATTTACATACAATAATTTTAAAGTTTATTAAGGGGAGTGGAGGGGGACGGACTAAAACAAACAAAAAAAAGACATATCTAAATCTTGAGTTTTCATTTTCAGAGAATGGTTATATCTTATTATGGCTTCAGATATTGTTGCATTAGAGACCAAGTGTCTTCAAACATTGTGTGGAATGATAGTTTTTTATATCTTTCCTTAAAAGTTTCCACTTTATTGCAGAATATGTGTGGAGGTCTTCTGGAATTGCAGTCGTACATGAATTTGTATCTGGTGTACCAGAGAGCATATGACATGAATGTTTGCATAAATTTCTTATTTGAATGTCTGGAATAGAGCATTAATATTGTATTTGGAGTTGTTAAAAAATTTTGGTATTGTTTTCAAACCTCTCAGATTCAAAGAAAAGATGATGTTGAGTTTGAGAATCTTTATGGCAAAGGCTGCATTGTTCTTCAAGATTCTTGTAGTGTCTTCTGTCTCTATAAAAGTGAAGCATAGGTAGGGATTCTACGTTTATTTTGATAAGAAAATCCAAGTACTTAGGCTCAAGTGACCAGAATTTAATCAGTTGCTTGTTGTTTATATTAAGTATTGTGTTTTTTTTCATGATTTGAGGTAGGGATTTGAATAAGGTTAAATATTTTTTGTATTTTGGACTGGAGGGGAGAAGATTAAAGTTAGGATTGGTGTGAAGTGGTACAATAAGATTTTCCCAGAATTTGAGTACTGATGGTGGTTTTTCAGTTAGTGTAATTTTTAATGTTTCTATTATATGGGGGAATAATTTGTTATATGAAATGAAATGTTTACTGTTTTTTTTTGTATTTTGAATGTATTAATCATGTGTAATCCAAGACCATTAAGATTTAGTAGTTGTTGTAGTTGATTGATTGAGATAGCTGCTGTATAATTTTCCAAATTAACCTTTTTAATTGAGAAATATATTTTTCTAATAAAAATTGTTGTATATATTATTATTGGTGAAAAATATGAAATTCTTGTTATAACAAGAAGGTTGAACAGAGAAGTTTTTGAATACAGAGATAGGTATGACTTAAAAAATGATTTTATTAGACTTTCACTCTTGTCATAGAGTTTTTGTTGTACTAGGCTTCACATTGCTAAATTACTTAGAAAACCAAGAAAATGAGTTGGATTCCATTTGAAGTGCTGCTTATGTGTTTTTCCTGTGTTGATTGATCAACCACATGATTTGTCCATGTGAAATTGAAGTTTATATTTTGTGGTAAAATTAGCCAGAATTTTTTGTAATTTAAGAATTTGTTTAATTGTTGATAGAAATATTGATATATCATCCATATATGTGGTGACTGAGATGCAGGTATTAAATGCTGGAATAAATATTCCTGGCAATTCTTTCTCAACCTCCATTGGTATGCACCCTTGTTTAGAAGCAGATACACCTCTGTGGCCGGGGACATCCATCCCTTTGCGATGAACCACATCTCCATATCGCTAAATCGATCATCATCATTTATATATGCCATTGACCTCACTCATAGGTAGTATCACCATTCCTCATTAATGTTTATTCCTAGCCTTGCATTAGCAACCAATTCACACTTATTTTTTAAGTCTTTTTTTTTTTTAAGCACTAGAACATAAATTAGCCAATTGAATATAGGTAATAATAAAACATATATTTATATAATTCAAATTTGAGAGAAACTGATATTTTTTCAGATTTTTAGCAAGCTTACAATTTTTCTTTCAGATAGTTGGCCTGTAGTTAGTATAGCTAGCTTTTTAATTATTAATTAATAAGTGAATATCTTTTTTATCAGGAGAGTGAAACAAAAACACACTGTCATTGCCTTGCACGTGAGTAGACTCCAATGTTTTCTCCTTCACTGTTTTTTTTTATAGGGATGTTGGAAAAATTCTTGCACTGCAAAGAACTATTTAAAAACTTTTTTATCTTTATCTCTATAAATACTTACTGTTCTTTTGTTGTGTTTTATTAATCTTTTTTTTTTGACTTATTAGTAAGCAAGATTATGCATTTATTAGTAATGAAGTATTAAATAACTTTCATCAAAGTTATTATTTAGTAATATATCCATCAATTACTATTTTTATAATTATTAATATTAGTTGCCTATCATTATTGTTATTATTTAATAATATTTCCTCCAATTATAACTTATATAGTTGTTAATATTAATTAATGATATAAAATAACATGTTACTATCTTATTTCACTTGATATCAAGTTTTAATTATTAATTTCAAATAAATTTATAAAAAGATAGAGTTTGTCCTAGTAAAATATTCAATAGTTTTTTTTCATATCAAATCATAGAAATGTGTTTTATTTATAATATTCATTTGAATAAAGTAAAATATAAATCAGTCCAAGATTTTTTAATAAATGAAAGTTTAAATAGTGATGTGAAGATTTTGTAAAAAATATCTTTTTAAACTAAATTGGCTAAAGTATTTTGAAAAGTGATAATCACAAAAATCAAAATAATAATAATAATAAATACTACTGTAGAAGGAAATATAACAAATGTTAAAAAAAATTGGATGATAAACTGTTTACTAAAAGGAAGAAGGATGTAATTAAAATGAAAGTTGGTATTAATATAGGAAATGAATTAGGAAAATGAAAAAAGACAACAAAAAAAAGAGGAAATTATATGAAAATTCAATTAATGATTATAAAACTATTGAAAGAAATTTAAAATACATAAATAAATGAAATTTTAACAATAAATAAAAAAATAAATTTATTAAATACTATGCTGAAAATAGTGAAAAACAAATCATATAGAAAGATTATAAAGGATCATTTGATATCTCATACTTATTTTAGGAAAAGAATATATTTCTTCATGAAAAACAATTATATGTATGTGTCTTTAAAGTAATTAACTGTCATCAGTTAATGAATCATAACAGACTGAATTATGACAATAATTGAATTCCTAGTGGCATTCAAAATCATGCAAATATATATTTATATTTGAATATATTGGTATAATAAATAATACTGGGATTATTTCATCATGAATTTTTAATGAGTTTTATTGATTTGTAAATTAGACTTAGTATGAAATTCATTAAAGTGATTCTTTGTAGACAATTAACATAATTGCCTGCCATTTTTTTTTCTAATTACTTTGATGTGATTGATATTTGATCTTTGAATATTCCTAATATTCTCTCTGATGTTTGCAAATTACAATTTAATGATCTCTTTTCAATTTTCTATTGTTCTGGTTTGATTGTCATAAAAAAAAAATTAATTTAAAAGAAAGTTTCTAATGGAATTTTGTGAAATATTTGTTTCTTGTAATAATTTTTTCTTTGATTTTTTTGTAATTTGTTTTCAGATTTATACAGATCTAACAGTTTTTGCATTAGTCAAACTTTTATAAATTATTTTATTCTGATTATGAATGTTTCCTGTTTCTTTGAAATTGTTAAATAGTCTACCAGCAGTTTTTGCTCACAAAGCCTGTGGAATTTTTGGCATTATTCTTTCTTTAGCAAGTGGATTTTCTATATATGAAAGCAAGATCTATTTGTTGTTGTTAATTTGCTAATCATTGTTTTTTAATCTGAAATATTTAAAAGTTGTAAAGTATAAATAAAAATCTAAAAAGTAAAAAATGTAAGCTTAATAAACATATAGGATAAAAATATATATTTTAATCATTATTCCAACGTTGTATTACCAACCATGCGACCTACCCAACTAAGCAAGAGGAGTGGGAGCAAACAGCACCATAATGGCTATGGATTTTTCTCCACAAAGGAATGAGCCCTTATAAAATATCAAAATATCAGGTTCTTATTCCAACTGAAAATTTATATTAGATTAATCTTAAAATTTGAAATCTTATCTCAGTTTCTTACTTTATTTAACTTAAGATTTTTTTTAAAATTTTAAATCTTATCTCGGGTTCTTTATTTAACTTTAGATTCTTCATAAATTTTTAAATCTTATCTCATATTCATAAATGTCTATCTCAGGGTTCAAAGAAATGTATTTGTCACATCGTTATCATAATAATAATCATCATCATTGTCATCGCCATTCACCTGTTCAGAGTCAAAGTAACAAGCTTGAGAGTTTTACACTTAGAAAATACTAAAAACCTAAAGCAGAAAAGGTAAAAAAGTTAATCTGTACTCACTTTGTTCAAATCAGAATTAATTCATAATTTTTTTTCCAATGTTCTGTCATAATTTTCTTTCAAAATTGTAATAAAAATGAAATCATTAAACGATAATTTTAAAAATAATATGGCAAACGAGATATCACATGACCAGATATCTCCATAATAGTCCTGCAACAAGCAGATCACTTGTTCACAGTCAAGGTAACAAGCTCCAACATTTTATTTTAGAAAGTACTAAAAACCTAGAACTTGATAAAATGCAATTTATGCTGAGTGGTGTTTTCCTGTTTTACCAAGATGCTATTCATGCTAATTAGTATTTTTTCCAAGATGCCATTCATGATGACTAGTATTTTTCCATTTTTCCAAAATACAATTTATGCTGAACTAGTATTTTTTTATTTTCCCAAAATGCAATTCATGCTGACTAATATTTTTTCATTTTTCCAAGATGCAATTTATGCTGACTAGTATTTTTGCATTCTCCCAAGATGCAGTTCATGCGAACCAGTGTTTTTCCATTTTCCCAAGATGCAATTCATGCTAAGATATTTCCATGTTTTTTACATGGAACTTATGAAACAAATGAGCAATAAGACTTAGCTATGAAAACTATAGTACTCTCAGCAAGTGAGCCCAATTGCTATAGGACCATACGTCAATCTAACACTAACTTCAACCTCACCGCTATATGTTTTCGCTCATACTATCATGTGATTTCCATGTATTTTTCTCAATATCACATTTTAAAATTCTAAGTAAACCTAATTTGTCATATGTATCTTTTTATATAATAATTATTTTCACAGACAAGATTGTAAACCTTTATTGCATATGTAATATCATAAATCAAATTGTATCTAAGACCTCATGTTTTTAAATGTAACTTATGTAACCCTTTTTTGAATCTTAATAAAGTTTACTCTTTGAAACATAACAATAGCAACAGCAGCAACAACAAACTAAAAAAATTCTTAAAGTGTAATAATTATTTATGTTACAGACTAAATACTCTAACTTCTTTTCATTATTGTATCACAAGGCAAAACTCTCTCCATACAGTAGTGCCTTGTTTATAAACATTTATATGCTAGTATGAGATGGTGATCATGTGATTACTGTATCATTAGACATCTTATGTGTTAGGCAAGCAGAAATGCAAATATGCAATAATAAAGTATCTAAATATTTTAAATAAAACATGACTAGTAGATAAAGCATTTCCAAAATATCTTAAAATTATTCCAAAATAAATACTTTTTCTTCTGATGTGAACTTGTACTAATACTAAATGAAATAATGCAACAGATAGTATATTTTATAATATCAACATTACAAAAAAAAAAAAAAAGAATTTAAATATAAAGATAAATAAACACAATAGTTTTCTTATTATAAAGCAGATGAAATAAATAAAAAAAATAGATAAATTAATTTTATGTGACCATTGAAATGTACTTTTAACAGAATTATGAATAATAAAGCTTTATTATTAGATTTTCTCAATAATGAATGTAATGATAATGGCAACAAAACAAATGTATTTAATAAATAACAAAAATATTTTTTACAATATAAGATAAATATTTACAATAATATTACTTTTAATTTAACAACTTGGACTAATAGAAATATTGAGAAACTTTTCAATAAATATTTCTTTCTTATGCATTTCTACAGGAAGTATGATAAATGCATTTACTACAACCCAAAAGTTTTCATGTTCTATCTAATAATACTTCTTTCAATATTTAATACACAGAGCAAAATAACACGAATATACACCTGTACACAGTCCCTTAGTATGCTATTAAATACTTTACACCGCAAAACGATGTTTGAAAATCATTGTGGAAATACACTTACTATAGCTTTTATAAAGATAGTAAAATACTATGTAAAATAATTACACTAGTACACTACTACTAATACCTATGAGGGGTGAGGAAATAAAGATGCTCAATACTAACAATCTGTTTTAAATTATAGTAGAGCTAATAATATAACTATAAAGATTAACATACCTTAAAATATTTTAAGATACCAAAAATACACATTAATATTGAGTTACAGGCAAAGTGGATGACGGAAAATATGAATAGGCACTCTGTAACTAGATGCAGGCAGTGCAGAAAAATAAATAATCCACAATCTCATTCATGAAGGGGCTGAACACCTACAAAAAGCAATAAAATATCCACATAAAATGTCTAAATTGATAACTGATTCCAAACAACATATCAATTAATAACCATACAGGGCATGAGTTTAATAATAATAATAAATAAATGGATAATCATCTCGTGCATACATTCATAAGATCGAACACATCCATTTGGTCTAATACTATGTGTACACCGAATCACCATAATTGCATAATGATATGTAACATTAAATTTTATATGCTGTCTAAATTCACACACATCGACATCCATAACACTTTCATATATAAACAGTTATATCAGATGTAAAAAGGCTGTTATACCTTGGTTATGATAATTCATTTTATTTGGCTGAAATAATAATGATGAGAATTCCCCATAATAATAAACAACTTCTAAAATAAACCTTTTTCCTAATATTTCTTATTCAAATCCATTTCATGTATGTGCACTATCATAAATAATAATCCACTAAACATCACATGATCACTATCTCCATTGATTGCTCTTTTTAGCACAAGATGGCACTACTATATGGAGAGTGTTGTTTTGTTTTGAATTGTTTAACATAAATAATAATAATAATAATAATTAAAAATAGGACAAATTATAATTATATGATATCAATAATAATTTTAAATATATAAAACATATATACTACATTTTGTTTTACCCATCTCAAAATTAAGGATTAAAGTTCTTTAATTTACAATGAAATTAATCGTTTTTAGTTGATTCCTTTTATTATTTTCTTTAGAGAAATGCCATGACATAGTCTTTCATCAATAAGCACATAATAGTTCAGAGCAGGAATTCTTTTATAACAATATTTACAATGGAAATATAAATTGAAGAGGACATGAGCTGAGAATAAATATTTTAAACAATAAACTGTACCTTTGTAAAGTTCATATATTATTTGATATTACTGAAGCATAGAGTAAATTTAAATTCATTTTTTATTTAGTAAGGCAATAAAATATACTTTTAACAGAAAAGGAGATGCTTTCGTGATGAATAATTATGATGACAATTTTATTAGCAATAAAACAGGTGTATAACACTTTTGCCAAATTATGAATGAAGTGGTTTTGGAAAACATTTTTTTCCATCAAAATTATAGAAAGAAGTCTAATCATATGTTGTCTTATTTTTAAGATTGGCCATAATTTTAAAACAATGATTTACTGCTATTTCTTGGTTTAATAAAAAGTACATTTGGTTTTCAAACTTATTTCTCAATAGCAACTTCATTAGTTAATTCACATATATTATAAAAGTTATAACCTTATCAGGATATCATAAGATAATATTAGTAAGTATTATTATCATTAATGTCAATAATGAAATTAAATTTTATATAATAAATATTAAAGCAATTGTTACTAATCAAAAATTCAAATTAACTAAAGTCCGTAATATGACAAAATAATATATGTATATCCAATGATCAATCAGTTCCAATAACTTTTACATGTAAATATGGTTTAGAGCTTTCTTTTTTAAAATTAATTAATTTCCCGCATCTTCCAGTGATTATTATCTAATAAATAGGTGAACACACACTGTAAAATAGAACTGCAAGGATAACTAGTGTCTTACACGGACATTTAAAACTGTTAAAAAATAAACAATAAAAACAAAAAATCATAAAAACTTAAACTGATTAAATAATGAAATAGTAAATTAGAAGCAAAATAGTTCAGTAATAGTGAAGTTATTTCCGGTTTTTTTTTATAAACACCTTTGCATATGCACTTTTTAGTGCATGTTCATCACAGAGCATTACGCAACAAATACAATTGAAAGATTGTCATGGGATCTTATAAATTCTAGAGTATTTTCAACTTTTTAATTAACTTAACCTTGAACTTTTTGCTTTATCAAGACTACCTACTCACATGATGACTAGACTAATAATTACCACATAATGAACCCTATTAACTATTTAATTATTAAATAAATTACTTATTTAATTTTAATAGAAATATTTTCTTACTTTTATATTAAATATTTATTTATTCAAAAACACTCTTTTTTACTCTATTTAAAAGTTTGTAATATTGTAATTCTTTAAAATACCCTTTTTATAAATTATTATTAATAATTCCTTTTAAAACTTTCAATCCTTCACATGTATACATAAACACCTAAACACACACATGTACACTAGATATAACCAATATTTTAAAAGTAATGAAGCTAAATTAATACAAATTTATTCAAGTTAAAACCTATCCCAGTTAGTTACTTTTAAGTTTAATGCCGCAAATTTTAACCTCAAACAGATATTATACTAAATAGTGCTTCATGAATTACTATTTTAAAGCTATTTATTTTTAAAACTAACAAATAAACATTTTAACACAAATAAAATAGCCACATTTTATGAATAATAACAACAACTTTATTCACTGTATATATCTAAAATACAACATGCTTCAAATTAATTTATCCAGATTTAAACTACTAACTTTGAATTTTTAAATAAATATTAAGCAGCTAGTTAATATTTCTTAAATAATTAATATTCAAACATGTTGAATGAATTGTTTTTATTCAGTAAATTAAAACATCTAGCTAAAATTTTATATAGTTTAATTACTAGGCAATTTATTTATTACAGTTTAAGCTAAAAAAAATTTTTTTTTTTTTTAAACATTACAGAATTACAAAAATATATAAACCCATGGGGATAAATATACAGTTACATTATACATTTAATCTATTTTATGAAGTGTAAATCTCCAGTATGTATTGGTATAGTTTGCAATCAAAAAATTACGTTATATTAAAATAAAGACACTGTTGTTGATCATAATTTGTCATATTGGATGGTAACAGTGTTCATGCTCAGAATTCTTTGATTTCTGTTAAAATACTTAGCTTGTATATGTATATATTGTGACTTTATATAAATAGGCAGACAGACATTCAATCCAATAAAAATGCCAGTAAGCAAGATAAGTAATTATATAAGAAAGTGTGTGGATGGGTGAGAAAAATAAGATTGTTAAGCCTATATTTATTGCTTAGCATTTTCAGAATATAGAGGACAATCAATTTATTTTAGTTCTACGTTTGCACATGTTTAAAAGTATTGAATTGCATAAAGACATCCAGCGGCTTAGACCCATGATAGATTTTAGTGGGACATACTACTATAAAGTTACATGGAAAATAGCAGATTGGTTAATTGAACAACATTGGTTTCAGCAACTACACAATAAAATCTTCCTTTGAATGCATTGAGAAAATAAAAGAACTTCATGGTTCCGTGCCTTGAGACCTTTCCATTAATATAATTCAGGTTATTTTGCAGCAAATTAATTACAATCCAAATAAAAAAGATTTTATAATAGAAATATTACAATGGATTGATAAGGATATAATAGCACTAGCCAACGTGAAATTTTATATAATAGAGAGCGGCTGGTCTGTGTGTAGCTTTCACTAAATAGAATAATTTGTGTATCACATTTTCAAAATTTGACAATAATATTATATCTAAATATTTAGATCCTTTGTCTAATGAAATTCACAAAATATGTTGATGTTTTTGTATGTGCATCTGAAACACAGATTAACAATATATGCTTGGATCTTAAAAGTACATTGTCTCTACAATGAACCATAGAAATGGAAGATAAAAATCATAGGATTAATTTTCTGGACCTTTACATCCAAAAGAATAATCAGGAGCTTGATTTCAAAATGAATTTAAAACCCATTCAAATAAGAGGAGCTATTCATCCCAAATCAAGGGTATCTTTAGATCACAAACTTGCTGGTTTTTATGCTAGTACAAGGCTGATAGGAAAAAACAATACTGATGCTTTCATCAGCAATCTCGCAAGTGCCTGGATATACTCAGAATATGCTAACAAGAACAATTAGCAAATTTTACACTAATTTAAATAAAAATAAAATTACAAATAATGCATCAAAATCATGAATAAGCCTTCCACATGTCTCTACTATCACTTATAGAATTGACTTTAGATTACCTCCATCACCAATCAACTTATTAAATAATTCAAAAGATAAAATGCCAGTGGCGCACATGCCTCATGTTATACATGCAGTAACCCATCTTGTAGTTCTGTATATTACGGTGAATCTAAGGCAAATAGATCTATGAGAATACATAGTTATACAATAGAGCAAAACAGAATAATTAATATAAATTGATTTTCCTCTATCATGAGCTAGTTATGTATCACACTTTCAGTCCTACTAATGTGAGAACGATTTGTGTCCAAAGAGAAGATAGAAAAAGAAAATATAAGGAGGCTTGGGCAATTGCAAAGGATCCAAATGCAATCAACAGAAAGGATTTGTGCATTCCATTGTCAAAAAATGAAACATTTAAATGCTGCATTTACATATTAAGCCTCATTTACATAATAAATTACATCCATAATAGGTATAATTTTCAACTGCTAAATTAATATAGCACTATGATTTTGGTAGTGATCTGCCAAAAGCATGTTCTGCATTATAAAAGTATTGAATTTTAACTTTTATCTTTTCGTGTCGATTATGAGTTTATAAGAATTACATTAGTTAATGAAAAGAATTAAATATTTATAATTATTTAAATAAATTAAATGTTGTAGATGAAGAAACTCTCTTATTAAAGCTCCTTAACCTTGTTCTAATTTAAAAAAAAAAATAATTTTATTAATAGAATTATTAATATATTATTAAGGTTATTGTAAAACACACAATTGTAATAAGGTAAATTTTGTTAATAGTAGAAAAAAAAAAGTTTTCAATAGGAATAATTTGTTAATATTATGATTATTTTTATATACACATGGTGTTATTAAAACGAAATGTGCAAATACTTAAGTTTCATGGAAAAGAAAATAATTTTTAATAAATATAAAGATATGTTTTTTTTTAAATTAATTAAATAGCTTTTTTATTAATCAAGAAAAGAGATTAAAGTCTAAATATGGGTACAGAGAAACACATTTTAATTAAGCAAATAAGAAAAAGATAGTGATTAACAGATTACAGGCTTGTTATAACTTTAAAAAAAAGAGAGAGATTTGGGTTGTATGGGTTTGCGTTTTAATGATTTGTGCTATTGTTGGAAAAGACTATAAATAAGAGTTTTCAAGATAGATAAGAATGCAGAAAAAGTGAAGAACTTTAACTAGTTAATTCTATATTGATTACTTGGCCATGAGAAATATTAGTAGCAAAGAGGAAGAGAAAGAAGTATAACTGCAAAAAAAAATTAAATATCATTTGCTATAACAAGAATAAGCTGAGAACCTTTAAAAGTCAAGTCGAAGTCTTTTTGCTTTTAGATTACATAGTAATTCCTGAGATGTGTGGAGAGATATCCTTTATGATAGTAGCAACAGTCCAAGTATGTGCAACACAACTATTCTGTGATTGAAGAACTTACTGGATATCGGTGAAAATCCTGAAATGATTGAGAGGGCCTTCTTTTCTAAAATAAAATCTGGGACCAAATCAGAAAGTAAGCCAAACTTCTAGAACCTCTAAATCATAAAAGTACATATTAACTGAAAGAGAGAAAAAAAAAAAAACAAGCTTGATTAAAATATTACTAGTAAAAGCTACAAGTACATGAAAACTTTGGCATGATATGTCTAACACGTCACTAAAAAATAGAGAAATTTCAATGTATTACATAATATATAAATTCTAAAATTTCTTGGATGAGATATAATATATGGCAAAATGCAATACATATAATTTTTTTTTATAAATTTAATATTAATATTTTTAAAATGTCAATAGTTTTAATATCTTCATTAATTAATTAATTATTTTTGTAATGATGGTGTTAGATTATTTGTTAAAGAAAAATATTTGCAGTATTTTTCTTCTAATTTAAATGATTTCTATGGCAATTTTAAATAACATTATTTTATTGTTTTTAAAGGGATCTAGAAAATGGAAATGACTTAAAGCATTTTTATCATTATCAGAAAATTTGCATTAACATAAGTAGGTTTTTTTTTTTATGTGTCAAATGCGTTGATCAGGAAGCGAACCCGGGCCAGCTACTTGGAAGGCAGCTATGCTAACCACTAGGCCACCAATGCTTGACAGTAACTGATTTATTTCTACATTAGTGGAACATATTATCTAATGCTGCTGATCAATATATAACAAACAGAATAGGTTATTTTTAATAGCAAAATTGATAATTGAAAATCCAATGTTTTTTTATGTACACCCAATTAGTTATATATATATATAATTACAAAAATTATGCAAAACTTTGTATGTATATCAAATGGATAAATTGTGAAAGTTAATCTTGATTATTTATTAACTTCATTAAAAAAAAATTGCTACGTTTAAAAAATAATAATTTCTTTATCCTTCTTATCATTACTCCACCTATGATGGATGTTTGCACATATATTATATAATATAATAAAATAAAAGATCAATTTTTCAAAGTTGAACAACAGTAACATCAGCTGAGTGCAATTCATGGATATTAAACTCCAAAGTCTGCCAATATCAAAGATCACAGTCATAAAAATATATTCTCTTGGTCAGCCAAGTTTGATTCCAGAGAAATATACTGAAGTAAAATGGAAATCTAAGAGAGATTGGATAAGATATGCAAATATCAGTTCATTGGATAAAGTTTTTATTATCACTTTTATTGCAAATCCATTAATTATAGATTAAAGCGGGTCTTTGTCTTGTGCTTGGCCTGATCTCTTATGGCATATAAAATGTGTAGTCCCTTTATATGCAGCGAAATGAAATTAAAATCAATGTTATAAAATTTACTATGTCAGTATTGATTATATAAATAAATATTAAGCTATAGTTTGTAAATACTATTGAGAATGGCAGAAACACATTAAACTGAGTATAACTTAATATTTATTAATATAATCAGTATTAATGTACTAAATTTTATAAGATTAAATGTAGTTTGTTTATTTTATATGTAAAACTGTGTTTAATTTAAAATTAAATACTTAAAGTAATATATTTTTTGTGTGAAAAAGAATGAAATTATTTATATTTTATACCTACTAATTAACTTTTGCATATGAAATTGGTAATGAATTTTAAAATGAAAATAATCATCTAAATTTGAATTAAACACACCAACATGTTATTGAATATAGGGAGATATAGTATATATTCTGTAACAATATGCTTACTTTCTTTATGGGAACTATTCTATGTTTTCAAACATTGAGATATTACTTTTTAAAATCTGTCTTCATTTCTATATAGATTAAATTTATATTGTTATGCAAGTGTAATACAGTGGAAAACTAAGAATATGTTTTGTCTAACGAGTACTATTATGTTTATCCTAATTTTTTTTTAATTATTCAAAAGACATTAATTTTTTTTGTGTGTATGTGAATTGCATATTTTATTTTAGTAAAGAGTAAAGATGCTTAAAAATTTCTATTTTAAACCTGAAATTATTAATTTATAGTGATTATAATATATTAAATTTATTTTTTAGTATTTGATAAATTATTATTATTTAGATAATTAATTTGAAAATATTGAAATGTATATATATATTTTAATTATTTAAAAAAATAAAGAGCATTTTTATTTATTTTGTTTGATTTTAAAAACAAATTAAAATTGAATTCTGCCATTAAATTACAAAAAAATAAATGTCATTTCAAATTAAAAAGAATACAAGAATTTAAAAAGGTTAGAAATGTTTGAAAATACTGATAAATAAAATATATTAAATAACTGAATATGTTATTTGACCCCTTCCCCCTTGTCTATTTAATCGAGTTAATCTCTTTTTTAATTCATCTGCTTGCAGATTATGTATTTCCAAGTTAGAGATTCAAAAAAAAAAGACCATGGATTTCTGCCCTTTATGAAATTGTATGATTTAATTCCTAGATTTTTCTATTTTTGCAATTAATGAAAGCAAAATTGTGATTATTAATTCTGTATTTTATTTTTTTTCTTTCCAGTTTTCTGAAATGATTTTGGTAATATATGCATGATACTATATTCCTACTTTGAAAAATACACAAATCATTTAATATTTTTATAAGTGTCTACAAAGCTCAGGCTATTACTGTAGCTTGGTTGATAGCATCAGTGATATTAAAATGTATATATGCAGTAAAGTGTGTTAAAGTTATTTTAATTGTAATTATTATTTGGTGCATATATATAGTAACTAACCGACAAAATACTAGGAACAGGAATCAAGATAAACAGTGAGAGTACAAAGTGGGTCAAAGTAATCATCAACCAATAATAATAATAACCACTGGTTTTGATCTGCTTTAACGAATAAATACTTATTAATTAATAATTGCCTAGCTCAGAATAGTAATAATAATAATAAAGTTGATCTTGAGACTGTGTTCCCATGCTAAGAGGTACAAACTGCTTTAAAGTCAAATATGCATCAAGGACACATATCCGACTGCATTGAAATACCATTGAATTCCAACCCTTTAAGAATCACAATAATATCTCATTGACTAACAATAATGATCCTACTTCAATAAAACCAAAATAATATTTCAACTAAATATTTAAGAATAATAAAATTTATTATAACTATAAAATAATATTTCTAACTTTAATTTGAATTAGATCTTTATCTGGATCTTTATTATATCTTAATCTTTACCTCAGGGATATAATATTACAGAAAGAACAAAGCCTACGATATTGGATAGCAAAGGGTACTTTTATTGAAATCCAATAATCCAGACAAATTTATAAAATATAGAATAATATTATATTATTTAATAGACTGTAATAACTTTGCTCTGCAGTATAATAAATAAATAATTAAACTAATAACTTTGGGTCTTCTAGGGTTTTGAAATTAATTAAAGAAAGATCTATATTATAATTTAAGAGCTATAATACAAATATAGTTTGGATTATTAAGAATAATAAACAATCATCTTTCATGATGACCATTAATAATAATATCAATAATCTTCAATAATACAAATATAATAGTATTCCTCTTATAAGATAAATGTTTTGAATAAAATTATTATTTTAAAAAAAAAAAAAAACATATAATAAAGTAATTTGCATAGTGATATCCAAATAAAGCTCTGCTTATGTATCTTGGAATAATAAGCTCTGTGTTTGAATGCAAAGATAAGTAAAAGAATAATATTGGTTATTGTTATATCAATTTTCAAATAGACATACTCAAAATTCTTAAGGCTAATATGAAATAAATATATGTAATAGTTAAATATGACACTCTTGTGCATGATCAAAGAAATTTTGATTTCTTCAATAGCTTTTATGAAGCAATTATAATTTATGAGCAAATTATCATATACCCTTTAATAAAATAATAATCTTCATAAGTCATTTTCATCAGTGCAATAAATATTTCTAAATAAAATAATTTATTATAAGTATGCAATTAAGAAATAATGTGAATACTGAATCTAATCAATATCTGTATTGATAACAATAGAAATATGAAACATAAATAATGGCAAACTACAAAGCTTTAAATTTCACACAAAAAAATCAGTTTATTATTAAGACAATCTTTATAAGTTACAGAACAATATTGAAGTTTTTATTCACATAGTACAAAACATATTATTTACAAATTTTACTAGAAATAATTCTAAAGTTATAAATCTTTTAATAAAATTTACAATAAATTACTTAGCTAATAAATCAATCTATATAAGCAAGTTTTCTTATCTCTTCAAAATAAAAAAATACAAGTATTTCTCTATACCATCATAAATTTTTTAAAATAGGTAAATGTTTTGATTAAAGCTGGCATAATTCTAATTATAAGTTTACATTTTACTTTAATTACAATAATATAAGTAATATAAAATACTATACCACTAAATACTTTATGAAAGACCATTAACCTTGGCAAAAAGCATGTTTTAGCTTTTCATAATAAATACATAGTTACTTTACTTAATTAAGTAACCAGAAAATATAATCAATTGAGCATATACTTTGTTTTAATTAAATAATAATTATTTGGCAATAATGAATCTTTTCAGAAGTATAACTTTCAAAATAATATTCAATATGATTATGAATAATTCAAGTATTTTGAACCAAATAATAATTTAAGTCATGCCTTAAACTAGTGTTTTCCTGAAGGTTTGTGATGACAGTGTTTTAGTTATATTTCTTGTTTGGACTATTTCCATTATCTAATATGAGCATTGAATGTTTTTAGAAAAAAATAACTTTATTTAAATATGATGTGCTATTACTAACAATTGAATGTATTTGGAATAAATATTTAAATAAAATTAAATTTTTCTGGAGGCATTCAATACTTATATTAGATGATGAAATAGTCCAAACAATAAATATAACTAAAACTAGTTTTCAGGTTTAAGAATTGATATATTGCAATTACTCCCATTATATATGTTTTTTAGTAGTAATTATTAACTATCTTCCAATTACCAATCACAATTCCTATTATTATTAAGATTATTTGGCAAAATCACGATTATTTAAATTTTTATATTTAAACATCTATCATTAAAGTTTAAAGTTGCTTATGTGCAATGCTAAATAACTCTCATAATACTACTAACCCTACACTCATAGAGGGCATAAATATTTTATAACTACATACAAATATTAAAACAGGCAAAAGTCTCTATACATATTAATCATGTTATGTTTACATACAAATACATAATTTTTTGCGGATGGAACAACTTTTGTCAAAATTTTAACATACATTTGCTAAATTAGGTGCGATGTCAGTAACTAGGTTCTTTATAGAAACACTTTAATAACTTGGAAATAGGAATTTCGTAGGAATTACATCAAAAATTGCCAAATCTGCACTCATGGCTAGAAGACCTATGTTCACCCTATGATTTATCATATGCGCTATGGGAGTAAAACAAAACTGAACGCCATGTGAACCAACAGTCACATTTAGACCAGAAATCCTTAAGTTTAAAAACACTATAAGCACATCTAAGCAATGAACTATAAGTATGAATATCACAGTACTTTTTATAATAACAGTTGAGATACTACTGAGGAATAAAATACAAATTTTCATCACATAAAAAAAATAAATGCTTAATAGCAGGACAATAATCACTCTAGCGTAACTCTAATGCACTAGCATAATCTAATTATAACTATAGCTTACACATATTTCAATAAAATACACATATCCTAAAGGAACATCATTCATTCCAAAGTATGTATTCCTTATAAATTTAAAATGGCAGGATATGAGAAATAATTTTTAGAACAAAAATACACCAGGTTATTTTACTTTTAAATCTTGAAATAGTACAACATTAAAAGAAAATTACCAAAAAAAAAAAAATGTTATTGTTTAATAACACTTATCCAGTGACAATCAATTCAAATATCAGAATAAATTTATTATTTACCACGCTTTTAATATACCCAAAAAATAGATAAATCTATCCTATGCAACTATATTATTTCATACCAACATATATGTAATACATTTTGAAATTCAAAATAAGAAATATTGAACAATTTTTTAAAAAATATATATATATAAACAATTCAAAATTAAAAAGGAGACAAATCTAATTCTCTTTTTATCTAAACACACTTTCCATGACACAATTTTGAAAAGTCACTTTATCAATTAAATCTTTTTTTCTTCATTTGCTTGTAATGTTGAAAACAAACTTTAAAATAATAAGTTATGAATATCATTAATTAATTCAGCAAATGTGTATGATAAAAGTTCTAAAGTGACAGAGAAAAAGATAATATTTTTTATACTATCTATTAAATAAGATTAATTAATTATTCACCTATTTTATTAGTTTTATAATCCTTTTAATATTTTGAAGATATAAGCACTGCACTTTTTTTTTTTTTTTTCAAGTGATTCCAATTTGAAATTAATCTTTTCCTTTTTCTAATAAATATATAGTTTCATGGTAAAAGACGCATTATAAAATTTAAATTTACTGCAGCAGCTATATTAACTTTTAGAATATTTTATTCCTATGTGTATAGGCTTAAAATTAGTTTCCACATTTTCTACTTTTGAAAACGTAATTATATACTGTCATAATAGATATAAGTTTTACTATAATTTATAATTCATGCCATTCTGTTATAGATAATAATAATAGTATACATACAAGTTAGTAACTTCAGTTTTAAACATTTTCTTATATTGTAAATTTTAAACATCATTGTATTAACAATAGAAATAATTAAAATAACAGTTTTGTATCAAGGAGATTAAATAGTTCAATTCAATAAAGCTAATACTATGTTATTTTAAAACAATTTAAAAGTTTATAAGCAAATGAAGAGAAATTTATATAACACAGCAAATAAAGCTTTCTCTGTGGACATAGGCAAATCTTTCAACAGTAGTACATTTTTTGTTAAAGTCATTCTGTATATTTTTTCCTTTTTTTTTAGCCATTATAACAAGCAATATTAACGTGACACTTGAAAAGCAGACTAATTAGTTTTCTATTTCATGTTGGAACTGTTTTTAATGAAGAAAATATTTAGAACATTTTTTTAAAAAAAATAATAATAATAACAACTGTTCCTTTTAATAATTTACCACATAATTTCTTAATAATTTTAAAGCACACTTTTTTTATATTTTTACCCCCCCCCCACCTATTCTTTTATTTTTATAGCTAATCCAATTTATCAACTGACATCTTTTAAAATAGACTAACTCAGTGTAACTTTTCTGCAGGTCCGCCTGCTAGATGGGCAGTAAAAAGTTTGTAATAATAAATAATAAGAGTTTAAACTTTTAATTAATATAGCCAATTTTTATTTATTTTTTCATCTCATTTTTACCAATTAAAAAAAAAAGAAAACAGAACGAAAACAAAATCTAATTAATCATTCATAAATTAATTTGTTTTTCTAGTTGTCACTGATGTTTATGGGGGGGGGGGGGGTATAATTAAATTTTTTATTACTTTTCTAAAAAAATTTAAAAAAAAGTTTTTTATTATATAAACTCCATATATATATATAAAACTTTATCTTATATATTTAACATTGTTGTTTTGATCAGTTATAACAATTATGTTTATCTTTAAGAAAATTTATCTATAGACATCTGCCGGTCTGCTAAATCTTATTCTTATTTTTGCTGGTCCACGGAAACTTATCCTTATTTTTATCGGTCCGCAGGTGTGAAAAGGTTGAAGACCGGTCCGCAGGTGTGAAAAGGTTGAAGATCACTGGACTAACTAATAAGATCAATTTCAATTTCTCTGTTTAGATTCTATTTTTAATCTTAATTAAAAGAAAGGAAAAAAAAAATAAACTGGTTTAATTATGTAATATTCTAACTTTTCTTTTGATAAAATATTTGTTTTTATAATTGTTTAATGAGCTAAATATTATTAACTTAGAATTACTAATAAATAAATTATCTCATATATTTTAGTTATTAAATATTAAACACAAGTCAATTTTTTAATACCTTTTAAAGATAATTATTATTACTTAGAAAATTAAATTGTTTTTAAAGCAATACACATGTAAGCTACTCAGACATACACTTATATAATTAGAAATGCTTTAACTTGACAATGCTTTTTCCTTACATAATATTCAATAATAACTAATTTAAAATATTTTAAGTTAACTAAACTTTGCACATTTAATCTATAACTGTTGAAATTAAACTTATTTTAAGTGTAAGCTACATTATTTTAACAAATACTAGCACAATATTTATTCTTTGAACTAAATTATTATTAAAATTTACATTTATAATAGATTACTAATATACTATTAAATATTATTTAACACATTTATAAAATTACAGAAAGTAACTTTAAGCACAGTTGGTTTAATTTAGTTTAAATGGCCACAAAGACTATCATTACTCATCTAAAATTTAAAATTTTGACCATTCTATACATTCAACTATTTTAATTAGGGCATAAGACTCAATTAAAATGGGTACAATATATATATAAATGGAAAAGAGAATATAATTTTAGCAATATTGAACAATATTTTATAATAATGACAATGTATAATGGTAATAGTTCTAACATATTGACTGCCAAATGAAATTTGTAAACTCATTCCAGAGGCATTTAAATATTATATCTGAAAATTTTTTTATGAATACATTTTCAATCAATCAGATGTATAATGAAAGATTATAATTAGCTAAATGAATTATCTCATATTTGAGCTTTTTTAAAATTTTTTGCAAAAAGAAAATTATTCATTGAAATCCAATTATGAAATAATTTATGAACTTAAGCCAAATTCCAAAACAATTCTTTAATTTCAGCTGTAATTTATTGATAAATGAATATATATATATATATTGTAATGGTGGTTGGTCTGTGGCTACTAACATCTATCGAGATCCCATGTTAAGGGTAACTATTTAGATAATAGTTAGTGGCCCTTAATGTTAATGAAGTTAATTAAGTATATTTATTAACCCCTCATTCAACACCCTCTCTTGAATTGATGATGATGATAACCAAGTCTGCATTTAATCCAATTATAAGTATTTGAGATACAGATTATATTTTCTGACCATCACTGCTTTTGTGACAATCAGCCTGAAGATTATTATACACTGATAACTTTATTTTGAAACTCAGAAGAGCTATCAATGTATATAACCAAATAATGACTGACTTCAACTTTGTAATCCTTTTTCTTTCACCATTAAAATTCTAGGCAATAGCTCAATTCAAAGAATAGACTCCTACATAGTTCAAATGATGGGATAGTGAAATGAATTTAAAAAAAAATTATGTGTTGATAATCTCATTAATGAAATAGACAAATAATTACTGGAATAACAAACTATTAAATATTTTTATTATAATAAAAAACTCAACAATAAGCAATAATAAAAAGAAATCTAATGTACACATTAATAAACTAATAACTAAATTGATTGCTATTACTTTACCATGTAATACATGAATATAATAAAAATAAATAAATGTAAATATACAACTAATAAAATACATAATATCAATTAATGATTGTTACTGGTATTAAAAAAAATAGAAAGTAAAATAAATTCACGTTATAATAATCAAGGTATAAATAAATCTTTAGTACAATAATATCACTCAATTAATACTCATATTCTTTGTATTATGTAATACTGAACTATATAAATTTTGTTATGAAAGCTTATGACTTTATTCATTTAAATAATGTAAATTTTGTGGTAAAAACATAAGCTTATGTGAGTCAGTAGGATCCAATAGGGTCTTTAACTTTAGTATTTTCTTTATTTATGCAATCTTTTAGAGATTATATTCATGTAGAATTTTACAAAGAAAGCATTAAATGCATCTCATGAGAAAGTAGTCTTCAAATCGATACTTTTACTATTATAACTGTCATAATTTGCAATAGATTAAAATAATCAAAAAATGCCAATGTGGATGTCACAGTGCCATAATTGACCCAGTGTAATCAAAGTAAAAAAAAAAAAGTAAAATCATAATTAAAATAAAAAAAGTCTGAAAGTAAAAATTAAAATAAATGAAAAATTGAGTAATAATGAAAGTTGAAATTGGTGAGCAGTGTGAAAAGAGAAATAGACCAAGACAAACAAATTATAATATTGATAAAATAATTAATAATAATTAAATATATATAAAGAGTAGTAATTGTAAATAAAGAGGAGATAGAAAAAAGTGGCCAGAAAGATAAATAAATTTATTATTGGGGTTATTTATAGTCAGGTGGAAATTTGAGAGGACTGAATGCTTTTTTAAGAGTTAATAATGGAAATAAAAGAGAAAATAAATGAAATAAAATAATGCTTTTAAAAAAATCAATATATATGATGGAAATAAATAAAATAGTTTTTTTTTTTTAGAGTTAATAGCAGAAGTGAAGTAAAATAAAATAATTTTTTTTTTTTTAGAGAATCAATATATATTAATGAAAAGAAAGTTAAATAAATTAAATAAAATAATTTTTTTGAACACTAATATTATAATAATAAAAATGAAAAATAAAAGTTAAATAAATAAAATAAGAGTTTTAGAATCAATAAATGCGAACTAACTAAATAAAATAGAATTGTGTATAATGAATAAAATAAAAATCTAGAATAAGAATAAATAAAAATTTTATAAAATAACTTTTCATGTAAGCATAGATTGTGTTTGGTTGATAGTGTACAGATAAAGGTCGAGGAAGGTGTGTAGGTTGAACTGGAGATCCATAACGGGCTTGAAAATTGGAAGGATCATCTGATAGGATGAGGATCCAGTAGAAAGTTCTCGGCCCATCCAATACACTGGGCTAGATTCCAGTCCCTTATTTAAAAAAAAATGTGCACTGGAAAAATACCAGCCTAAGCTGCAAATCAGTTCGTTGGGAGAAAAAATCCCAACATCGTATAATAAATCTCATTTTAGCATAAGCCAAATGGTCTGGATGAATATTGCCATTTGCAGGACCCCACATTTTCTAGGATGCAGACCCAAGGGAGAAAGTCCTGGGCTCATTCAAACCATTGGAAAAAAAAAAATATCCAGCATAGTTATAATAAACCTCGTTTATTGTATAAGTCGGATATAAGCTAGATATGTTCTGCTATTTATAGCATTTACCCTCTTTGTACACTTTGGAAAAATGCATGCTGTTCCTCATAGTCAGCACATATGATGTAATCATAAGTCAATGTAGATACTACGCCTTGTGAGATAGAGGAACATAAGAAAAGTCACCCTCTGTAGCTTATCAATCTTGAGCAAATCTAAACTTATTTTTTAGAAAAATATTAAATAAATAAAAAAATCATAAAAGTTAAAAATGAAATGTCAGAGCTAAAATGGGTCAAATTGACGTATTTTACCTCTCAAACGGAGGGTGTGTGTGTGATGTAATGCTAGCAGATATGTATTATAAAACATATATCTCCACATTACATATTTATCATTTAAAAATAAATTATTAAATTATTAATAAAAATGAAAATAGTTGAATAGATTTTTAAGAAATAGATTTTAAAACGCAAACTTGTGAAAATAAAAGTATTGTGTCATATTTCTGTTTTAAAATAGAAAGAAAAATATAATATATTTTTGAAATAGATTTAACAGATGTAATTTTGTGAAAGCAAAAGATTGTGTCATCTTTTGCTTTTAAAATAGATAGTTTTTAGTATTAAAAGCAGGTAGAGGGAAATTTAAAAATAAAAGTAAAAAGATTTAAAATTCTTTCCTTTTTATAAATGATAAAAGTGTCTAAAAAATAAGCATAGGTGAAACATAAGAATAACAGTTTGCGAAAGATAAACTTTCGAAAATGTAATTAGTCAAAAGATGATTGATGATAAGAATTGTAACTAATAAATGAATTAATTAAAAACTATATAAACTATCCCATGAATATAAAATGATGACATATCAGATTAATCTGAGAATAAGATTAAATAAAAAGAAATGTAAAATTTAATTAAAAACTGACTTTTAAGTTACAATATTAATTAAAAATTAGATTTAAGTGTGATAAACATTAAAAACTGTGGAAACAATGAGAAAAGCATAAAGATTTGCAGCTGTTTATTATTATTCATTTGGGTTTGTGATATACAGTCAGGATTGTTATTAGTGTTATTGCTATACAGTTTGCATTGCTATTAGTCCGGAGTTTGGGTTCTTTCTAAAGAATGCGCACACATTTTCAGAAATTTTAGCTCAGTAATAAACCAGTCATTACTGTCGTGGTCAACATTAATGCAGAAAACATAGGAGTGTCTGTCAGGGCTTCATGTCCCAAGCCCTCAGCCATCATCTATTCTGCCTGAATCAATACCTGGAATTAATGCTGAGATTGTGAAGTAGAAGCTGCCATCTATTCTCTCTCTTCCATTGTTTGACAGAAATCTGAAAGGAAAGCTATGAAGCCATCGATGGAAAACCATAAAGCCAGCCGGTTGGAAATACACACCAATGAAAACCTAGATAAAGTTACTTTAAATAACTAAATAGACACTTGATTTTAAATGAAATGAACTTTAAAGAAGGACTATTGTAACTATAGCTTAAAGTCATTATTTATATTTTTTTGTGTAAAATTTATTATTATATTATGTTAAATATATGTACGCATAATTAAATAATCATGTTTGCATAATTGTTATTTTGTCTATTTTCTCTTTATCTCTTATCATTGTCTCACCATTAAATTAGTGTAGAGTTATTTTTATGTGTTAAATATGCTAGATCCTGAGACAGAGTATGAGTTAGTTATGGGATATGTCAAGCGCTGGATTATGTGCTTGTCATCCGAAGCATGCCTACTATATAACATATGGTTGGCTGGTACTTGAGTTTGATCCTCAAAACAAATAAAATGATTTCGATGGCAGGGGTTTGTTCTGGCAGTCAAGGTGGGCCATGGACAGCAAATATGGTCATTATTCTTTGTATTGCTTGATTTGGTCATGGGTATCATTGATGGTTATGCTATCTATGGTATTCTCCCCTCTGCTTGAAGAGCCGGTCTGTTTCTGTGGTTTTTTAAACATTATTATAAAAGGGATTTAAACCCAGTTAAACCTAGCAGGAATAAACTTTTTATTCAGAGGACCTTCAATATATTATTACTATAGATAAATCCATTAATATTCTTTATAATAGAAGCAGAGATATTTTGTACACATTTCATTTTTTAATTCTAAATACTAACAAATGTTAATTACTTGGCAATGTCATAGAATTTAATAGAAAGTACAACATATTTCAAACTGGTGCAAAATTCTTTTTCCAGAGATGCATTTACATGAGTGTTTGGACATTTCTTTAAAAATTTATTCCATGTTGTAAAATAAATTTAAAAAGACAGGTTTATATTTATCATGTTGATATTAATTATACAGATTCCAATATTAGTAAATATCTTTTTTTTTTATAATTCATGCAGCCAGCATTTATTATTATTATTATTATTATTATTATTTATATCATGTGGTATCCATCCATGCAACACAAAATTAAGTAATATGCTCTTTGTAAGTTAATAATTACCTGCTGATAGTACAAATTCTATATACTTTGGTTTAAATAACACTAAAATTTAATATCATTTTACAAATTTTGTTAGAATCATTACAATTGTATTATATATTTTTATAATTAAAGTTTATTTTAATCTTTTATATAAAAAGATTCATAAATACATTTGTTTGAATTAACATAAACAAAACAAAAAATAAATTCAAAATGGTCTAATTTTGAAATAATTCTTTACCAGTATTGAATTTCTTATTCATGAGAAACATACTATTAAGTATGTATAAATTACAATGTTTGATTAAGGGCAAAATCATTATAAACCCTTTTGAGTTTATCTTTGTTTTCAATATAACCAAGGTTACAATATAATACATTAGTATTTTAATGAGATTAACTAGGGATGTGATTGCTAATCTATTAATATAGTTTATGACTTTAATCTTAATTCTAAAATTTTTTATAATTATAAACTAGCACGAAATACATTCCCAAGGATGATTATCAGCATCTCATTATAATATGTATACATAAATGATTTATGTAGTTGTCATGCTTAAAAAAAAATAAAAACTACTATAAATTGTTTATTTGTTTGTCATCTGGAAAAGAAAATTGTTTATTGAAGTTGAATTATGAAAGAAAGATTTATTTATAAATAAATAATATTTATAAATGGTCATATTTATTTATTTTTATATGAACAAATTTGAGTAATCAAAAGTGATTAATAAATAAATAAATTGAAAGAATTGTATGGAACATTCATTTTAAAATAATTAAAATATGGAATAAAAGTATTTATTTATAAGTAAATAATAAATGATTTTTTTTTTTTCAGTAAAATAATAGTTAAAAAAAAAAAAATCTGAAGTATTTGATAGTTCAAGTTAAGGAAAATCAGTGACTTCCTTATAAATTTTTGAGGTATATGGGGTATTACAATGGCATTGCTATTATTTTTGGCTTTTCTTCACTACTTTATAATTATTTGTACACATTTATTTTTTATTTTTTTTTGCATAGAAATAGTTTTTAAAATTATTAGTTCAAAAAATCTCAAGATGTAGGTATTGTATAAACCTCCTAAACTATTGACTGCCTTGCTGTGCTAACATGGCTGATTTGTTGTGCAATATAAATTAAAGTTTTACATTTTTTAAATATCTGGATAAAAATCTCTATTGCTGGTGAATATTTGTTCAGTGAGTGGATGAGAAAAGAGAGTTGGAGCATAGAGAGGTAGATTTAATTGGATTTGAAAAGATCGAGAAAAATATTGCTAACATTTGGAAAGTAATTTGATATACCAACATTTTAAATCTAAAACTAAAAAAAAAAAAAAAATTGTGTGTGTGTTTACTTCAAGGAAGCTTTAAACTAAATCATATGTAAGATTAGTTTGATTTTATTAGGAGGTTTGCTATTAAAAATTTTTTTAAGTGATTTTTTTGAAAAAGAGTTTAACATTTGAGGTGTAAGTTTAGGGGAGCACATGTCAATCAGTCTTTTAAAAATAAGTTTTTCTTTCTTTTTATAGAGCTTTGAAGAGTAGTAGAAAAATCATAAATTTAAATATAGAGTAGGGGAATTGAAAAATAAAGAAATATGGATTGCATTTGTATCTCACAATGTATCATCTAGAATGCTCAGAAGAAAATTAGATGTGCTTTGGTAGAGTGTACAACATGTGATAAGGTTTTTTCCATTTGAAATGCTTAAATAAGACTAGGAAGGATGTGTAAAAGGTGTATGGTTTAGTTGATCATATATAAATGTGAAAGAAGAGGTGAAAAAATGGTTTCTAAGTGTAGATAATTTAAAGAAAAGGGCAGGAGAAATGGAGGAAAATGTAGATAAGGATGATAGAATAGAGTAATTATTTAGTGGAACAACAAGAGAAATGGATGACAAAATAAGTAAGATTAAAAATATTAGACATGAAATGTGAGCCGATCAAGGAATTAATGAATAGAAACTATAAGGAAGAAGTAGATAAGAAAGTCCAGAATGAAATAGGAAGATAAACTATGAGACAGTCTTGATAGCGGATTCGCTAATTAGAGGATATGGAGATGTAATTGCAAGGAAAAACAGAAATAGATATATAAGAATATGTTTGCCTGGAACTAGAATTAGAGATATTACAGATAAGGTAAAGAAGCTGAGAAATAGTGATATTAATGTTATGGTAGGGACAAAGAATTTGTCAGAGCTATCTGAATAATGGATGAGTACAAAGATTTGATTAGTAGTTAGAATAAGTTTAAATGAAGAGTAGGGGTAGTTGGATGACTACTAACATTTGACAGTATGTATATATTAGATAGAGTATGTTCTAGAAATGAGAGATTGAAAAAATTATGCCAGAAAATAATGATATATTTATGGATGTATAGGATTTTTTATTAATAAGAGGGAGTTATACAGTAAAGATGGATTGCACCTAGTAAAACAAGGAAGTGGAGCATTAGGGGGTTTGATTTATAAAAAAATACTATAGTTTGGAAATTTATAAAGGGCAATAGGGTTTTAAATTACAGTATTATCAAAAAGTAAATTAAGAATGGAGGGGATTAAAAAGTAAACAAAGAGTAGCTAATCCAGGTATAAATGTAGATGAGGAGAGGAAATGGATACAACTGTAATAGAGAAGACAGAATCAAAAGAATTTATAAATGGATAGTAAGAAAGGAAGAAATTGTTAAAATTGGATATTTGAATATGCAAGGTGGTAGGAGACCAGAAAAGTGATTGGAATTAAACATGACAGTTAAAAACTAAGTGTGTGTGATTTAAGCAGTTGTGGAAGCACATCTAAGAAAAGAAGAAGAACCTACACTGGAAAATTGATAATGCAGGATATAAATAGAAAAGAAAAAGAAAAAAAGGGATGGTGGTATAAAAGTTATGTCAAAAAATATTTAAGTACTGGAAAATATCAAGAACATTTGTGGTTTGAGATAGACAGGAAGACAAGAATGGATGGTGGCTATAGTGTATATGGCCATTGGAGATAGTCAAACTATAATGGTGTGGAACAGTAGATGGTCAAACTATAATGGTGTTGAACAGTAGCATGTCTGAATGCCTAATTAAGCATATACACGGTTTTAAAAAAAAAGGGAAGAAAATAATGGTTATAAGGAATATGAATGGGCATAATGAAAAAATTGATGACATGGATATCAAGAATGGGGAGCTTTTGAAAAATTTTTGTCAGAGAATTTGAGCAGAGAGTGAATTTGAGTATTGGAAATTTATCAAATGTTTATGAGGGGCAATATTCATGGTCTAGAAATAATATATTTCATATAATAGATTATGTATTAGTAGAGAAAGAGGGAATGAATAAAGTACTGAAAATTAAAGTATTTGATAATGAAGAGAGAGTATGTGATAGTGATAATTTCTTTATAACAGAAATGGTTAGTAATGTGTTGGAAAATAATAATAAAAGTAGAAAGAATAATGAAAGATGTGGATGGAGAGTGAATGATAAGAATAAGTACAGAAATCATGGAAAGAGTTTATTGGGGATGAATATAAGGACTGGTGTGGTGAAATAGAAAAAATGGTAAATAGGGTTTTAGATGAGAATATTCAGGTTTTAGATGAGAATATTCAGAAAGAATAAAAGTAATAAAAAAGTGATAATTAGTAAAAGTATAAAAGATAGGAAAAAAGCATGCTGAGAATATAAACATGCTATTCAAAACAAAGAAAGTGAAAAAAAGGTTAATATTAAATGCAAAAACTATTTTTAAAAAAGAAATCGACTAAAATAGATAATTATATAGAGATAATGAAATTAAGTAGTAAATTATTGGAAGATATTAATAAAAGTGGAAGTTAGGAGTAAAAAAATGTGGAAATATATTAAAAGAAGGAATGTAGGGGAAAGAGAAGTAGTATTACTAAATGATGAAGTGTAGCTCTAGAGAAGAATTAGAGACAATCTTAAATAAGTATGTAATGGATATGGAAAAGATGTTAGATGTGAAGAACAGTGATAACAAACATAAAAGTACATATTAATGTAAATATTAGTTTTACAGAAAATGAATTGAATGAGGCAGGATAGAAGTTGAAAAGCAGAAAGGCAAGAGGTTTAGATTGATGGGCTGCAGAGATGGTGATGAATTTGAGAAATATAACAAAATTAAATCTGTTATTATGTTTTAATAAGATGGCACAGAAGACAGAATTTCCAGATAGCTTGAAAAATACAAGAGTGAGCCTATTATTTAAAGGAAAGAGTAAAAACCATAGAAAGATAAACAATTATATACTGGTAGCGGTAACATTGGTGGTATATCAAGTTTTTGCAATTGCTGGAAAGATGGAAAAATGGATGGAAGAAAATAAAATATAATGGGAGAAGTGCAAGGAAGTTTTAGAATGGATAGGCATATAGGAGATAGGTTATTTATATATATATATATTTTTTCACACAACTTATAGATATGAGTATGAATACAGGTAGGCAGTTCTATATGGTCAAGGCATATGGCAAGAGTAAGTAGAAATAGATCATGGGTAATTTTAGTAAATTTGGGAATGAATGGAGCTTTAGTGGATCTTATTAAGAGATTGTATGAAAATAATTATTATAGTATCAATTAGGGAATATAGAATCAGAGTTAAAAATGGGATGGGACTAAGACAAGAATGCCCTATGACACCTATTTTTGCTTTTGTTATATTTGAGAGAAATGGAGAGAGCAATGGAAAGACTAGGAAGAGGGGTAGATATATTATTAATAGATGGCAAGGGAGTATATACATTATCAAGTCTTTTATTTGCTGATGATATCTTCTTATGCACAGAAAGTAGGGAAGATATGGAAGTTATACTGAAGATTTGTGCAAGGATGAGTAAAGAGATGGGGCTTAACTTTAGTGAAGAAAAATAAAAAGTAATGGTGATAAATGCTGCAGAAAGAGAACAGAAAATTTTTTTATTGAGGGATGTAAAGTTAAATGTGAATAAGTATAACTATTTGGGAATCATCTTAAGGAATCAGAGAAATTGCTTGGATGACTGGGGAAAAAAATTAATAAACCAAGAAATAATAAATGTGATGTAGTAAGTGTTGTGTGGCAGTAGCAGGGTTTACTTATGGTAATGATGCATTTTGTGTTAGTAGGGGGTGTTAGATTACCTACAAAAAGTACAAAAAGAAGTAGGAAGACATTCATTGGATGCAGATGTGTGGACAGCAAAGGAGGCAATTCAAGGAGAAATAGAATGGTCAGTTTTTTTATATGACAGATGCCAAAAGCAAAATGAAAATGTTTGGTAGATTACAATTTATGGTTACTAAGAGAATAGCCAAATAGTATTTAATTTGATTTCGATTAAAGGACAGGTAACAAGATGGGTGATAAAGCTGGTACAGTATGCAGAAGATTTGAATAAAGACTTTATATCAGTATACTTGTATAAAAAAATTTGATGATTGTGTTAGGATGATTGTTGAGTGTTATAGTGGCAAAGAATGGGATAGAAGTAAAGATGCATTAATAAAAAATTGAGAGTTGAAGAGATGGAGAACTAGTATGGAGTGTAAAAAAGATTTAAATATATATAGAAATAAACAGAATATTGCGTGTGAGTTAATTTACTATAATAGCAAGGAAAGTAGTTTCTGTTTAAAGCTCGAACAGGGTTATTAGCAAGAAGGGAATATACACATAAATGGAGAAATGTGGGTGATTTAGTCAGCAAGTTATGTAAGGAAGGCATGGAAAATATTAGGCATCTTCTAATTGAATGTAAATAATCACAAGCAGAAAGGGTCTAAATAAAGAAGTGGTAGAATAAATATAAACAAAGTGATTATACAGAAGGGTTCTTGGTTTTTCTGCTGGGTTTGGAAAAAAGATAAGGGGGATCTAGATATAAAGTCCATTGATTGGACAAAGTTGATGTTGTGGAAATGAAATAATGAAGAAGAAGAATGTGGGAAAAATTTAGGGTGGGGAATGGAAAGGGAAGGTAAAGTGGTTAACAGGTATCACTTGGTATAGTGGTTGAGGAGAAGTTCCTGTCTTCAATAAAGGAGTGGCAATATCACTCACATATCACCATAAATTTAAATCTAAAACAAGCTGACAATGCCTGATTGTATCATTATACAAAGAAACTGGCACTATCCACTGATTGGGAGATTATATGGCTCCAGACATTTCAGAGTATGCTTATTCTTTTAATATTTTTGAAAGAAAAGTTGTAATTTTTACTAGTGCATTTACATGTTGAAGCTTTTATAACATATTTGTAAAATATTTATTTTAACCCCAAAATCTATGTGATTATAATTAGATTTTATTTTAAAATATTTGTTTTTAAGAAGACAAATCATAAAAATGTAATTATAAAAGAATGGAAACTATTTTTACTGACTAACAAGAATTGCTTTCATAAATGCTGATAAAAGAAATTTTATTAATATGTTTAATTTTAAATCTTATCTTGTCTCACTAACATTTGTTTACATTTTAAAAATGAAATTAAAATAAATATTTTGTTCAGTAATTTTAGGAATAGAGAATATTATAATTCAATAGGAAAACAGCAAATGTGTTGGAAATTGTCAATAGAGTTTTTCAAATAACAGTGGAGGAGTTAGACTTTCAATATGTTAATTTTCTGATGTACTGTTTATCTTTTATTTCTGTAATTCATATCTTATTTCTTTTGCCAAGATGATTTTACGTCCATTCTAACCATATTTATATATTTTTATTTCTAATAGTTTTGATTTCAGTTTTTAATGCCTATAAATTGATTTCCTTAAGTATGTGAATGCCTTCATATCAAATTGACTTCAGTGTATTTTAACAACAACAAAAGTCTAACCTTTGTTTTGTTTTTTAGCAAATTTTTATTAAAAATAGTTTAGGATTTTGAATTATTATTAGAAATCTAAAAAAAAAAACCAATAATAATGCTATCAATATAAAGAATTTCATACTCTTGTCACATAGTTTTGAAAATAAAATACATTTTAAATAAACAATATAATGTGATATAAAGAAAAATGTAAAGTGGAAATATATTTACTTTTCTGCCAACATCAATGTATAATAAGACAACCTTCATAATTTGTTTTTTATTTCATTGTTAGAAATTTATTTTATTTTGATTTTAGAGTTATATTTTTTCCCCTGTTTACTGATTACAGTTGGCATCTCGGAACAATATCTAAAAGTAAAATATATAAATATGTATTACGTTCAACTATTAATGACAAAAAAAATGTGAAAACAACAGAAAAGTTACATTCAAGAACTATAGCAAACTCTCTATGCAGTAGTGCTATCCAGGGCAAACCATGGTAATCAGTGGATATTATGTTTGTGCATAAAATCCCTACCTAGTGCCTACTCATTTAATATCTCCAACTAATTTCTAACTTGTGACTTTCTTCGGTGAGGCGCTTTATATTTGGGAGCACTGCACCTAGATTTTAGGATCTAACGCAAACCTCCAATTACCACCTGGAGAGTTTGCTACTGTTTTAACAACTTATATAAGCATAAGAAGTAATGATCATAAGAATCAAGTACTGCTTGTTTCACGGATCTAATAAAAATTAAAGAGATACATGGTGCATTCATTTGTTCATGCATGTGTTCATAATTCTAGGTTTAAAGAAAATTATTAAAATTTATAAAGTAGGATATCTTATAATTTCTATTCAGGAAGAAAACTATTAAATTAACTTAGAAGAAAAAACTATTAGTATTTTTTTTTTTGTTAAATTTTAATCATGCTTTAACTTTTATAATATAGAGAGTCTTCATTCTTCATGTATAATTGGTTTTAGAAAAATATCTTAAATATTTAGAAATAATGTTAATAATTAATTGTTACCATAGTACTATAACATTGTGATATTTTCTTTTAAATAATGATAGTAACATATATTTTCAATCTATGAACGTTAATATTTTGCTATACACTACACATATTTATTAAAAAATATTAACAAAGTATAGATTAAATAAAGAGAAAAGTTTTATGAGGGGGAAAAAAAACTTTAAATAATATTAATGAAAATGCAATTGTAATATTTACTTCCCTCTTGGATATTAACTTTAATTAATTCATTAGCTTTAGTTACCATATTTTTGACAGCCACTAGCAGCCTTTTGAGTTATATTTTTAACTTTATATTTATTAAACTTGTATTCTGTATTATATTCCCATAATTTTTAAATTATTTATTAGAAATATAAGTTTGTAAAAGGAAATCATTCTTCAAAATAATGTTTCAATTTTACAAGAATTGGAAAAAGAAATAATTGAAATAAGTAATCAAACAATAGCTTTTGTTATTTAGCAATTATCAATAAAAATATATTGTGAACAAAATAAAATTTATTTTAACTTCATTTTTAAAATCAAAATGAATTATTGTTAACAATTAAGGCAATGTAATAATATTTTAAAATTTAAAATTTCTTTTATAATTATTTAATAAGAACAAATAATTACTTCAAGTGGTTATGAGAGCATTCCTTTTTCAACCCTTCACAACTTCATGATTTACTCTGTTGCATTTTTTTTTTTTTTTACTTGTATTTATTTATAAACAAATAGTTGGGAATTAAATGTGAGTATAAACTCATATTCTTAGTAAAAAAATCAATATTTGACAAATATTTTGCAAAATAATTATAAAGATGTAAACAAACTAGAAAATATACAATTTTTATTTTTAAAATTTAATAAAAAATATGCTCTTGCAAGTGATCTTACAAACACTTTCAGAGTAAGGCTGCTTTCAATTTGTTTGCATTAAATTCTTTGTATGAGGCTGACATCTTAAGATTTTTTTTAAATTAATGAATCAATATATATATTACCTTCAATTTTTATTGTTAAATGAATGCAAAACTGGCAAACAAACATGATAGATAGCCACAAAAGGAATCTCTTAAAAATAAAAGACAATAAATGTTATTTTGTTCACATACAACTTTCTTCATTAGCAATTTATCATCAAATATAAAGGAATTTTTGCAATTTTTTTTTTTTTAGGATGTTTTCATTTATAAATTAAAAACGGCTTCTACTTTTTTATTATTATTATATTTGTCATATACAATCTTTAAATATTAACTCTTAAACTGGATATTTCTAATTTAAATTATAAATACAATATTTGCAATTACATGTATGTCACCTATTATAATAATCATTCAAATTTGTGAATATTCAGTCCATAATGATTTCATTGCATAAAACTGTAAAGCTTCTTATCAGATTATTTTATAGACATTCAGACATCTTGCAAAATAGTGAAGACATGGAGAATGAGGACTCTCTGTACAATAATTCCTATATCATTCTATTGAATTTTTTTTCTTTTAATATTAAACACAATAAATGTATACATAAAGAAATGTAATAATAATAACATGGTTTATTGTTCAGGCATTTATATATAGTTCAAGCACCACAAATGACAGAGTTAGGTAGTAATCAATGGACTTGAGTTCGAGAATCTGCCACTATACAACTGAATCAAACCACACTGGGCAAAAGTGATAAGTAGGCAATATTAATACATTTTTTAATGAGATCTAAAAATCTTGTATTAATAAATATATATTTTAAATTCTACTAAAGCTGTTCTTGATTAGTTGTGTTTATATATTGGACTATTTCCATCATGTAATATAAGTATTGATTGTCTTTAGGAAAATTTTACTTTATTTAAATATTCCAAATGCATTCCGCTGTTAGTAATAGTACACAGGTTAGTAAATACACAACGTTTAGAGAGGTATTATTCTTCCCTCATCTTCAGTTGTTGCTGGCCTGACCAGTGACAATACTAGCATGGGAATATTGAATTTTTTAAAGTAATGCTCTAACCAAACTTATATTAGTTGGTGGAAATAGTTCAATATATAAACACAACTAAAATACCATTATCACAAATCTTCAAGAAAACACTATTCTTGATTAGTATATAACAGTGAGTCACATTTTTAAAAAGATTAATTGCAAAATAAATTTTACATCAATTCATTTAAAATTATTTTTTATGTGCCTATAAATGTGATAACAACATTAATAATATTTTATGGTTGGTGGTAATAATGTGTGAGTTAACTGGAAATATTATAAGCCATTTTAAAATTTATGATACTTTAAAAGAAAAAATGCTAGAATAATTTTTATTAAGAAGTGACAGGTAATAATAAACTATTTCTTGATCATAGTATTCTATTGACTAGAACCAGAAAATGTAACAAACATGATGTACTGTTTCCATGTATGTTTTTTTGTTAGTTTACAGATTAATTTCCATCCTTGGCTATTGTCATTAATATTCAACAACAGGCACCCATTTCTAATTTGTCCATTGTAGTAAGAGTTGTATTGATTTGTTAGAAAAAGTAATTATTGCATGTGTTAATTCAAAACTCAAAAATTATTTATACTAGCTTATAATAAAACCACAGTGTAACAAAAAGATAATTTTCTAAAACTTTTGTATATGTTATATACAAAATAGATAGTCTTATAGAAATTTGTCTAGGAGGCAAAATATATCATCTTATAGAATATTTTGGTTTATTGTTATATTTTATTTATTGCTAGATTTAAATACTAGTTTTAAATCTTTTGTCATTAAAATAAACATCATTGAAATGATTATTAATTTTCATAGAGTGAATATAGTAGAAAGATTTAATCTCTCTTTTTGTTGTAATAGAATGGCCATCATTTTTATTATTGATTTTGTTTTTAAACAAAAAAAAAACAACAACAACACAAATTTGTATATATTTCACACTTTTTAATAAAAATAGCATGACCAATAGTGAATTTAAATTCTCTGTCCAAAAGCAATAAATATATTGTGCACAGTTGTTGGCATTTTTTAACACAGCTTATTCTAGTATTTTATTATTTGATGCTACATCATTAATGTAATGAGTTCTTTGCATTATTTTAGATTATATTTATAAATAACGTCATTAGTTGTCATTTGGAAATGAGTTTTTAACTCCAGAAAATTATAATAATAATGATGATAAAGAAGAATAAATAAAAGGTAAACAAAAAATAAATAAGGAATTTTGCAATGATTATATGATCTAATTTTTGAAATACAAATACATCTATATTTGTGACATGTTGGTTGTTTATTGATTTGATATCTCTAACTTCTCAGCAGAAAACTTTACTTTTTAATTGTCAATCTCCAATGAATTCTGTCCTCGATCTTATCTCTCAGTTTTTTTTTTTTTAAAAGTGTCATAGCATCGGCCGGGGACCCAGGCAACTGCCTGCAAGTGCAAGGCAGTCGCGCTGACCTCTCGACCACCAATGCAAGACATCTCTCAGTTTTGTACTTTAGAATGCCTTTAAAATTATTAATATAAATGGGATCTGCCATGTCTCCAGCAACTATGTTCAAAGTTCATCATAAATATTGTTTTTAGAAGTTTCTTATTGTACATTTGCTTCATGTGTCCAATACAAAGAAGATATGCCATTTATGATAGTAGATTCAATAATATTGCATCCAATAAACATCACATGACCACCACCTCTTATGCTTGTGTATAACTGTTGTTAAAACAGGCAAAACTCACTATACATATTGCCACACACAAGCTGAAGAACATATCAATTTGTCTTATGATTTTGGTACTATATTTTTTGAATCTTATAGTTTATCCTTGAATGAAATTTTTTCCATTTATTCCTATTACATTGATAGGAAGTCCATATCTCATTTTATACAATAAATTGGGCAAAACAATTTTTTATAGTTGTAATTTAGTTGCAATTGTTATATCACTATATTGAAGTATCCTCTTTTTTAACATATTAAATGCAACAGCCCATTGAATTTGTACCTCAACATTCAAGTTGCCTTTGTAATTAAAAAGCTATTAAGATATTTGAAGTACATTTTCAAATTGATAACTGCCTGATGAAGAACATGAGATTTTTTAAAACATTAATTATTAAATCAGTCCCTAAAGATTGTATTTAAAATGTTAAAAACATTTTGTGCATTATATTTGGATTTGTTACAATGGCATAGTCATCAGTAAAATGGATGTTTACTATTCATCTTTGATATCAAACCTGAGATACATCTTGGTCCTCCTTTGGATAATCATCTACAAAGTACTCCAGGATTATATTTATCCCCCTTTTAAAAATATTATTTTTAAAGAGTTTGATAGGATTCTTCATTCTAAATATTTAAGCAGTTTTGTAATAAGATTAGATATTCATTAAAATTAGGAAACATTGCTTTCATAATTATTTAATATTATGTTTTTGATGCATTAGATCTTAATTCTTATTTCAAATTTTAAATTACTTTTTCATTATACCTCCAACTTTAAAAATGCTATTCACATTTCATTTTGATTACTTCTTAATTAATGCAATAACTGATATTATTTCTTCAGTTCCTGAAATTAATGAGCCAGTAAGAAAATAGTGTCAATTTTGAGATTGTTTATATCCGAACTTAGAGAGAAAAAAAATATTCTTTTTTTTTTTTTTTTGTTTTAATGATTTATTTATCCACTTGAACAAATTGCCTGTGTTGATAGAAATTTGTGAATCAATTTAGAATGTGACTTGCAGCAGTATATTTAAAAAAAAAAAAAAAGAGAAAGCAAAAAATAGCTAGAGATATTAAAAAATGAGAGAAAGAGAGAGAGACTGGAATGAAAATTTATTAAAATGAAACACCCAAGGCAAAAACAGGACAACTTTGACAATTAATATTGCTTTTGTAATTCTATTTCTGTAAAAATATTGTATAATGCCAAACATACATAGACACAGCATAAATGTGCACTCATGTAAATGTCTCTATATATTTTTTTTCAAACTACTGCTCTTTTTTAATTAAATAAAAATAAATATTTGGTCACTTTGATAAATATAACATATACATATAAGCATATCAGATGTCTATAGATATGTCCATATATGTAAACATGAAAATAACAAAAGGATCAAGAATAGAATGAATCTATCTATTCTTGGAGCTTTTGATGTATATAAACTTATCTTTATCAACATTTGTCAAAATTTAGGTGCAGTTAATACATTAGCCAGCTGGAATATTACATTTAATAATTATTAAATTAATAATCATCTATACAAAGATGGAGATTGAATCTCTTTTATAACCTTGTTTAAAATTTAATGAATGAAAACATGAACACAACATAGTTAATTTATATAGTAATTAAGAGGAGAAATCAGGTTATATAAAAGAAAGTTCTATTTTCATCCTTGTATAGTTGATTTTTAGTCTTAATAATTATTAAATATATTATTCCAGATGGCTAATATGTTAATTTCATTCTGAATTTTCATCAATGTTGATAAAGGTAAGTTTGCAAACACCAAAGCACGAGGAATATATGGATTCATTCTCTTCTTGATTCTTCACCAATATTTAGAGTGATATATATTCATAGTCTGAAGAAGTCCGGTTTTTTCCTCTTAATGTCCATACACGTTTTTATAAAATCTGTACTAAATATAATATTTTATGCAAGTCAAGAACAAATTTTATATTTTCATAAATATCTGTCATCTAATGAACTCTTAGCTAGATTAATAGTTAGTTGATGGTAAACTGACTGTCAGATATGAGATTTAACTGTGAATAATCAATATTCAGTTGTTTTTTTTAATGTGATTATGATTCCCTCATCAAAATCGAAATACTGTTTCCAACAGTCTTTTCTCTTTCCTTTCCATCCTCCCTTTTATTTTATCTTTTCTTTTTTTTTTTTTTACTATATTGATTTTATTCATTTAGATAAGAATAGGACTCATTGCCTTTATTTATGCCATCAACCATCACTCTATTCCAACTATGATAATATAGTTGTATGAGTAACCACATTTTAAATCTTTAATTAAATGCACTACAATTCTGATCCTAGTTTTTCTTTTTAATAAGCATATATATAGTAATAAAACCAAATGATAAATCACATGATCTATATAGCTTATAATCACCAATAACCATATCTCGAAACTGGTCTGGGAATAGGACAATCATAGATAAAGATTTAAATGCTTTTTCTTACAGCATTTATCATAAAAAAATAATAAAATAAGCTTGTTTAGCAATATTTTCTCTTTATTGTTATATATTATATGCAAAGTTCTTGGCATCAAGAAACTAGCAGTGTAAACAGGTTTAACAGATTGAGAATTCTTAATTGGGATTTTTCAAGAAGTGATACAATTAATAATGGGTAACTTTTCGAGTTGGATTTGAGATGGAAGATTGTATGTTTGGACAGCTATACTTGTAGACATAGACTAAATAATGACCAACAAAATCTGGTTAGTTTATCTTATTTAGCAGATTGAATTGTCATTAATAATAATAGCAAAGTAAGACATATAAAGTAAAAGTATTTGAATTTAAAATATAAATGTGTGTAATGTGAACTCATGAAGAAATGAAAATAAAATAATGCTTAAGTCTAAGGAATTGTTAAAGTTTGAGATTAAATAACATTCATGAAATTCATTTTTGTAAAGCTTGTAAAAGTAATTTAAAGTGATTATTTAATATCTTCACGCTTTCACTTTCAGACACTTAAGATTTGCCCATACAAAAGAGTTTGGGTCCGAAAAGATAGATGGCCATTCTATCTTTTCCCAAAGACTTTATCATGTGTTTGAAGTGTTTGTATTCAGTCATTTATAGTTAAAATCTGCAAAGCGCATGTACAACAGCTTAATGCTATTTAGCTATTACAGTTTATAAAACTTCGCACTATATAAAATAATTGATTTATTTTGTAAAAAAAGAAAATTTAATTGAACAAGTACATGACAATGTTTTTTGGAAGAGCAGTTCATCAAGTGAAAGGAGATCACATGGTATCAAATTCGTTAAGAGGCCTAATTTGATATTTTACACTCTTGAAATTCCTAGAAGTAAGAATTAGGCTAATATTATTAAAAACTGAATTGCACAATAGTATCTATACCAGTTTATCTGGGTTTTTTTAAATATGAGATTCATATTGTTCAGGGAAAAAAAGTTTTTATTTCTTTGAGGGTAACATCATATGTTTAATATCAATAAGTCTGTTTTGTTTTGTTTTTTGACCTTTTATTGCATATATTATTGTGTCAGATAACACATGTTTTCCCTATTAATATAATATAAATTTTTCTGGAAATTTTTTGTTTAAAGATGCATTATAATATTCCAAAAATGTAAAGGCAATATAATAAGACTTGTTGGTAAGTTTTTCAGCTTAATGAATATGATGTTTTTAAATGTACAGTTATAAGGGAAGATTTTCACTGGATTATATGATTAACAGTTGAAAGATAATAGATTTTGCAAAAAAAGATTTAGTGAATGTTTGGTTGTCATAGAGCGAAGAAGATTTATTTATATTATAAAATTAACTCACATTCAAAAGAGATGCAGTGACAACTGCTTTTATTGAGATAAATTGGCTGAAACTAGAATATAATGAAAAATTACAATAGTTTTCTACAGAAGAGCTTAATTAAAAGAGGGTAACCCAATATGTGAAGTAAACAAATAATAGACTATCATGTGATGTATGGCAATATATTTTACCTCATTGATTGATTTATAAAAAAATTTCAATACTAGCATTATATTTTTAGTATGTCACTTTTTTTTTTTTCTGGAGTTATAATAGCTTATTTAGGATTTACTTATTGATTGAAATACTACATTTATATTTAAAAATACTACCATGATCTATTTTTAATTTTTTTTCTCTCCTTTATTAATTTATAAATTATAAATACTTAAATGATTTTAATGATTTCTATATAAAAAAATGGAAATTGCACCAAAAGAGAAAAAGAATTGTATTTATCTTATTGTTTTAAATGATTGCAACATATTGTACTAGTCCTATTTATTGAAGCAAATAAATACCCAAATGTGAACACAGTAAATGAAGAAAGATTCAGCATTAGAAGCCAATGTAATTAAATTAAACCATCAGCAATAGATAATCAACAGTCAACTTTTATGATTGGATTTAAAATAGACCTAATATAAAATTTTATAAACAATCATCTAATCAATGGCAAACTTGAGGCATATTATAAAACTGTAAACATCAATATTTGTGCTGCCTGCACATATATTAAAGTTAAATATAACTATAAGAAGATGTTAGAAAAAGCTGGCAACATTAAATTATTGTTGATCATCATCAATGCTCAAGGCCACCTAGTCATTAATAAATTAGTTATAAAACTTATAAAACAAGTGGACTTTAAATGCCTTTCATTACTTTTGCACCCTCTAAATGATTCTAAATAGTCTAATAAAAGATGATTGAAAGGAATGGTGAGTGAAAAAAGAATTAAGAATGAAAAAAGGTCTCACCTTGCTGGATGATATAAGAAATAGAAAGAGATGCATGGAATTGAACAACTGGCAATGGAGAGAACGGAATGGAAAAATTAATGAATTTGTGATGTGACTGTTTTTGGATCTGTCCATAGAATAAAATACTATTGATTGATAACTTCAATAAGCAACATATTTATTTAATTTTTTTAATTAAAAAAAACCCAAAACAATATGTTTTAACAAATTGTATAATTTAATAATTGTTTTATTAATACATGCTTGATAGTTAATTTTTATTATCATTTATCCAATCATCATTATCTTCAACCATTATCAATGGACTACAGGACAAAGTCTCTCCAATTTTAATTCAGTTTATCCAATCTTTAGTCTGTCTTCTCTACATCACCCTAGAAAACTTCTTTATTTCATCCATTCATCTCATATGCCATTTCTTTTAGGTTTTTTTACAATCTTATGGCTGTCCAGCCTAATTCCACTTCAGTCTTAATTTTTTCAATGATGTCAATTATTATTTTTTATTGCTTCACCCATGCATTTCATTTTCAATCTCTTTTTTTACTCATAATTTACATCTCTTCATTATTTGTGGAATAGTCTGAGGTCTCTGTATTGCTATTCTGTTAAGTGTCCTAGTCTCTGATTCACAAATATTAACTGATAAAGCACATTTATTGAAAACCTTTTCAAACACATAAGCATATTTCCTTTTTTTTTACCAAAAGCACTTCATTCAAGTTTAATTCTATGAATAATTGCATCTATTATGTCCCTATCTATATTAATAATCTGACCATTTGTAGTTATTAACTTCTTCTAACTTAACTATTATCAATCTTTATTTTTTCCTTCTCTGAGAAAAATCCATTAAACATTATTTTTTAATTTTTTTTACACATTTATCTTTAATATTCATTAGATAACTTCCAACATTTTCTGAAACTCAGAAAGTATTATTTTAATCACATTATCTGCAAAATCTAGATGACATAAATAATCTTCATTTACTTTTATTTCCTTAGTTTCCCACTTTAATCTACAAAATACTTTTGGTAAAACTGCTGTAAAAAGGTTTGGAGATATGGAGTCAGTCTGCCATACTTCTTTCTAAATATTAATTTTCTTTATATTACTATGTAATCTAATCATTGCTGTTGCATTTTGAAAAATATTATTCAGAATACGGATAATATGCTGAGTTAGTATTTTGTTGATCCAATGCTTTAATCACTATATAAATGCTTAAAAAATCAAACGCCTTTTCATAATCTACAAATCCAAAGCATAATGACAACTCATATTTAAAGTCCAAAGTCCACTCGTTTTACAGGTTTTATGATAACTAATTTATTGATGGCCTTGGGTATTGATAATCAGTAATAATTTAATGTTCTCAGGCTTTTTTTTTTTTTTTGACATCTTTTTATAATTATTTTTAGCATTAATCAAAGTGGCATAAAAAATAAAATAAAAATAATAATAGTGATTAAAAAGAAATATAATTAAGAAATAACAAGGAAATCTATAGCAGAATAAAAGTCCTAAAGATATAAAATGATATTTTAATGTTGAAAGAGAAATTATTTTAGTAATAAGATACTTTGAAATGTTTCATAAAGTTTTATCATTAGCTATATGTTAGCAGAGACCAACAATAACATATTACTTTTTTTGAAATGCAAGATGTTTTAGTTAAAGAAGAAAAACATTCAATTAAATTTATGAAGATTAGAAAAATTCCAGAAAATGATTGAATCATTGTTGATATTTTAAAACAAGTAGTTGAAGAAATAGAGAAATTATTGGCAAAGTTATACACCAAATTTTTAGCTGATATGGATATACCAGATGAGTGGAAGAGTGCAATAGCAATGTTGCTATTTAAGAAAGTTAAAAAAATGAGATTGTAGCTCTATCAGTCTCCAGAAAAAAATTGACTTATGCCAACTTAAAAAGAAAATCATGATTTAAGATTGATTATTGCATAGTAGGTGATATTAAGATATTTTAAGAAATTACAAAAAACTAATAAGTTAGAATTTTGCATTGAATTTGTAGATTATGATGTAGATCTGCTGTGGTCATAGTATGGAGTACCCATGTTATATATTCTATTGTCATATTTTGGAAAATATAAAGTGTATCAGAAATGTTGATTCTAAGAATATTAATATTTATAAAGATGTATGATTATGTGATTCAATTTCCAAAACATTTGTACAATACATTTATAGAAAATATTTTGTAGATTAAGTAGAAATCAAAAGAAATAAAATAATGGGAATTGCTTAAATTATTTAAATATTTAAAATATTTAATAAAGCTAAATTGATAAAAAATCAAGTCAGATGACCTAATTTTAATAAAGCTCGTATTTACTAATGTTATATATAGAGTAAGTAAAAAAACAAACTCTTAACAAGCTTCGAAAACCCTCAACCCCAGACCGCGGTTTCTGCATCTAGCGTCATCAGTGAGGTGTTAGGGATTAAAAACACTAGAACTAGTCTAGCATTTTATCAATGCCTAATTATTTGAGTTAGATAGCTGGATTTTTGGACATTTAAATGTCTGAAGGTTTCAGATTTTCTTCTCAATAGTTAGGCATTGATAAAATGCTAGACTAGTTCTAGTGGTTTTAATCCCTAACACCTAACTGATGATGCTAGATGCAGAAACCGAGGTGTGGGGTTGAGGGTTTTTGAAGCTTGTTAAGAGTTTGTTTTTTTACTTACTCTATATATAACTTTAATAAAGCTGAATACTAAAAAAAAAAAGTAGTACAATGTTCATTGGCTTTCCGGAATTAGAAAATAATGATTGAAATTAAAAGTTAATATTTATAAATATCTTAGTCAAATTTTTAATATAATAGAAAACTAGAATTAAATTGTTACAAAGAGTTAGTTTTTAATAGAAATATATATATATTAAAAAGAAATATGCCTGGGTATTTGCAATAAAATGTTTTTAATAAATATATTTTAGTAGTGCTTATTTATGTATTTGAAATTTATATATTTAACAACAGAGAATAGAAAATATATGTTGAGATGAACAAAAAAGGATTGAAAATGAATTAGAAAGAAATATACAAATATCACTGTCATCATTGAAAAAATTAAGAAGTTGAAATGAATTTAAGCTGGACATGTTGAAAAAAAATTTTAACAGTAGATAGACAACTGAAATCATAAACTGGGTCCCAATAGATTAAAAAACACTTGAAAGAATATGTGCAAAGTTAATGGATGAGATATAGAAGTTTTCTAGGGAATAATGTAAAGAAGAGCTGTAGATCATACTCAGAGAAACTATTCTATACTGAACTGATAATAAAAAAAAAGTAATGATGATGACAGATATCACAAGCAATAATAGGTTATAGTTGTTTTAGGAATCAAAGAGAGTCTTACACAGTAATAGTGTGACTTGAGAGCTATGGCAGATGATGTTTTAGGTAACAACCATTTGATTTTTTTTTTATTCATTTATTTAAAGTAATTATTTAAAAATTAAAATTAATTATTGACTACATAGGTTAATAAAAATTGCTGCTGTTTCAGAAGGTTCAAAAATATTGTCCCTTGTTTATATTATTAAAAAAACAATATTCACAGTTGATATTCCTAATCTACAGAAACATTCAAAAGAATTTAAATTAGAACTTTTTAAATATTAACAGATTTTGAATATGATTCAGATTGTAATGAAATCAATAGAAATATAACTGATATACTTTTAAAAACTGCAATGAAAATAGCTGGTACAAAAAAAGCAGCAATTGATTAGTAAAATTTCTACTGAGACAAGACAGTTTATGAAGAAAAGAAGGAATATGAAACTATATAAAAATAATTCATTAAGAAGGATTGAATAACTCAAATTTTATAAAATGGTATGAAAAAGAGTTGATAATGATATAAGAAAATATAATTGTGAACTAATAAAGAAAGTTGTAGAAGAGAATAAAAGTATCAAAAATGTAAAACAATCTTTTGGTTTTGTTAAGAAACATATTTCTGCAATAGAAAAAAAGTTGGAACTATTACTAAAAAGAGAGATGACATGAAATGTGTCGAAGAGTACTATCAAGAAATTTATAGAAATAAAGAAGAAGGAAAAGTATTTCCTACAATTACTACATCTTCTGAATTAATCAGAATTTTAAATGAAGAAATGAGATATATAATTAAATTTATGAAGAAGGGAAAAGCTCTGGGTAATGATGGAATTATATAATCTATATCTTAAAAGAAGCAGGTGAAGAAATATAAATTGTTTTGCTTAGTTATATACTAAATGTTTAAATGATAAGAATGCACCTGGAAGAATGCAGTATTAATATCAATATTTAATAAAGATGATAAAGAAGATACCGGAAATTGCAAATCTATCAATCTTTTATTAGTTCTATACAATTTTTTTGTCAAAATAATTACAACTCATTTACAGTGAATTTGGGATTTTAACCAACCAAAAGAACAAGGTGGATTTAAAAGTGGTTTTACTATAGTAGATCATATCAAAATATTGAATGAAGTTATAGAAAGGACCAATGAATATGAGTTGCCATTATGCTTTGGATTTGTAGATTACGAAAAGGCATTTGATTCTATAAGTATTTCTTCAGTGATTAAAACATTGTATCATCAAGATGTGGATCCAGGATACTGTCACATTCTGAAGAATATTTATAAAAATGCAACAGCAGCAATTAAATTACATAATGATACTAAAAAGATTAACATTGAGAAGGTATACGACAGGTAACTATATCCCCAAAACAATTTTGCAATATGTATTTTGCGGATTAAAATGAGAAGCTAAGTAAGTAAAAGTAAATGGAGATTATATATAGTCATTTAGATTTTGCAAATAGTGCTTTAGAGCTTCTGGAAATGTTGCAAGAGTTATCAGATGAAAGTAGGATTAAAAATAAATGTTAAAAAGACTAATAAAATATTGTTCAGTGGATTTTCTCAAATGAAGAAAAGAAAGATCGATAATAATGAGTTAGAAATTAAGCACTATAAATAACATGGCCATATTATTACTATAGATGGAAATATAATGAATGAAATTAATCAGAATTAAGCTTTGTTGGAGTGCTTTTGATAGAAATAATATTAAAAGAAAATATACCCATGGGTTTGTAAAAAAAGGTTTTTAATAAATGTGTTTTACTAATTTTTACTTTTGGATCTGAGAATTCGACACTTAACAAAAGAGCAATACAGAGACTTCAAACCATTTAAAGAAGTATGAAGAAATGCATGTTAGGAGTAACAAAAAGAGATCGAAAACAAAATACATGAGTGAGAGAACAAACAGGTGCTACTGACATCATTGAAAGAATTAAGAGACAGAAGTGGAGTTGGGCTGGGCATATGCCATAAATAGAAAAGACTCTTGCTACAAAATATCCAAGAAATGGAATGCGTAATCATTTCATTTGCATAGATTTATATCGCTCCTAATCAATTTCTTATAGTTTTACAAAACGGCTATGAATATGAGGGCTTTGACCCTTGAAAGCGCTTAGCCATTAGATTAAATATATATATATATATTAAAATAAAATAATATATACTTTTCTTTATTTGTTTTTAACTTTGTGTGCTTGTGCGTGTTAGCGCATTTTATATATTTTGATTTAGAACAATTAGCCACAAAATGTAAGCTGTTTGCTTATTTGAACTCCTAAAATGAATTCCAAGAGATTGTAAAAGATTTAGAAAGAGACACCATGTGAGATAGAAGGTAAAATAAGGAAGTGTGCTAGTGTGATATAACAAAAGAAGCTAGAGATTGGAGATGATGGATTGAACTTGGAGAGACCTTCATTCTTCAATGGATTGATAATAGTTGAAAATGATGATGAAATGACATTAAAATTCTTAATTATGCACACACATATATATATATGACATTAGAATTCTTAATTATGCACAGATATATATATATTAATGTTAGTTAGTTCAGGGCAAAGAGCCTGGAGTTCAGTAGTTGTAAAACTAATTCTTTTTACTGTTTTATAGTTCTGTTATTATATAAAATAAAATAAATCAAATTTCTAATTGTTGTCAAGACCAGATATTCTCAACTTTTTTATATGATGACCATTATAACAAGAGAAAAGATAAAAATCTCATAATATAGTACATCCTTTTGACATGCCTTTGACCTGGATTTGATCAATCTTGAACATATTTAAGATTCCAATTACATTTAGGATTTCTTTTTTTATCAGATTTCCAGTCCATGACAACTCAGCTAGTATCCAATGTTAATTATCAAATGGTATCTTGCTAATTTTTTATTTTGTTAGAAGTTAAAACAAAGATCAAACATTGCTCAAACTCTCATAATCCAGCAATTGACAAGTCTGGTGAGTAATAACTTTTCCTTTGCTATTTGTCTATGGAAGACTATTGATGTGCTGTTTCATCTTTATCATATAAAGGTACTGATAACTGTAACTTTATTTTAATATTTTGAAATTTTATTCTGTAGATTATAGTGTTGCACTGGATCAAAGCAATCACTCGTGATATACATGCGTGTGTGTAATAATTGCTAGAAAAAAGATGTGATCATACATTTTAATAAAGTTTTATTTTAATGATGTGAAAACCCTAATCCTAAATCACCTTTTTTGTCGTTGTTGAACATTTCTGAAAGTGCTTAATATCTGAAACATTATTAATTTATCAAAGTAAAAATGTTGCCTTTATTTATTTATTTTTAATTGTTCTACAAGTATTTTTTTTTCATGAAAAAAAAAAAAACAGAAAATTTTCTAATGACATAAGTAAAGCATCTTAACAGAGCTTAAAAAACTTAATTACGGTGAAGCTTGCCATTTTTTTTACTTTAAATACTATTATAATTGCTTTTTAAAAATTAATTTCCTAAACATATTTTATTCATTTCCACAATGTGACCATTTACATTAAAAATTAATTAATTATTTATCATATTTTATTAAAAGAAAGGTGTTATATATACCGAAATATTGAACGAAAAATAAATCCAGTTTTTATTTTAATAATTGGATGGGATCAGGGCTTGGTGATTTTAAGAATTTTATTTTACATTTTTTTAAAGATTTTTTAAAATTATCTACACATAAGTTATTCTATGTATATATAACACATTTTTATATATTGCTGTATTATGAAAGTTGATAATCTTTATTTATTGTGAAATTGTTTGGAGAGCTATATATATATGAACACATTATAATTATAATACATAAATGACTTAAGTTTATGATTTAAGCCAAAATAAAATATTCCTTACATGATTTATAAATGAGAAAAAAAGGGATTCATCTTGATCTATTTAAAAAAAAAAAGGATTAACCCCTTTTTTTCCATTTATAAATCATGTAAGGAATTTTTTCTGCAGATGCTTATCATTGACATAGCTGCTCTGAATAAATTCTAATGCATTTGTAACTTTTCTTAATTGTAACGATATATAAATATGTCGTTACATTAATTTAAAATAAAAACTTAAAAGTTCGCAAATAAAAGTAAAAAACTAAACGCTAAAATTAAAAATGTTTGTTATACATATATATATTCGCACAGATGCTAAACGTTAAAAATATTTTTTTCATAAACAAAAAAAAAAAGTATTTGAACGTATTTTTTTTAATAAAAAAATACCAGATTGAAATATAAAAATATTTTAATAAAAAAAATAACGTAAGTTAAAGTAAAAACAGGTATTAATTAATTCCTGTAATCTGTAAATGGAAATGATTGTTTATTAATTATCTAAAAGCTGTGTAATTAAAAAGTCAGATGAAAAGTTAGATAAGAGAAGAAAGAAATTTTAGCTTGACCAATGGAAGCACTAAGCCTTGGCTCGGACCCTAACGAAAGTGATAGACTAGTGACGTTTTGTTCATTAAATCCTTGTGGAAAATATAAAAAGGGAAATACAGTTTTTTCTGACAGTTCCAGCGTTGGGTGTTTGAGAGATGTGGTATGACGCACATACCACACTCTCTATAAAAAAAAATAAAAATGAAAAGACTGTGATACCTTGAACCAGCTATTGCCATCTCCAGAACATTACCTTCCAATGGAGGCGTCGCGGGAATATTTAAATAAAGTGGAAAGCAGAGGCCTGGACTCTTCTACCATAAGCTATATGAAATGAACAATTGTGAAAATCAATTAAGAACTTTCGTCAAGTTTTACAAATTGATAAACAAGCCAACTGAAATGTTAAAACGGACTCTTATCTGACTTTTGTAAGTTTTTAAATCAAATTAATAATGTTTAATTTTATATGTTTTCCGATTGATAAACATCATTTCCATTTTTTTTTCTTATTGTAAAGATTATTTAAATGTAGGAAATTTAAGTTGTTTATAGACGCTTGCATGGATTCGTTTGGGGTTAATTATATTTTGGTTTTCATATTTGATCAAAATATATAGACATTCGATAAATAATGATACCTTACGGTGAGTATCTAAAATGTATTTATTCGGATGTCTTTTAAGTTATTGGTGACAACGCAAGTATCTTATGGTGAATACTATTGGGTTACTTATAAGTTTCCCTCTGCGATTGTCGGTATCAATTATTTTGTATTTTGATCGTTTATGTTTATTTGAAATATTTTTGACCGTGGAATCTATGTAATCGATCTATACCCAACATTTTTAAACAAATCTGTGCGAACGTATTTAAATGTTAAAATTAAGTCGGACGTGAATGGCTATATAGTTTTGTAAAGTTGTATTAAGGGAGGGTAATCTTAGGTTATTCATTTCGTAGTTGAATTGGTTCAATGGATTGGATATATTTGTGTAATTAGTAGATGTAGTATGAGGTCCGCTACGGGCAGGATTATAGATATACGCCACACACCCTCTGTTTGCCTATGGATGGGTTTGTAAGTCGGCAGAAGACCGCAGTCCATTCCTATGGAGTTTTTTGTTTATTGTTCTACTTGCCAACAGATGTCACATTCCTGTTGGTGGAGAGTCAATATCTTCTCTATTTCTAATTATTGTTCAGATGTACATTCCTGACAATATAGTATTTTGTGTTGTCGTATCATGCTACATTGAATACATGAATGTATCAGATGGATTGGCGCCAATTTGGTTGCGAAATTTGTTGCCTAAGGTTAAATCAGGGAAGAATATTTTCTTTTCAAATGCAGATCTATGTAGTCTATTCATACTTGACTATCTAAATAAAAATTAAACTTATTGAAATCTTTTTAAATATAAATTTAAAAGTTAATATAAAAATCTGAAATGTTAAACTTATTCCTCAAAATTTAAATATTATTTTATATGTGCGTAAATAAATATTTTTATGTGTTAATTTCTGGCAGTGGCTTTTATTCTTTTATATTTAAGATATAAAAATTTATAGATTTTTATCTCTGCGTCTCCGCTGAGTTAGTGACTTGGGCTAACGGTCGGAATATTTAAAGAAAGTGGAATCTTAACAGCGCATATCTGCCTACTTTATAAATTTTTCTAGGCTCAAATGCCTAGATGGCGCCCTTGTAGTGCAGATATTGTTTTTGCGGTTAGATTCGATCTTCACTTTCATTTCGATCGTTATAATTGGCATCCCAAGTGTGGCCTTACCTCAGAGATTGACCCTGAGAAGGGGAATTGAAAGATGAAATTTCCGATCTGTAATAAACACGAGTGCCCTGAGAATTTTAAAACGGAATCATGCAAATAACATTTGTTGTTTTTTCTGAAATAAGTACATTTTGTACTAACGTAAAGTTATAGCCAGATGTTTAATAAACCACTAGTACTTTTGAAAATAAATCATGCCCGTAATATTTTTTCTGAAATTAGTATAAATATATTTGTTGTATTTACGTGGAGTTGCAGTTTGAAGTTTTGTTTAAAAAGTGCTGCCAGTAAAAAAATTGCGCATATGTAGAGATAAATTCGAGGAATAAAAACTAATAAATAAAACATAATAATAAATATAAATCATAATTTTTTTTAAAAAAAAGTCTTGTTTAAAATTTAATCGTTCAACTTGCCTAAGTAATAGTTAAAGGTAGGAGAAATGAAACTTGGAAGGGAGGGGGCAGAAATTTAGCTGGTAATAGGGAATCAACAGTCAACATTTTTTTTTTAAATCATTATATTTGTGTGTAATTACTGTTTTGTCTTGTAAAAAAAAAAAAGTTTTGTTTTTGTGATCATATATAATCAATTTGTGTAACGTAATTACTAACACTAAGTAAATTCTTTTTTTTTTTTTTAATGTTTTTGTTTTTTGAGGAAGTTTACTGATATGTAACGATATATAAATATGTCGTTACATTAATTTAAAATAAAAACTTAAAAGTTCGCAAATAAAAGTAAAAAACTAAACGCTAAAATTAAAAATGTTTGTTATACATATATATATATTCGCACAGATGCTAAACGTTAAAAATATTTTTTTCATAAACAAAAAAAAAAAGTATTTGAACGTATTTTTTTTAATAAAAAAATACCAGATTGAAATATAAAAATATTTTAATAAAAAAAATAACGTAAGTTAAAGTAAAAACAGGTATTAATTAATTCCTGTAATCTGTAAATGGAAATGATTGTTTATTAATTATCTAAAAGCTGTGTAATTAAAAAGTCAGATGAAAAGTTAGATAAGAGAAGAAAGAAATTTTAGCTTGACCAATGGAAGCACTAAGCCTTGGCTCGGACCCTAACGAAAGTGATAGACTAGTGACGTTTTGTTCATTGAATCCTTGTGGAAAATATAAAAAGGGAAATACAGTTTTTTCTGACAGTTCCAGCGTTGGGTGTTTGAGAGATGTGGTATGACGCACATACCACACTCTCTATAAAAAAAAATAAAAATGAAAAGACTGTGATACCTTGAACCAGCTATTGCCATCTCCAGAACATTACCTTCCAACGGAGGCGTCGCGGGAATATTTAAATAAAGTGGAAAGCAGAGGCCTGGACTCTTCTACCATAAGCTATATGAAATGAACAATTGTGAAAATCAATTAAGAACTTTCGTCAAGTTTTACAAATTGATAAACAAGCCAACTGAAATGTTAAAACGGACTCTTATCTGACTTTTGTAAGTTTTTAAATCAAATTAATAATGTTTAATTTTATATGTTTTCCGATTGATAAACATCATTTCCATTTTTTTTTCTTATTGTAAAGATTATTTAAATGTAGGAAATTTAAGTTGTTTATAGACGCTTGCATGGATTAGTTTGCAGTTAATTATATTTTGGTTTTCATATTTGATCAAAATATATAGACATTCGATAAATAATGATACCTTACGGTGAGTATCTAAAATGTATTTATTCGGATGTCTTTTAAGTTATTGGTGACAACGCAAGTATCTTATGGTGAATACTATTGGGTTACTTATAAGTTTCCCTCTGCGATTGTCGGTATCAATAATTTTGTATTTTGATCGTTTATGTTTATTTTGAAATGTTTTTGACCGTGGAATCTATGTAATCGATCTATACCCAACATTTTTAAACAAATCTGTGCGAACGTATTTAAATGTTAAAATTAAGTCGGACGTGAATGGCTATATAGTTTTGTAAAGTTGTATTAAGGGAGGGTAATCTTAGGTTATTCATTTCGTAGTTGAATTGGTTCAATAGATTGGATATATTTGTGTAATTAGTAGATGTAGTATGAGGTCCGCTACGGGCAGGATTATAGATATACGCCACACACCCTCTGTTTGCCTATGGATGGGTTTGTAAGTCGGCAGAAGACCGCAGTCCATTCCTATGGAGTTTTTTGTTTATTGTTCTACTTGCCAACAGATGTCACATTCCTGTTGATGGAGAGTCAATATCTTCTCTATTTCTAATTATTGTTCAGATGTACATTCCTGACAATATAGTATTTTGTGTTGTCGTATCATGCTACATTGAATACATGAATGTATCAGATGGATTGGCACCAATTTGGTTGCGAAATTTGTTGCCTAAGGTTAAATCAGGGAAGAATATTTTCTTTTCAAATGCAGATCTATGTAGTCTATTCATACTTGACTATCTAAATAAAAATTAAACTTATTGAAATCTTTTTAAATATAAATTTAAAAGTTAATATAAAAATCTGAAATGTTAAACTTATTCCTCAAAATTTAAATATTATTTTATATGTGCGTAAATAAATATTTTTATGTGTTAATTTCTGGCAGTGGCTTTTATTCTTTTATATTTAAGATATAAAAATTTATAGATTTTTATCTCTGCGTCTCCGCTGAGCTAGTGACTTGGGCTAACGGTCGGAATATTTAAAGAAAGTGGAATCTTAACAGCGCGTATCTGCCTACTTTATAAATTTTTCTAGGCTCAAATGCCTAGATGGCGCCCTTGTAGTGCAGATATTGTTTTTGCGGTTAGATTCGATCTTCACTTTCATTTCGATCGTTATATAATAGAGCTACTGTTACAAATATATCATAGACGTGTGGCACTGCACATATCTTCCAAGTCGAGAACAGCCTCTACACGTAGCAATTACTTTTGTTTCAATTTGCCATAAGGCAGCAAGGCAATTTTTGGTTCCCGAAAACTCTTCATTAAGCAAGAATATTGTATAAAGAGTAAGCATTTGTAATGGTTATCTATAGAGAAAAAATTGATCAATTTACTCCAGATAAAAAATTATATTATAAACGGAATATGATCTTAAAAAAAAGAACTATAGATAACCATTACGAAGATAGGCTAAATGACAGAAACGCAGTATGAATGATAAACGGAATATGATCTTAAAAAAAAGAACTATAGATAACCATTACGAAGATAGGCTAAATGACAGAAACGTAGTAAGAATGAATGTCCCTAACGACATTGAATAAGATTTACTGCTTTTAAAAATAAATGACCCTTGTTTGAATACTATAATACGCCATGCAATTATAATATATATATATATAGAGAGAGAGAATATTTCATTTAATAAAATATACGTTAAGATTTTACCTAGTAAAAGAAACAAGATTTACCCCCATCCCTTTTCTGCTATTTTTAAATAAATCAATCGCACCTTCATGATTTTTATAATAACTGGAATATTTAAATACTATATTTGATATTTTAAGAGTTGAAAAATGAAGTAAGATTAGCAGTTATATAGGAAACAAATTATAAGTCACCCTTTCAGAATTTAATAAATAATTATAAAATAAATGTTTCAGAGCGTTAATTAGCTTGAGTTCTGGATTTTCCCCAGGTAAAAATCCAGAGTTAAACAAATCAATTTTTATATTAAAAACGAACCTAAAATGTTGATTCATAAAACAATCTGTCGAACGTATTAATTTACAATGCATTATATATGTATATTTAAAGGGGACGTTAATAAACTTGATTCATGAAGGCTTACTTAAAAAGAAGAAAGGATTTTTAGAAAATTCAATTCGGCAGATTGTTTTGGATTGACATATTAATAAGCAAGCAGATGTATAAATCAAATAATAAATATATATAAATAAATGACCACACCAAAATTAAAAAGAAGTTAAGGCATATGAGATAGGATTAAATTTATAGAAATTATTGAAAAGCAATTTACATATATATTTAAAACAAAAAAAAGGCAAAGTTAAAGAATACATGAGAAAACTTGATAGTAGAATTCGAGATTAATTATGCAAGCTAGATTTAGTTTCAGGTGATGGCTTGAAAAATTACCTTGTAGTTTTAAGAGTTCAATTTAAAATATTGCAAGTTTTCCTGTGGCAACAAGCTTCTATTAGCACACTGAAGTTCTTAGGTCGGGCTTTTCACTCTTGGGCAGCAGGATGGTGCGGCCGCGAAATATGATGACCCCAAAAGGGTCGAGAAGTGATGGATTTACTGCTACATTATTTAAGTTTCAAGCGACATGTAATACATTTATAATACCTCTCTCTAAAAGTAGCTAATCTCTGATTCAAAATTTAGTCATTTTATACTTTTTCTTTTATCAGTTATTTTTTAAGATGAAACAGTAAGATAACACCCAAAAATAAATTCAAATCTATTTCCAGATTAGAAATAGATTTAACAACATGTTTTTAACAAAAGTATCTCAAATGGGATTATTATTAATCCCATTTTAAGTAAAAAACTTTAATTAAAAATACCTACCCCTGATTAAAACAATAGTGCTTCCAACCCTTAATTATTTTTGGACAATTAACAACAGTCACATCTTCCATATTGGATTTTATAAAAAATATACAGTTTAATAGAAAAACAAGCAATTTAAAAAGAAAAAGTTAAAAATGACATATAATAAATATTTAAAAACATCAATATTTTGTTAGTAAGTTTTGCTCCTATGTATATATTTGAGCCGCATCTATAATACTTTCATAAAAAAAACTAATAATTAATAAAAAGAATTAATAATAATTTTAAAACATTTTATTGAAACATTAAATTTTATAATTTAGGCACGCATCTCAAATATATACATGAAATATATATACATGACAAAAGGAGCGGGATGGGAAATAGGGATTTAAACACAGGTTAGTAGGTAGAAACATGAAGCACAATCTTAAGCTAAGATTGACTGCTTCACCACATGTATGTGAAAACAACAAATGATATCCGATATATGTATTTTTTGCTGAGTTAGTACTCATCAGTTGGTTCAGATCATCATCTCCCACATGCACACATATATAATAAGTGCTCAGTTTATATTAAGATAGCAAATCTTCACACTTTGATGGACAGATCTCAATCTGCTCCACTGTCCAACTCTTCAGCTATCGATACCAATGAAAATCTATTGATGGAATGCCCAAATCCCTTGTTAATGCCAATATTATTGTCATCCCTTGTTGATCTTAAGTTAGTCTGACCCCTCATATATATGACATTGTCCATTTAAATACCCAGAAGGATGGGCAGGATACGAGCTGAATTTACAATATTTTTAATACAAGTATATTTTATATCCCCGGAGTTTAGACAAATATAAGAGATTTGAACACCCCTATATTACATCTAGACTCCAGGTAAATAAAATGTACTTGTTATAATGATAGCTTACAATCATCCACAATATTAAGTTAAACCCATTGGAAACATGAGCTGAGATCATAGGTTAGATAAGCATTTATCAATTTTTTTATGTGAACAGACATATAGGCATTAAAAGTTTATATTAATAATTACTAAATCAAGATAGTGCTAAAATGAAATAAATGCTCTGTTTCAATGAAAATCTAATTAAAAAGACCTTTCATATATATATCTATATTAATAATGTCATTTATCAATGTGTAAATGTCACTATTTAAGACTTAGACTTTGTAGACATGGTGATGACCTAGTGTCAAGTCAAGACTTAGACAACCAAGTGTTAGAGAATGAGAGTAGAATTTTACTAAAGTAGTTTTACTACATATTTTTATTACATAATTTTAACCATATCAACAACCCATATATATATATATATATATATGCAACAATAAGCAGCCAAAATGAAAAAAGCTCATATACTAAACAATATAAACAAAGTCCAGTATAAAAGCAAACCCAGTTCATTTCTGTTGTCTTTTGTCTTTTATCAAAGAATAGGATAACTGCACACAACTATTATCTTAAGATCGAACCATAGAATGTAAGATAAGAAAGATGACATGTTCAAAAATCTCATTTTAATTGTATATTTTTACAGGTAAAAAGTTGAAGGAAATTGCAATTAACCTTAAAATAGAAAAAGTTAATAATTTTCTAGCAATTCAATGAAAGAACTGAATTTTAAGTTGATAAGTAAAAATAACTGACTTGCACTGTTATTCGAACGAAAGGAAAGAAAATAATATAGTGCCAGCAAATATATATACTTACACAATGAAGTAAATTTTCTTTTATATAATTCTCTAAATATCAAACAAATTGAAGAAAATCGAATTTATTATAAAGTAACAAGCAATGTATTCTGGCTAAATAAAGTTTCCATAGGATCTCTACCATCCCTGCCATAAAGCATGATGATTTGATTCACCTGTATACATAATGCCACCTAAAGAAATATCCAACACTTCATCTGAAAAGTTTAAATGTATTCTGGAGGGGAGCAACTGTAGAATTGGAAACAACATCGTTTCAAGTGCATTGCTGGAGAATTCGAGCGAGCAATGGAAAATTTATTGGAATAGAATGATGAGAATGAAGATAGACTGTATCCATGAAAGATATGATTAACAGATTCAAGGCTTTAAATCAGAAAGATTTAAAAAGAAATTGATATATATATTTTACATGTTTGAAATTTTCTTTTATTTCATTCTCACACTTCGAAGCTTCAATGGGCTTATGTTTGGAATAGTCCATTATGTTCAGAAGTAATATGGTGCAGGGGGGATAGTATTAAGTTACATAAGATTTTTTTTTTTTAAATAAAGTTTAGGTTAATTCTGTTCACAGTGACTTGACATTTGGACACCACATGGATTATGGGATACGATAAGAATTTTCTGATATTATTCCATATTAAGTACATGCACTATTACAGTTGTTTTAATTGTTTATTTGTTTATTTAATTAACAATAATCATATTTAGTTTATTTGGTGTCAATGACTAATTTTTCTATATGAATGTTCCTTTTCTATCAACTATACTTAGATATGGGGTCCCAAAGAGTAAAACAACAATCATCGGAATTTGGCAATTAAGCTTTTATGTATATATTCACATATTGTGATAAATTAGCTAGTCAGCTTCATGATCATTGTAATGATTAATCAATGATTTTTTTTGTTATTAAATTTACTTGCTTTGTAAATATTTTATGTCTTGTCATGTATATTCACCATGGGAAGGTTGGAGCAATAAATACATTTAATCATTAATATGGTGGAGATATGTACTTGAGACACATATGTACTTACTACATTTTTTTTATTATCATGTTGAAAGAGTTTGAATTTTATCTGTTATCAAATAAACCTTATCAGTTTGATTTTTATTAAAATTGGTCTCTAGTTTATCAAATCAGTCATACACTCATTCATTAATTTATTTGACTATACACATGTACACACATATTATTATATGTAATACAGCAATAGGATTGGATATATTTTAAGTCAATGGGAATCTATATAGAGGTACAATATTTGCTATATAAGGTAAATTCACCACTGAAGAGAGCCAAAGGTGACATTCTTCCTGAGTTGGAATACTGGGGCATAATGGAATCCGAAAGGGAGTTGAGGTATGGAGAACTAGCCTAACTGTCTGAATTTAAGGTATAAACTTAGAACTAGCCCATTGGAGGTAGTTACAATCATTGGTTAGGTACTTTGTGTTATTTACAGCATCCTACCCAATGATCCTAGGTCTGACCATAGTAAGATTTGTTCCCCCTCTTCTGGTGGAAAACTTAGTCCATTACATTCTGGTTCCTAGACTTTAGGGGCATGAAACAACAGTTTCTAGGGAGGTCTAGCCATTGGACTGATAAAAAAAAAAATTTTCTTTTTGGAATTTGTTCTAAAACTTTCCACATATTCAACCCCAATAGATTTATATGTGTAGCAATGGATTAATAGGCCCAACTATAAAAGTAATACATCTGACTTGAATACAAATCAACTGATGGGTATGAGGAGACTTGAATACATGTCAACTGATGGGTATGAAATGATAAACAGAGTCCACAAATAAATGACTAATTCGACAGATAAAATGTAGGCTAAGCAAAAAGTAGGCATTAAAAAAGACATATATGCTAACAAGAGTAAAAAATACAGGGAGGAATTAAATATACACTCAATGGCAAGGAGGTAGCAGGAGATCCTATGACAGATATATTTGTATTAATAAGGAAAAGTAACTGCACTTAACTATTAAAGAAAAAGGTTAATGATATTGAGAAGTGGAAGACAGTCATTAAGCAAGAATATGAACCATGGAGTGCTTGTGATAGCGAGATAGAAAATGATATTACTAATATTGGGGAAGGGTCTTTACAGATTCAAACACCTGGGGCGGTCTATGATCTAGATTGATTACCATCTACAAGCACATAGGTCAGATGTTTCTTTGGGCTCAAGAAGCATTCAGTAATGAGATAGATCAGATACCTGATATTGGAGTAACACAGCCTCCAAAACTGAGGTAACCATGTAACAACTATTCCAAATATCTCATGAGGTCTGACCATACCATGAAAGAAAGTACGAACAGCAGGAAGACTGAATCACAATATGAAAACACAATTGAAAGCAGAAATGAACAAGATGAATAGTAACATCAGTAGCATGAAGGGAGGAGATATGAGTAACATGAAGGTAGAAATGATCATTAGGATGGTAAATCTGGAGGAAAACCTAAAAGAAAACATAGTGTTAGGGCAGATATAAAAACAAGTGAAGGATATAGAGTCTAGGCTGTCCATTGATATGTACCAGTTGTCGATAAACTTGAATAGTGTATAAAGGGACAACTCAGAGATGAAGCTGGCACTTGGAAACCTGAGAAATGAGATGGAGGAGAAAGACCTGAAATGCCAACAATGATTTGAAGAGTTTAAGTCTAGTATCATTGGGCAATTAAATGTCAGATGTGATGAGCTGCACAAGAGTCAGGAGATCTTCAGAGACAAGATGTTTGTCAAACAGGAAAATCTGTAAACCAAGGTCCAAAAGCAATTGTGAAATGTATAGTCAAGGATAGCCCAACTCTCCACAACTCACAGCATCAAGTCAGAGTCATGTGAAAAAGCACTTGGAGCCCTAGATCATTGTGCTTAATGACTTGAGGACAAAATAGCCTCAACAGAGATTGGCATGATCATAGACAAGGCCTACTCTTAAGAAACTGGTGGAGAGTGTGACCAAAATGTGGGATCAGATTGACAAGATAGATGAAGCCATCTATCATTGACTTGAGGACCCAAAATAATAGGGGAAGAGTGAAATGATAAGGGGAATCAACAGCAGATTGCCTTTAAAGACCCCCCAGAGGATGAGTAACTCTTGTGAGGAACCTACTCTTCCATATCGCATTCTGCCCAAGATGAGAGACTACATGGAACTCTAATTTAGAAAGGTTAGTCACAAATACTTATCAGGCTAATTTAGAAAACCAGTACTGACCCCACAAATAAATACCACAAAGGTGAATAAAATGCATGGGCACTCATCCCAGTTCAGTGCAGTTAACCAGTTTGTAAGGCTAAAAAATATTTAGGGGATTCACCAATGAAGCCCCCAAAGAGCATCTCAGGAGCCTCAATCTTTTTTTTTGATAAATCAAAATTTGTCAGAAGGTGAGAAGATGATCATTGCATACAGCCACCTTCAAGGAGATGCATTGATGTGGTGGAAGTCACCATTCCAAGCCCTGCCCATCTTCCGACTACCAAACATTATTAGTCAAGAATTTCTGGAATAGGGATAGATATGTGGCTCTGCTATACCAGTTATTCCAAGAGAAGTACAGCTTAATACCAGGTGAGACTTTAATGACGTTCTTTTGGTGCCAGGTCACAAAATTGAGAATGCTTAATGCATACCAGCTGAGTGAGAGCAAGAACATAAGAATCGTAAAAGAAAATTGCCACTTAAGATATAGCAATTGCTATTATGTACCAGTGCTAGAAGTGTCAAGCAGGTAGCTGAATTGTTGAACAACATTGCTATGAATAACACCATTTTGTCAACTAGAATACCTGAGAAAAGAAAAGAGGCCACAGTCAATGCTACGTTTTATAAAAAAGAAAAAGGAACAAAGATACCAGCTATTGGAAGGGGAAGTCACTTTCAAAGGAAACCCCCATATATCTGGTCATCCAAAAGAGACCAGGCTAATATTAACAAAACGGGGATAAGCCCCCCTAATAGTCCAGCGAAGTCTCCAAAACCAGGATGCAGTAATTACACACCCAAACCCCAACATAAAACAAACTAGAAATATACCTGAGGCAACCAAAATGACTCAGAGGAACAGGAAACAAACCCCAGATCAGGAAATCACTAATATGATGTGTTTGTGAAGGGTAAAGTGCCTAACTTTACTTGGCAAAGCTGCCCCATAATAGAGGTTTTGTATGAGGGCTTGCTGGTTAAAGCACTGTTAGATTCTGGTAGTCAGATTTCAGTAGTGTCAGACAAATTTCTATCAAGAGATTCTGACTATCCCAACATCAAAACCTTAACACTGAAATCTTTTCCGTTTATCATGGCTAATAATAGGAAAGCTAAACTAGCACAGAAGCAAATCTGGGTTGAAGTAAAAAGTAGATCAAATAATCTTCTATCATGTGTTTCTTATATTGAGTGGCTTAATCCATGACTTCATCCTAGGGGCAGACTTCCTACATTTGAACACCTCCATTATTGATTTCTCTGACAAGACAAAAAAATGAAGTATTGGAGATGACATTGCTTCTGGGATATCTAACTGATATGATCTACCTGAAGTTGATTGTATTATATCTAGTAACCCAGAGGCACTTATAGGTAACAAACTCGGAAAGTCCAACATGCTTGCAAGAGAAGATACATCGAAATTGCAATCTGTTTTAGCCTTATTTTCTCATAGATATCTGAAGTTGATTGTATTATATCTAGTAACCAGAGGCACTCATAGGTAACAAATTCAGAAAGTTCAACATGCTTTCAAGAGAAGATACATTGAAATTGCGATCTGTTATTAATGAGTTTAGCCTGAATTTCTCGTAGATACCAGGAGTGATACAGGGATTCCAACAGAGGATTAGATTAGTATATGACCAACCATTTCAATCCAAATCATACCCTATTCCTTACCAGTATCATGAAGAAATATCCAAACAGATTAATAAAATGTTGGATTGGGGAATCATTTCCAAATGCTCTTTACCTTACTGTAATCCAGTTGTAACTGTGACAGAGAAAGATGGGTCAATGACATTTTTGTTGGATGCTAGACAACTAAACAAAATTACTGTCCCTGACAGAAACATTCCACTGCTCATACACAAATTGTCTGTGAGATTTGGAAACAAGAAAGTATTTTCCACTTTCGATCTAACATCCAGCTATTGGCAGATTGAACTCCATCCAGAAGATCGCCAATACATTGACTTCTGATATGAGAGTTTTACATACCAGTTTAATAGGATGCCTTTTGGATTGATAAATAGCGGTGCTGGTCTGATAAGATGTTTAGATAAGACCCTATCTCCTGGGGTAAACAGATCATAACTGTCTATGTGGTTGATGTGATAATTGCATCTGCCATAATTGAAGAACATCTTCAACACGTTATATTTTTTGAAGAGCGCTAAAAACAGGGACAGTACACTATTTTCAAACCAGGTGGCCTTCCTAGGTCATATTGTTGGTTGCAGTGGGATAAGGCCTCATCCAGAAAAGGTCAGTGCCATTCAAAACATTCCTAAACCAACCAACAGAAGGCAAATTAGATCATTTTTAGGCCTGTGCAACTTTTACAATCGTTTATCTTTTTACAACAATTATATAAAAAGACATTCCAACATATTTAACAGCAAACTAGACACAATTAAACAGAGAAACAAAAAAATTATTCCTCCAGATATATTTGCAAACTAGACATACATATGAGTGTTTTACCCTATAGTAAAATGTACTAGCTATAATTTTTCAATTTTTTTTTGTCTATGATACGTAGGTTTTGTTTTTTAATTTTAACAAAATTGTAAATATGTCAAGTTCCATGTATTGGTTTTTCATTCCTATTGTGATATACTAAGTTTTTATTATAAAGGTTCTTTTGAGACTTATTTTGAAAACAATAGGTGTGAACATTTTTAGTTCTTATGCTTTACAAGTATATTTATAAGTATAATTTTTTTATATGGTTCTATTGTTTTCCCTCTAACATTAATGTTCTCTGATCCCTTGAAAATTTGTTGTCTTTGAGAGTTCATTTGTATTTTATCTTCAGTCCATTGTTTTAAAATAACTAGAAATTTATTCAGTATTTGTTTTGATATTTATATATATTATTTATAGTATTTTACAAAAATGAGAAACAATAGAAGTTTTTCATTCTAGATCCATTATAGTAAAGTTGAGTATTCAATGATTATCATATGATAATGCATTTAAGTCCCAATCCCTAGACAGTTTTTAGTTCTTGCCTTTATCAATGAGGCTTGGAATTCTAAACCAAAGCCAGAGCAGTCTGGAAATAGAGATTTAAATGCACTATCATCCGATAATCATTGATTGTTCAGTTCTACTATAGATGATATTAAACTGCTCTTATTTTATTATATATTGTGCTAGGTAAAGAATTAAATGATTTGTTATTATATAGTATAAATCTAAAAAGAAATTAAAAATAAAATTTATCCATTAAAAATATCTCATGCACAATACAGTTTTGATATTCATCAATTATTTATTATAATTTACTCATTTTTTGGAAGTGTAATGGATCTGCAAACTATCCTATATTTTGTTTCAAGCTTCCCCTTGCATTTGACATATGTAGTGTATAATAGCTCATATTTTGTTGGTTAACAGTGATTAGAATAGAATACATAGTTTAGTAAAATGTAAGAATATGATACTGTTAAACACACATATATATATTATATTATAACGGTCGGGGTGAACAGTATATTTCCGTATCTGCCATACAGGGCGCCACTAGGCCATTTGAACCTAGAAAATTTATATAGTAGGCAGATACGTAAGTTAAAAAAAAATTTTTTTTAATATATATTTTATTGCGACCATCAGCCCAAGTCACTAGCTCATGAAGTAGCAGAAACTTAATATAACTTCTTAAAATATATTTCAAGAAAAAAAAAAAATTCAATAAAATAAATAAATAAGCTACTGCCAGAATTAACACACACAAAAAGATTTATTGACACATATATGAATATTTAACAATTGAGGAATAAAGATGATTTTAAATTTATTATTTTATCTTTTATAATTTAAATTTTATAAATTTTCACAGATAGGTTTTAATAAGTTTGTTTTATAATGTTGAGTATAGATACGCTACATAGATTCCACAGTTAATAACTTTTCAAAACAAATCATTCAATCCCAGACTAAAAGTTCATAGCCAAACCAACACCTGCTTCCAGATATATAGTCGCAACCAATGCAATATGAAGATGCTAGCGTAAAACCACACCGACAGGAATGTGCATCTGACAGTGTGATATTATTTGAAGGACATGATCCTCGTCCAGAACAGGAATGGGCATCTGTCTGGTGAAGGAATCATGTATATAAATTAATTAAAGAGTGCTACGTATGGGGGAGAGTGGTCTTTCTGCCGACTTATAATCTCTCCACAGAGCTAGAAGGGGTCAATGGCACAGGAAATACATCTGCAACCATTGCAACAATGACTGCCTCTTTGGGGTCATGCATTCAGGTGGGCACGTTGCCCTGTATGCTAAACATGCTTCACATTACATTGATATAAACACCCATATATCCCTCCACAAGCATCGACCTAACCACGAAACAAATAACCTGAAATTAAAATCCCTTAAACTAACATAAACCTAACGAATCTATATAGCTATCCACACCCAACTTAAATTAAAATACATTTTAATCAACACATACACACACACACACACACAAAAAAGAAATGGAAATGATTGCTTAAACATCTGCATAAAAAAATATTAATAATTGATTTTTGCATTCTTTAAGTCAGATAAGAGTTCTTATTTTCAGCTATTAATTGCAAATTTAGAAAAGTTCCTATTTGATAAACACAAGAGTTCATACTTTACAGTTTGAGCAGATTTAGAGATCCATCTTCATGATCACTTTTGTAGATTGTTTGTCCTTCTTTGAAATGAAACCGCTACTTGCCATGCATTTGGTCAGGAACTGTCATCCAGAGGCCTCAGCTGGTTGTCTGGAAAATTAAATTTATTGCAGATTTCTACATCATGAAATCTGCAATACATCTAGTTATAACGGTATATTAATAAGTCAGCTCTATCTAAGATAATTATAATCCTCCGGCTTTTATATTTTTATTAGCCTCTTATCAGCAAATCTTCGGATTCAACGAGCAAAACGTCACTAATCCTCGTGTTTCATTTATGGTCCGTGCTGTGGTTACTTGCATTGGTTATTTCATTTGTTTTTTATTCTTTTATCTGACCATTTAATTATTCGAGTGCCCCAAGGGCTAGTGTGCTTTAGAACAATCATTTAATTAATAAAGCATTTGAAATCAACATTATTTCTATTTTCAAAAATATCAAATCTTTATATCTTTACTTTTTTACAAAAAAATTACTTTCAAATACTTTTATTTTTTAAAATAGTTTTTAAAGTTGTCCATCTATGCGATCTGTATATACGTTAAACAGTTTTTAAATTTCAGTTTTTAAGTTAAGTTTTTTTCTTTTTAATAAATCAATTTTTATTTATGATCTTTTTGTTTTAATTTTAAAATAATGTAATGGCATATTATATTCCGTTACAATATATATATAATATTATATTCCGTTACAATATATATATAAACATAAGACACTCTTTGTGTGAATAGTAATAATATAAATCAAGATTATAGTATAAATAAACTTAAAAAATAATATAGTATTTAATAATGAATTGAGAGAACACATTTACATACATTTTACTGAGTAGATGTTGACTCATGTATTCACTGAAGCAATAAGAATAAGAAATAAAGTAAATAGTGAAATGTCTGACTTTCATAGTTATTAAATATGCTCTAGGCAATATTCTTTTTTTTATTAATAACTTTTTTCTCTTATAGAAACATAATAGTGATCTTGTTATCAAGAAATTAGGATCTTTCTAATTAGATATATTGCTTATAACACTCTGTTCATATACACATTAATGCAACAAATTTTCTTAAAAACTTCTTTATTTTCTTACAGTTTCGACTGTCCAGCATTCTTCATCAGAGCTCTATCTTCTTCACTGCCTTAATTAAACTCTGATGAAGACTGCTGGACAGTTGAAACTAAGAAAATGAAGAAGTTTTTAAGAAAATTTGATGCATTAACGTGTATATGAATAGAGTGTTATAAGCAATATATATCTTTCTAATTATTTAGACATTTTTAAAACTCCAGTATATTTTAAATTTAATAAAATGTTTAGTATTACATTTGGAAAATATTTTATTACCAAAAAAAATACAGCACATTGAAAAGGATATTAGAGAAAGAATAAAATGTATATGCTTTCAACATAAACTGGAGAAATTTTTATTAATATATATATAATCATTTACAGTGCTCAGAGAAAAAAATGGCTTTCAAAATATCATAAAATTTGTAAATTTTAATGGTTTTTTGCTTGTTTGTTTACATTTTTGTTTGTTTATTATTTGCTTGTTTGTTTACATTTTTGTTTGTTTATTATTTGGATAGCATATAATTGAAATCGTGATTAAATACTGCATAATTTGTGGCTCCTCTATCTTTCAAAGTTATATAACACATTTGATGTATAGTAGTGTTAAGCATATATTATAACATGAATTATGTATCTAATTATGACATTTTGGAGTTCACTCTTTCTCTTTGTATACATCATTGAGAGAAAAGATTTCAAAGCATGATAGTAGATTTCAGATAGGTTTTGACTAGGATTCTGAAATTGAGTATTACTAAAGCCATTAACATGAATGATAGTTTTTCTTATTTTTTACATTTTTATTTTAATTCATTAAATAATTTTAAAATAAGATTAAGCTGTATAAAAAACTAATTTTAAGTGAGGTCACTGTTTTAAAGATTGCATCAAATTGCTTATTGCATAGGAAGTTGAATTATTTGTTATATTGTTTTAACTTTTAATTTTTTAACTCCTTAACTGTGCATATTTTTTTTTTTAGCATTGTTATTCCGAAAGTAGTTTTTTTAACATCTACATACTAAATAGTTATATAATTGGAATTTGAACATTTTAAAATATTTGTACTTACGAAGTAAATAATATTTGTTGTATAAAGTAAGAAAACTATAATATTTAAAAATATGAAGAAAAAAAAAGATTGATGTTAGAATTTCAATTACATATCTTTTTAGTAAACTAAACTTTAAGAAAAAAAAAATAAAGATCACTAAAATATTTGACAAAAATGTTTAAATTTGTAAAAAAAAATATGTTATTATGTGAAAGATTTATAAAATCAAAGAACAATGAAAATATTTGTAATAACAAAATAATGTTGAAAATAAAAGTTTTTTTTTTTTTTAAAAAAAAACCACACACACACACATAAAGCTAAAGCTGGAAAATAAATTCTCACTTTTGCACATAATAATTAGAAAAAGCATGCAAATCGAAATTGCTCTCCGATTGAAACTGCCATCTACAGAAAATTACTTAAACAGTCAAATACTACTGTAAACACATTAGTGAATAAATCTCTAAAAATTCAAGATACAGCCAAAATATTTGTAAGATGTCAAAGTTTTAATACTATAAATATTAGACAGTGTTCAACATTTCTACCAGATGCTTTGACTATATTTAATAAAATTAAAAATATAAAAATCAGAATTATCTTTTTGAATATTATTAAAACTAATGTGAATGCATACATATATGATTTCTTTAAAAAATTAAATTCTGTTTTTATACACTTTTTTTTAACATATTCTGTTTTTTAGTTTGTATTTCTGGTTTAAATCTTGTAATTCATTTTTCAATCATTTAACAGTGGTAACATGAAGAAAAATATAATCATGTAATCATATGATTATACTATATGGGGTTTAGTACTAATCCTAGCCAAAGGATAAAGGTGACTATAGAAAAGTTACCAAAATATATAAATACTGACTAATTTGAGATCTGTATGACTATGCAGGCAGATTAGCTTGGATTAAAAATATTAGTGTGCTTGTAGTTTGGGCTCATAACCTTAAAGTTAAGAAAAAAGTTATAAAGCAGGTGATAGAGAGGTGGTGCACTGAATGGACTCAAGATCTAGATGCACTGCTCACAGATCGAAAGTTCCTCACTGATGGAAGCCATAAGCTAAAAACTATTCTGGTGATATTGGATTGAAAAGCACTGGATAGGGATTATGATGCACACAACCTTCTAGCATCTGTTGATTTTTAGAGCTTGCATTAGGTATTTCTATTGTGAGAGAAAAAATTTTGTTTACCATTTACCAATTTTGAGATAGTGGAAACTTTACATACATATTTATTCCTGATGGCTATACAGTTGGAAACGGTTTTAGCAAAAAAATATTAGAAAAGTTATAATTTTTAATTTTATCTGTTACATTGATGTTAGGAGTGTCTAACTTAAAACCGAATGATTTGTTAAAATTTGATTTTGGTAATTCAGTGTTATGAATATAAAACTAAATATGAGAAAATAAAAAAATATTGAAATGTTTTTATTCACACAAATGTACTAAAAAGTAAAAAATAAACTTTCTTCATCTTTTACAAATAAAAATGTGTGGTGACCATTTTTAGAAATAGTTATTAATTTGTATGGTCTTTTTATCAAGTAAGAACTTAATTTTAATATTTTCAATTTAATATTCTTTGTCATTTTGCTACTATGTTTATTAAAAATATGTATCTAACTTTCATAAACCTATTCACAGGTCAGCTTAGTCTAGCGTACTTTCTTATATCAATTCCAATCTTTTTTTATATATGACAAATAGACTGGCATTGTTGCAAGAAAATGTCTATTACTTGCAAGTTTATTTAAATGATTCTCTGCAGATATGACTTATGAATTATTGTATTTATTTACAAGCTTATTAAAATCACTAGACTCTAATTTCTATTTATGTAAGGTATGACTAAAGATATTTCTAAACATAAATTCTCCGTGCCTTTATTTGAAAAAGCTAAAAAAAAAATTGTTATTTTTTAGTGCATTTATGTGACACAAAAGCTTTTAAAAAATAATATATATATGTTAATGATACCAAAAATATTAGGTAAAGGTTTACTTTAGCGACCAGGATATTGCCATCTAGTTTTTAAAATTAGAACTAAAATCTTACGTAGCTGCTCTTATATTACAATTACAGTAAATATTTATTAATTAAAATGTAAAAGATAATAAAAAAAAATAATTTACCTTTTTAAGCATAATTATACCCTATGCATAGCAGGAAGTTGGAGAAAAGGGCGGCAGAGCTATATCTACTGCGGAAGGCAAATTCTTGGAGGTACGATGAAAATAAAGCCCTGCTGGTACCAGATTGGAATTTCAGCTTACGCTTGGCCCTCATCCACATATTCTCAATATTCTGGGTATGTATGTCTTGGTCTTCGGGATTCACGAAGTTGTCCTGGTGGACGACAACCGAATGCATGTGCACCCCATTGCTAAGTCTGCTGATATTATTGTAGGCAGCCCAGCCATCTGAAATTATGCGAGTCCCTGGTAAAATGTACTGCTGAATTAGGGCCTCCAATGAGCCAGCCGTTCTATCCGCAACTTCTGTCAAGAAGCATGTAGTCCCCCTGTGGTATTTTCTGTGGAAATAATATGTTTCGTCGATTTCGATGACTAATGGCTCCCCATTGTCATCTATTCCACCGAGAACCATCGAGATAGTTAAAATTCTTCAGTTATAAATGCCGATAGTTTAAATTCTTAAGTTTCAAATAATTTAAACTAATTATTTTAATTAAACTAGTGCAATTATTTCAACTTCTTTAAAATGGTAAATATTTTTTTTATCTTTTACATTTCAATAAATTTTAATGTAATTGTAATATAGTAGTATATACGTAAGATTTTTGAATAATAATTTACTTATAATTTTGAAAACTAGAGGGCGAACATGATTTTTATGCTGTGGTCGCTAAAGTAAACCTTTACCAAATATTAAAACCTTTAACAACAGAACAGGCTTGAATTTATAATAAGGAAAATTTATTTAAAGCTGAGCGCTTTCAAATACTGTTCTGTTGTTAAATGTTTTGACATTTTTTGCATGATTACAATTATTGATGGAAAACGGGGTAAAAAAAATTTTTTTTTTTTAGAATTATATATATATTTTAAAAAGGTATAGAAGAAAATCACTGTTATGAGATGAAGTTCATTGGAAATCATTTTGATAAAAGAAACCTGCCTATTGTTGATTTGTTTTTAGATATTTTCAACTTCTTGGAATAAAAAAAAAAGGCCTTTTTTTTTTGCTTAAAATGTCTGTTATTAATAACAGTATATATTGAAGAAGTGGAGTAGATATAGTTTTAAAAACATTATGGAACAATAGATGTGTTGTAAATTTTACAAAATTTTATACACTTTTTTTTTTTTTTTTAGTGTTTAATAACATAGATCTTTGATGATATGATTATATTTGCATTTTTTAAATGTTATTTTAGTAAGACTCTAGAGATAAGTTAATTAAAATAAAATCACTTAATTTTATAAATTCAATGTTAGTGGTTGTGAATTATGAAGCCACTTCAAAGTATTGATCTTTCCTTTTAATTTTTACAAAATAATATGAGTGAATCGAAGAGGGGATTGGTGAATGAAAAGGTCTATGACAAGCTGCCAGCATAATATACTGTATATTAAAAGCAAAGATTTGTTTTCTTTAGATCTTGCAATTATTGCTAATCTAAACTAATTTCATAGAAATACCTGCGTTCTAATTTCTTTAAGAATAAGCTTCCTCATCGCTTTCTTTCTCATAAATTGGTGGTTTATCTATTTTTAAAATAGCATTTCCAGTGTGATCTGTTATTGAAGATTTTTCATTATTTTTTTTTTTTTTAAAAAAAAAACTTATTAAGAAAAACAGAAATGATAGGCTAGAAATATTAAGTTTAAAAGAAAATCTCTGGCTTTTAAAAGTCATGTGACCTACTTAAATTGAAATCATTTCTCCAGAGCACTATTCATTTTCTAATACAAAGATGATTATTATTTCTTATAAGTGCTAATTAAACTTCACTCTCAACAATATATTATAGAAACTGATAGAGATAAATTATTTTATCTCTTATTTATCTTAAAGCTGTCATATTGACAAGGATATGGATTCTTAATGTTTTTTTTGTTTTTTTTTGATCATTAAAGAATTATAATGCTTAGGATGGAATGTCTAATTATCTACATCAGCAACTTCACTTTGCCATCAAAATCTGTTATGAATTAATTTTAATGCATTTTCTTTTTAATCCCCCTCCCCCCAATTCCAACATTTTCACCCTTTTATCTTTTTTTTTCTTTTCTAGTTATTATTACATTGAAGATTAGTGATTATTGATTTTCACTCCTCCCCAATCCCATATACTGTATATTAAAGACGAACATATAATTTTTTTTAAGGACGATTGCTGGATTTTATATATCAAAAAGTGTCAATTTAGAAGAGTTGCATGATATACTCTAATGATTATATACTAATAATTACTTGCATATGTGTGTGTATATATAATAATTATTATTAATATTTATAAATAATCTTTAAAAAAAAATCGTACTGTCTTCCATTACAGTCGAATTGTTATGCAGCTTTCATGCTATTAGTTATCTCTTTGTATTATGACAATTTAATTATATATTTGAAGAACAATTTTTTTTTTTTTAGATATATATTAATTCCAACTCCAATATTTTTTATTATTTTTCTCTATTTATTTATTTACTGCAGTTTTTATGCAATTATGAATAGCTAATGATTTACAAATACATATACACATAAATAATATTTGTATATATATTTTTTATATAAAAAGAATTTTCTGCTACAAAATAAAATCATTAAGTAATGTAAGATATACGATTTAAATTGAATGTTATCAAGTCATTATGACTTTTGGTGATAAATGATGATTTTTCAGAGTGATTTTTTTTTGATTATGATAACACATTCATTGTTATAGTATTGATTGCCATTTCTTGTTTTTTTTTTTTTTTCAGTTTAAACATTTAAAGCACACTTCTAGTATGGTTTAGTAATACAATTATACACTATGTTTTTACACCTATACCCACTTAGAGCCAGATCTCTATACAAGAATGCATTCATCATTTTGCACCCTATTTGATTTACAATTGATCACTCACTATAACAATTATGAAAAAAAAATAATTTTTTTTTTTTTTAAATTGTCATTGTGAACATGGTAACCATTTTATAATATAGTTGATATCATAGGTTAGTGATATATCATTCAAAAGAAAAATGGTACATTTATGTTAAAAATGTAAAATATAGAGTTTGTATTCATTATATATAGTACAGCATTCATTATTACAGCAAACAGTATTTCGATTAAGAAATTACAATATGATTAATCTACCACACTTTATTTTTGATCCAGTGCCCTTGCAAGACAATCAATATATTCATTAATGACATATGCAAAATAAAGTTTAATGCTATAAAAATAAAAATAAATACATGCTATTAAATACAATAAATAATCACAAGCCTATTTTAATAACTTACAACAAGAAAATATGTACATTAGCTTAAAAACTATATATTCACTCACTTAAATGGATTAAAATTCTTATTGGAATTTTACTTTTGGCAATAATTACAATTACCATAACTGTAAAATTTGAGGGGAAAAAATAATTTTGTGCATTATACAAATAATAATCAACTTTATATTATTAAAGTTATTAAATATAAATGTAAAATATTTACTGTACAGTATTTGCTTAATTTTAATTCCTAATATAATACTGTAATTTGTTTAAGACATATTCAAATCAAAGGAGATATTATCACAAATATAGAAAGATATCACTGTCAAAAAAAGAAATAAAGTTTTATCAGCATAAAACTCAAATTTAAATTTAGTCATATATTATACTATTAATAATTACTTTTTAAATTGTGTACTATATTAACTAAAATTTTCAGTCGACTAATTTTCAATCAAAACATTTAATCAAATTAAAATTTCTATCATGTAAATCTAAAATATTTTCAGTGAAAAAAACCAGAAGGGGTGGAGAAGGAAATGATTTAATGAATTATGCAATTAGTAATCAGTTTTATATGATCAAAAGTTAAATTAAAAATAATATTTACATGTTAGATTTTAATTTATAATACCAGGGGAAAAATGCAAATTTCATTCATTATAAAATTTCAAATTAATTTTGATCACATATTATTCATAATTAATTTTAAATTGTGTATTGTATACATATTATCTAAAATATTTAGTCAAACAATTTTAAATAAAAATTTTTGTAAATGCTAATTTAAATCAAATCAAAACTATTATTGAAAATGTATTTTCAATTGGAGGGGGATGGGAGGAAGGAGAGAAATGATTTCATGGATTATGCATTTAATAATATATTTTGTATGATGAAAATGGAATACAAACAAATTATATAAGTTTTATATTTTTAATTCTTATTTTAATTGCCTGTATTTCTGCCATTACAATGTATTATATTATTCAAAAAATTGCTAGTTCATTTCATGAAAATGACTACTGCGCATTAAATGTGATATCTCATGCCATAAAATCGATCACACCTAGCGTATTTGTATATAAAGTGCTGTTTGTGTAAATCTACACAATACATACTATATAAAAAAAGGCATATAGTGATTACAATATGCAAGCCCAGAATGCCTTAAATACATTATTTTTTCTTTTTTTAATGTCAGAATTTTGATTTTTTTCAAGGTTAACAGTGTGATTAGGTTTTGTTAGTTTATAATTTTATAAGTTGACTACCCTTATATTGTTGATAAATAACAAGTCTTTATGATAACAAAAGCCTAGTTAAGTGAGACAATATTAAACATTGCTTTTTTTAATTCTAATAATTTCACATGAACAATATAAAACTATGAATTTTAAAAAAAAGAAGACATTTCAGTATAAATTTTGTTTCAGTGCAATGATTAACAATTTTGTGGAAGAACAAGGGCTTTGAGCATTCCATCATCAGCTTTTCAATGATATGGATGGCTGAAGAATTGGTGGATGAAGAAGTTTGAAGCCTGTCCATTAAAGTTTGAACATAAAAATCTTAATATAAACTAAACATTGATTATATATATGTGTGGGAAATGATGATTTGGACCAATTGACCAGTGCTGGTTTAGCACAAAATACTTATATTGGAGATCATTTATCTTTTTCACATGTATGTGGTCATGTGTATTGGTTGTATAGGATGGAGTGGATAGCTTTAGGGAGCTTGAAAGTCTGAGTTCAAATCCCCTCTAGTATTTTTTACAAATTTGAATTTCTTTAATATTTTGTTTGTTTATCTTGGGTCACTAGACTTCTGTAATCTGAAATTATTGTTAGACAAGATCATGATTATTATTATTATTTTCCATTTATATGTTGTTGTTTTTTAATGAATGATTCTTTTAAATCTCAAGATCTTATATTATTTTGCATGATTTAGTATAGTAGTAGTGTGCCAGATTTAAGAACTAAAAGCGAATGAATCATAGCTCATCTCTCTTACTTCTGATTCCCAAATGTTATAAGTAATATAAGCCCATGCAACAACCCATTCAACTATTTATTTATCATCATCATATTTATTTTATCTTTTATTATGGTCTATTAAAATATATACTATTGCCTTATATTATGCTAGAATTCTTTTGTGATGCAGTTTTGTTTAGACTGAAAGGGGACCCCTGATGTTTCTTTTAGTCTTTAAAGAACCAAGCAGAGCAAATTCCTAATATCTACTCCAAATGTTTTTGTCGTTGCAGATACTATTACTATATGATTATGCATATTGTATACAAACATGGTTGTGTTGCTCACCAACACACATCTGCCAGCAATGAGTTTATTGGAATTTCACCTTTGGCTTTAAAATCAAGAAACATCATGGTCTTTCTTCTCAGTTTGCCTGATATTTCTTAATTGAAACATCATTGAGTTTTTTTGAAGGCAGAATGAATATGTGTATGAATAAAAAAAAAATTGTAAGTAGATATTTATAACCATGGCAAACAAAATTCAATTATAGTCCTTATTTTCAAGAGTCTGTAAAGTTGCCAGCCAAGGAAATCAGCTGCTGAAGGCAGAATCCCCTGATTGCAGACCCACTCTGCCATTAGACAAAAACTTTTTACTTTCATACTTGCAACTGCAGTTTACTTTCAGGTAAAGAAAAGATTGCACAAATTGAAAGAAGAACTATCTAATATTAAATGGGATATTGTTGTATTTCATGAATTTAGAAGAAAAGATGAGAAACAATTGATTTAAAAATGGATATATACTATACTACAATTATTGGAAGCATAAGTGGAATGAGATTCATTATAAATTGAATGTGGAAAAACTACATTCTAGAGATTGTTAAGTTATCAAATAAAGTGACAAAATTAGTTATTTAACTTTACTGAAGATACCAAGTGCAGATAATTCAGGTATATCCCTCGACAAATTTCATTGTGATGCAGAAGTAAAGAATTTTTATATGGATGTACAAAAGATCTTTGATTAGACCAAATAACATTTTAAAATATGTCATGGGAGGTTAAATTTTGTTATGGGGGTAGAAATGGGAGGATAAGACACAGGCTTGTGGAGTTTGCAGGGAAAAAATACATTATGAATTATTATTTTTAAAATAACATAGAAGTATCCCAATAATGTACAGCAGAATTGGGTTATATTTTGACTAATAGAAAATGTTTTTCAGGAGTCATAATGTTTTTAATAAATTAACATAAGAAGTGATCATCAATTAATGAGATATATGTTAATGCAAAAGTAGACAGACAAAAATTATTAAGAAAAACAATATTCAATGTTGATATTCCTTATGTTTAGGAATATCCCAATGAATTTACATTAGAACTTGTAAATTCTTTAAAAATATTAACTGATTTAGAAGGTGGCACTAAGATAGTTGATACAAAAAAAAAAAAAAACTGCAGTTGACTTGTAAATTTTTTATTGAGACAAGACAATTTATGAAGAAAAGAGGAAATATGAAAACATATAAAAATGATCCATTAAGAAAAATTTAATTTCTAGAGTTTTGCAAAATATTATGAAAAAAGTTAATAACAGTATAGGAAAATATAATTTGAATTAGCAAGGAAGGCTATATAAGAGAATAAAAGTCTCAAAAATGTAAATAGTTTTTTAATATTGTAGAAAAGTTATTTTTGCAATGAGAGAAAAAGATTAAATTTATATTAAAAAGAGAGATAACATCATGAAATGTGTGGAAAAGTTCTATAAAGAATTATATAGCCATAAATAACAAGTACAATTATTAGATCTTAATGAATTTTTAGCATTTCAAATGAAGTTAAAAGTGCAATTAAATCTTAGAAAAAAAGAAAAACTCAGGATAAAGTTGAAATTATAATCAATATCTTAAAAGAAACAGGTGAATAAATAGAAAAATTGTTTGCAAAATTATATACCAAATTTCTAAATGACAAATATGTATCAAATAATTGAAAGAATGCAGCAGTATATTGATATATTGAAAAAAGGTTGTAAAGAAGCTACTAGAAATTATAGATCTATTAGTTTTTTTATCAGTTCTATACAAAAATTTTTATCAACATTATTAAAATTGGTCTACAAATTTATTTCTAGTTTTTAACCAACCTAATGAACAAGCTGAATTTAAAAGTGATTTTAGCATTATGGATCACAACCATGTGTTGTGAGAAATTTTAGAAAGGACCGATAAATATGAATTGCCATTATTCTTTAGATTTGTAGATTATGCAAAGTATTTGATTTTATAAACATTTCTGAAGTAATTAAAGCATTGGATCATCAAGATATAGGTCTAGAATATTGTCATATTCTGGAGAATAATTATCAAAATATAACAGCAATGATTAGATAACATAATGATACTAGGAAGATTAACATATTACAGCATCACTCCATATCTCTAAAACATTTTACAGCAGTTTTGCAAGAAGTATTTTATGGGTTAAAATGAGAAGCCAAAAGTATAAAAATAAATGAAGATTATTTAAGTCATTTAGGTCTTACAGATGATGTGGTTGTTTTGCATATAATGTTTTAGCACTTTGTGAAATTTTTGCAAGTTATTAGCAGAAGTAGGATTAAAGATAAACAAGGCAAAACTCTCCATACAGTAGTGCCACCCTGTGATCATGTGATGTTTAGGATTAAAGGTAAATAGTAAAAAGAGGGAAGGACGATTTAATGGACTTTATCAGAAAAAAATTGGAAGAAGTTAACAACTACAAATATCATGGTGAGATTTTTAATTAAGATGGAAACATAATTGATAAAATTAATTATTGAATTAAACTTGGATGGAGGGTTTTTGATAAAAATATTTTTTAATATCATGAAAATTTGTCTGTGTGTTTGCAAAATATGTGTAGTGCATATATTTTCAATTCTTACTTTTAAATCTCAGACTAGGATACTTAACAGAAAAGCAGTATTGAGACTTCACATTACCCAATGAAGTATGGAGATATATATGGTAGGAGTAATAAGAAGGGATTAAAAACTAAATACACGGATGAGAGAACAAACAGATCTTACTGATATCACCATTGAAAGAAAAGACTGAAGTGGAATTTGGATGAACATATTGCTAGAAGAGATGATAATAGATGGACCATTGAAATCTTAAACTGGATTCCATGAGATTATAAAACATCTAGAAAGAAATCATGCATGATATAGATGAAATAAGGAAATTTTCTGGTGCAATGTAAAGATGAGAGACTGGTAATAAGAGAAACTGAATTAAACTTGGAAAAATCTTCATTCTATAGAGGATGGGTAATGGTTTAAAATGCTATGAAACAATGACGATGATTTCCTTTTAATTAAAATGAAATGCTTTGAAAATTTGAGGATAAATAGTATTATAACATTTTTTCCCCTGACAATTTATTAATGTTTAATTTTTTTTTAAGATGTGTTATAATTTCACTCCTTGCATTAAATAACTTCAAAGGCATGTTCTTATAACATAAAATATTTCTACCATTTTTATTAAAACTTACATGAATGTTTTACTGTGACAATAAAAGCTTAATTTTAATATGCAAAAATAAGATCTTCACCATTACTATTGATCAACTTTTATTGTTTTGTCATATTACGTTATTGCTTGTATCTTTTAGGTTTGATTTGGATAGAAATCATTTAATGTTTACATCAAGCTATTATACTTTATATTTTCCACAGAATCTCAATTCATCTTAATGCAGTTAATGTATACAGATTGTTTTAAAAACAGCTTGAAGATCTTAAAACAACAATCTTTTGTTATGGCTGGTTGATTCCTAATGTTATATTATCTAATATAAATCATTTACAGTTGCATCATTATCTTTTTTCTTTTATGAAGGGGATAAATATAAATCTAAACTTTAAATGGCTTGACATTAAAATAAAATTACATTTAACAATATGATTTACCAAAAATATGATCAGGGAGTAGAAACAATGTTGGAAATATTAGCAAATTGCCACAAACACTGAATTTGTAGACACAAATACAATATTTCATCATGTCTATCTTTGGAAGTATTTTACCTCTAAAATAATAAACTTTTTAAAAATTACTTATATCTTATTAATGCACTAACTTGTCTATTAGATTGGCCAGCAAATGTAACAAACACCAATCTTATAGCATTTTCCTGAAAGTTTATGGTGAGATATGTTGGACTACTTTCACCATCTAATATTAAGTATTGAATGTCTTTAGAAAATTTAACTTTAATTTACATTTTCCAATTGCAGTAAACGTTAGTAATAGCATACAGGTTAGTATATTTACAATATTTTGAGTAATATTATTCTCTCTTTTTAAGGTGTTCCTGGCCTGACTAGTGACAATATTAACATGAGAATCAAACCTGGATCCTTAGATCCTTGAATATTGAATTTTATGAAACACTATAACCAACTAAGCTAGCTATCTTGCCAAAGGCAACACTCAGTAGAAATTTTATATACTTATCTGTGAGGTTCCTCTTGATTTCTTTTTTTTTCTAAGAACAAAATTAATTAATGCTTTCCATACATTATATATTGTTACAATAGGTTGATTTATGGGGTTATTCACCATTGTTATGTGAGCTGTTTCTTTGAATTTGCTTCTTTGTACCTTTTTTACTCTGTCTAATATGTTTTTATTTATCCAGTTGAACATATGTTCATGGTGCATATAGTCTGCTACCTTAGATACATGTTTTCTTTCTTCTAATCATCAGTTTAGTGACTGGTCTCACCGATATACATTTTTGCACCTTCACATGATATTTCATAGATGCAATTTTTGCTTTTGAGCATTTCAAGTTTAGGCTTTGTAGGTGTTGAAATTCCTCGTGTGGTATGGCTCTGAAAAGCTGTTCTGATGTTATACTGATTACAGATTTTCCTTAATTTGTCTGCTATTGTTTTTTTTTTTCTTTTGGTAGTTCTTTTTGTTGTCTATTTTTTTCTGAATAGCAGCTGATGGGTAACCATTTTTTATAAGAGTTTGTTGTATATAGAACTTTTCTTTTTTTAAATCGCTGGTTTCTGAACAAACTTCTTTTGCTCTGTTCGATAGTCATAGTTTAACTCCAAGTTTTGTGTTTCTGGTGTGATTGGATGTATATGCTAGGTTTTCTGTAAACTATAGTTTTGATTTTGCCATGAGGGAGTCTTGTCACAAGATTATCTAAGAATGCCAATTTTTGTTCTCGTTTTGACTCTTGTGAATTTAATTGAAGAGTATATGTTGTTGATGTGGGTTTTCAGAAAGTTTGTAGTAGTGCTCACAATGTGGCCATACAACAAATGTATCATCAACATAGCAAAGCCAAACTTTAGGTGAATATGGATTAGTCTTCATGACTATAGTTTCATTGTATATGTCTCAGTTCTTGAAATTGTTATACATTGATGTTTTCTTCGCAGTGGTATAATAAATCATTGTATATGTCTGAATTCTTGAAATAGTTATATGTTGGTGTTTGTTTTAGCATAACAAATCATATTGTTAATTTTTTTTTTCAAGTGTCATAGCATCGGCTGGGACACGAACCCGCAACCCGGGCAACTGCTTACAAGGCAGTCACGCTGACCTATCGACCACCAATGCAACAAATTATGGAAAATCTGCAATCAATATAATATCAGAACAACTTTCCAGAACCATACCACACTACTAGAAATTTTAACATCTACAAAGTCTAAACTTGAAATGCTAAAAAGCAAAAATTGTATCCATGAAATATCATGTGAATGTGTAAGAATGTATTTGGTGAGACTAGTCACCCCATTGTAAGCAATTGCAAGAACACAAACTGATGATTAGAAGAGAGAAAACAGATGTTTCTAAGGTAGCTGTTAATGCATGTATCAATGAATTTTGTTCAATTCGTAAAGTATAAAAAAAAATTAAATAGAGAGGACAAGGTACCAAGAAGAAAGTTCAAAGAAGCTGCTCATATGATAATGGCAAATAACTCCATAACTCCACCTAGTGTGATTATACATAATGTATGGAAATCACTAATCAACTTTACTCTTAGGGAGAAATGAAGGAACCAGTAGAAACCTCATAGATAATTATATAAAATTTCAGTTGTTTTCTCATCCTTGGTGTTCACCTTCAGATGTCGCTACTTCTAGGTAAATTCCTAGAAATATACCGTTTCACCGGCCTTCACCCAACCAAAGAGGAATTTTTCTACGTTATAAATGCAGAAAAGTCCTCACGTTATGTTGGACGGAGGAGGTGACGGCGACAGAAGCCAACACAAAGAGACTTCTTTCTATGATAAAACACAGAAAGAGTTCCCGACGGCTGCCGGTTATGGCTTTTTTTTCTATGCTAAAAGCAAAGAGAACGAAATGCCTTGATCAGCTGCCGTAGTAGTCGATTTTGTTCATCATTTTCTCATAATAGTAGAATATCTATTTTCTCTGTAGTTTCGTGTGAGAGTGTGTGTCTTTGAAGCAGTCGTAGTTTTTTTAAATTTGATAAGACGTCTATTTTTTTAATGTGTTGTAACTTAGTTTACTGTTGTAAGTGTAGTAATAATGTCCTGAAGATTCCATTACGAAGGGGTAACCCTCAAAAATTGCTTTTAAGGGTGCGAAAGGGAAAAAAAATTAAAGGATCACGCGAAAAGTACCATTTTTGCGAGAATTCGTTCATGACCAGTTACTTTCACTATATATATACGCACAAACAAAAACAACCCACTGTCTAATTATTAGGAATTACTTGTCCGAAAAATAAAATTAGTCGGGTATTTTTTTTTTTTTTGTTTTGTTACATTTATTATTTCAAAATAAGATTAGTTTTTATATCTACACACTAACAAAAACAACCCAGTTCCTGATTAATTACTGTCTTTAAAAAAAAAGCAAATTCAACGGGGTTTGATTTTTTTCAATGGAGTCTTTGAATTACGGTTTGTTTGTTTTTATATATACACAAGATTTACCAAAAAAAAAAGAAACCCACTTTCTGATTAATTACTGTCAAAAGAAACGCAAATTAGTCGGCTATCATTTTTAAATTTAGTATTTCAATAACGGTACCCTTTTTATATAGACAGACTTAACAAAAACAACTCACTTTCTGGTTTATTACTGTCCGTACCCCGTCCAAAAAAAAAGAAAGCGGAAATTAAGTCGGGTATCATTTTTCAATCGAGTCTTTTAATGACGGTCCTTACTAATAGTAGTCAAGTATCAATTCTACAATTGTAGTATATAAATTACGTTACTTTTGGTAGATTTAGAATTACCTCTTGCTTTTTTAATAAAATGATTGATTTACTCTTGACCAAAAATACCGTAACTTTAAAAAAAAAGACACACATAAAGTCCAAAAAAAAAAAAAATGAGAAAAGGCCCCGTAACTTTAAAGACCCACACAAACTCAAAAACAATCTAAGATTAATAAACATTGACTTATTACTTCTTGCTTTTGAATCAAATTATTGATTTACTCTTGCAAAAAAAATACTGTAACTTTAAAAAGACACACCTAAAGTCCAAAAAAAAAAAAATTCGAAAAAGCCCCGTAACTTTAAAGATACACACACAAACTTAAAAACAAGATAAGAATAATAAACATTTACTTATTACATCTTGCTTTTGAATAAAATTACTGATTTACTCTTGCAAAAAAAAAAAAAAAAGACCGTAACTTAAAAAAGGCACACGTAAAGTCAAAAAAAAAAATTAGAAAAACACCGTAACTTTAAAGACATACACAAACAAACTCAAAAACAAGATAAGATTAATAAACATTTACAAAAATGAAAAAAAACTAACATCATATAATAGTATTAGTTAGTAGAATATTTTATTACAAATCTAAGAAATCAGATCTTTTTAGATCAAATCGATCATTTAGGTCCGGCCCGAAATCGTTATATGTATATGTTTTTGATTAGCATCAACACCATCTGAAGGTGAACACCATGGATGAGAATACAACCCTTTTGGTTGTTTTCTCATAGATAATTATATGAAATTTCTACTGACTATTACCTTTGGCAGGATGCCTCCGTTGATTAGGGTGTTGCCTTAAATTCAATATTCAATAATCTAAAGGTCCATGTTCTATTCCAATGCTACTCTGTCATTGGTCAGGCCAAAACTTCTGAAGAAGAGAAGTGAATAATACCTCTTGAATATACTAACCCGTGTGCTATTACTAACAGTTGAATATATTAAATTTAAGCGTAAACAGATAATATATAATAACGTGAAAGCTAAACACCTTCAAACAGATACGCTTTAAAAATGCTTACATGACAGCCAATCAGATGGAATAATGACATCACATGGGACTCTAAATTCTAAAACACAAGCCAGAACTATAATTGAGGCATAGATTAAGATGGGTCCCATCTTTTTCTAATAGTTCTGGCTTGTGTTTTAGAATTTAGAGTCCCATGTGATGCCATTATTCCATCTGATTGGCTGTCACGTAAGCATTTTTAAAGCGTATCTGTTTGAAGGTGTTTAGCTTTCACGTTATTATATATTATCTGTTTACGCTTAAATTTAATATATTTACATTTATTAATATCATTTCATTAGATTTAAAATATTTCTTCATTGTAAATCGGATGATTTCGCGTTGTTAATTTATATATATAATATTTAGTGGATTAAATGTGAAGGTATTTAAGCTTCACACTCTTAGTTCAAAATGCTTTAGTCTGGCTTATTTAAATATAATTGAGGCATAGATTAAGATGGGTCCCATCTTTTTCTAATAGTTCTGGCTTGTGTTTTAGAATTTAGAGTCCCATGTGATGCCATTATTCCATCTGATTGGCTGTCACGTAAGCATTTTTAAAGCGTATCTGTTTGAAGGTGTTTAACTTTCACGTTATTAACAGTTGAATGTAATTGGGAAAATTAAATAAAGTTATTTTTTTCTAAAGGCAGATGATAGAAATAGTCCAATATATAAATACAACATATCTTATAGTGATGCAAAATTGGACAAGTAATTTTAAGACAATCTTTAAATCAATCATAGATATATGAATATAGATAGCTTCATTTAATTTATTTTTAAATCTTTGTAAATTAATACTCTAATGTTAAATATGTTATAATTAATAAATACAATGTTTTAAACTATGTGTATACAGTGAAATGCCAAACTATATTTGGTGGGTAGTTTGATATGAAGATGTTGGTAATATGATATTAACAAGATTTGAAAAATGTGTTATTCCAATATATGTACTGAATTTTTATTGTATATATTCAGTACACACACATATCTGTATATACACTTACACTACTTATTGTAGATATCAATTACTTAGATAAACATTTAAAACATTATTTAACTTTAGCAGATTTTTACATGGCCCTCAGCTCTCCATGCCATCTCATATTGCTGACCCACCTGATCACACATGTTGAAAAGATAAATAATCACCAATATACGTATTTCATGCTAAACCAGCCCTCATCAGTTGGTCTGGCTTACCTTCTCCAAACATGTATACAATCAGCACTCAGCTTTATATTAAGATAACCAATCTTCATACTTTAATGGACAGGCTTCAAACTAGGCCAACCCACAACATTCAGCCTTCCATTTCCTCGAAAATCTGTTGATGGAACATTCGAAGCCCACATTAGTGCCAAGGTTGTCATCCTACCCATGTTGACATTTAGTCATTCTGACCCCTCGTACAAGAGAATAATACAACCTTTGCACTAGCATGGGCTTTGAATATTCCATTATCAGATTTTCAATGAAATGGAAGGCTGAAGAGTTGTGGGTTGGAGTACTTTGAAGCCTGTCCATTAAAGTATGAAGATAGGCTATTTAATATAAAACTGAGCACTGATTGTATATATGTGTGCAGATGGTAATCTGGGCGAACTGATGAGTGCTGGTTTAGACAAAATAAGTATATTGGTGATTATTTATCTTTTCAACATATGTGGGATCAGGTGGTAAGCAATATCAGATGGCATGGAGAGTTGAAAGTCTGAGTTTGAATTCCGCATACATTACATATATATATGCAGGTTTAAGCCTTTATAGTGTATTAATTTATTTAACCTAAGATAAAAACAAATTTATCAGTTTTATAAAAAAAAAATTTTATTTTTTTTTAAAATTAATTACAAAATTGTTATTGAAACATTAAGCATGGTTTGAACAATATTTATTAACTCATGAAATTTGCTATAAGGTCTCATAATAATGCCTCAAGTTCAAATAGTATTCAGAATATCTTGCCTACCATTTATTATAGCCTATTTTATAAAAATTTAAATATTAAATTGTTTCCTACAATATTTTAAATATGACTATGTTCCATATATGTGAATGATTTGAGATTTTACTAATTATAAGATAAAATCCATCATTTATATATTTTCATACTCTTTTTTGACTTTATATTGTGTTAAATTCTGAAATTCTTCCAACATCTTTTCAGTTTTTTAACATTTGGTAACTTTTTTTTTTCTGATTTGCTGTTTATGTTTTAAGAATAACAGACTTGAGAGAATATTTTTTAGCCTTAATTTAAGGTAGTAAAATTTTGAATGTCATCATTAGAGTATCATCAGTTTTTTGGAAAAAAAAAAAAATCAGAAACTAAGCTAAAAAGATTAAATGTATTGACTTCCTAATTAATAAATTAAAATCATCTTTCAGTTCTTGGGTGTATCAATAATTGAAATTTAATTAATCACTATTTTCAAACATTATTGTTTTATTGTAAAATGAAGAGGTATAGTTCTCTTTTCCACATCACACAAAACACACTTGCTTATTTTGTCTATCCACTTTGTTGATTTTTTTTTCTAGATCTTTTACAATTTCTTGGGTTCCAATTTAACACTTCAGCTGACAATTTATTATTATTTCTTCTTGCAATATGTCTAGCCCAATTCCATTTCATTTTCTTTATTTTTTTAATGATGTCCATGTTGTTTGTTTGTTCTCTCGTCCATATATTTCATTTTGATCTCTTTTTGTGACTTCTTATATAAGTCTGTATTATTCTTCTGTAAAGTATTCAAGTCTCAGATCCATAAGTAAGTACTGGTAAAATAAATATATTACAAATCTTTTCCAAACAAATACGTTTTCTTGATATTAAGTTATTTCTATCAAAAGCACTTAAAGTTTCATTCTATGATTAATTTTATTCATTGTTACCATCTGTATTAGTAATATCAACAAGATATTTGTGATTAACTTCTAATTCATGATCATCTGTATTTTCCTTTTCTGAGAATATCCATTGAACCTTAGTTTAATCTTTCTAGCATTTATGTTGTAGTTCACTTTCCTATTTTTATCTGATAATTCTTATAATATTTGCTCAAGCTCTGAAGGATTGTTTTCAAAAACAACTACATCATCTTTAAAATGTAAATCATTTAAATAATCTGTAATTACTTGTACTCCTCATTTTGTTTCAAAGAATACTTATAAAATTGCTATGAAATGTTGTGGAGATACCTTTTTCAATGTCAATCTTCTTAGTGTCATTATATAACCTAAAAACTTCTATTGCATTTTGTTAAATATTTTTCAGAATAGGATTATATTTCTTGTCTATACTTGATGATCAAAAGTTTTAATAACCATGAAAATTCTTACAGAATCAATAAATCCAAAGCATAATGATGACTCTATTCATTGGTTCTTTTTATAACTTGTTTCAAATAATTGTATGTTATTCACTATACTGAAATTATGTTTAAATTCAACTTCTTCTTTTGGTTGGTTAGAATCCAAAATTTGTTGCAGATGAATTACATTTATATTGGTAAAATTTTTGTCTAAAACCTGTTAAAAAACTGATAAGTATGTATTTTTTTTAATCATCTTTTTTACAAATAACAATATTACTACTGCATTTTCTCCTCATCAGTTTTATTATTTAGACATTTGATATTTAACATTACTAACAATTTTTCTATTTCTTCATTGCCTTCTTTTAAAATATCAACAATAATTCCATCATTTCCTGGATCTTTTCCATTCTTTGTAGATTTAATTGCAAATTTTATTTCTTCATTTAAAATAATTGGCGATTCAGAAAATGTAGTAATTATAGGGAATATTTTATTTTCTTGTTTTTATTATTATTACATAATTCCTTATAATACTTTTCTATCCATTTCATGATGTCAGTTCCTCTTTTTTAGTAATAGTTCCATCTTTTCTTTTTATTGCTGAAATAACTTTCCTTTCTACACCAAGATATATTTTATATTTTTAAGACATATTCTCTTCTGTAGCTTTACTTAAAATTCACACTTATGTTTTTTTTTTTTTTTTACATTACTGTTATTTATTTTTCATATCATTTTGCAACAGTAGATCAGAAATGGGTACACATTTTCAGAGCAAGGGGTTATTTGTAATTCTTTCCAAATGTTGTGGACTACCAATTATATATTTTATATGTATCATTTTAATATGACTTTCCATAATTTTCTTTTTTAGGAAATAACAAATTTGCAAGACATAAGTAATACATTAATTTTGCATTTATCATTTGTTTCTCCCATTTTGTATTAAATTGTGTCTTTCTTTATAATTGTTTCAGAAATTATACCTCTTAAAATATAAAATACTAATTTTTTTATGATAAATTAATTAAATCTGTGCAACTGTCACAACATAAAAACAATTTTCTGACAGAATATATTCAATGATTTCGGTTATGTCTTTGTATGCACATTGAATGTACTGAAACTGATGAATTTGTAACTGACTTTTGCTTCAACAGGTATTTGGAATGAAAGTATGTGTGTCATCCAATACATTTATTAGCAAGTGCCTGATTATACATAGCTCTTTGTGAAAAGCCGGTTCAAACCAGTAGTAGCTATATGTGTGCAATATGTATATCTTTAATTTAACACATCTATTACAATTATTTATTTTCATTCAGGTGTTTCACTCCAAAATTTGATAGTCCACCAGTGCACTGCAATCTACATCTTGATCATTCTTGCTCTAGCTATTCAGGTCTTTGTTAATGAATAATTCCTTTCTTTATACACTGTAAAAAATTTCTTCATACATCATAAATTTTTTGGGGGCAAATTGCTGCTTTTTTTATACTAGCTATTCTTGTTGTAGTTGTTTGTAGCATATCACTTAGCTTTTTATTATCAAGTCTGAACTATCTTCATAATCCATTAATCTTATGAATTACAAGTTCTAATGTAAATTCATTGGAATATTTCTGAAGATTAGAAGTCATAATTGTTAATATTGCCTTTCATAATAGTTGTCATTTCTATAGTTTTTCATAAACATGAATCTTGCATCCTAATCGATAATCACTTCCTGTATTGGAACTATTAATAACATTAAAACTTGAAGTACATGTTTTCTGTTAGTCAAAGTATAATTCATAATCTGTTGTACATTCATTTTGATGCTTCTATGTTCATTTTTGATTAGCATTTTTCGTTATATGTATATAAAATTCATATAACTTAAAAACATTGCCCAATTAATGGTATTGTGTTTTATAGCAAATCTATTTGTTGCATCAATTAAAAATAATTACTTCATAATTACATCCTTAGAGATGTTTCTCTCCCTCCCTCAAGGAAATTTGAATTTTGGTTTATATTTCTGGTCTTTATACCATTGTAATTTTTGTGATTACAATGGATGCCAAAGAAAGTATTGTCCTGGCTGATAAATATTTCAGTAATATCTCTCTTCCCGGATTCTTTGAATTATTAGGGCATTTATTAAATCTTAAGATTTTTTGAAAATGAATAATAAAAGTTCCACCACCAATATTTAATCTTTTATAATAAATAAATTACTGTGTATACACATTTTGTTATCAATAAATAAATTTGTAGAAACATTTATTTATAAATTAATAAATTTGATGTTAATAATTCCAAAAAAAAAATAAGCAATCTAAAAATTTATTCAAAATCTAATTGTTTTTATAGCTTTTATGCATTATTCAAATAAGAATAATTTTATGTATTTAAACTATATTTCGATTGTTAATGATGATAATAGGTATTTAGACTAATAAAAATGTTAGAATTATAATTTTAGAAAAACAATTCACAAAATTCTTTTCTCTTCTTCATTTATATAGAACAACTATTTCTTTTTCCATAAATATTTAGAAGGATTTTTTTTAAAAAAATGATTTGAATCATTAATGAGAATTATTTTTTTTATGTAAGAAACCACTCCTATTTAATTTTAGAGACTACCTTAGATTAAACTGATGGGCATCCTGAGAAGAGAGAGAAAGAGAAATAATAACACTGACTATAAATAATGTACATGAAAAAAAAAAATCAAATGATTATTTGACTAAGAAGAAAAGTCATAATTAGGCAACGATAAGATAAAATTTATGGTGAATTTGAGCACTTCTTTTTTTCAAAAATATTTAGTGTATTAGCCAACATAATTATCATCACAAAGATATGCCCAGATTATAATTTTTTTTAGTACTTTTGTTAATGACAAAAATTAAATTAACAGATCACTTATGGGAATACATATATAATTCATATATATTTTCAAGCTATGTCAAAAATTTTATTTTAATTAATTTAAAAAAGGAAGTATAAAATGTGATGATAACTTCTGATGTCAAATTGTTATTTTTTTAGACATGAACAGCAAAACCATATTGTCAGTTTTTGTCCATAAACTTATTTTTATAAAGAAATCAAATTAAGCTTTATAAAATTTTGAACTATTTGCATAATCTAACAAAAAATGATTTTATATTAAAAGTGTGCTTTCAATAACAAATTTAAGCATATAATGTGGTAGAATCTTTTAATGACAAATTTTAAATACTGCATGAGCCAAGATTTTTTTAAAAAAAAAAACAGGTGTTCAGAGTTTAACTTTTTTTTTATGCAATTTTTTCCAATAAAAAAAAGTTATTTTTTTATGTTAAAAAATAATTTTCCAAAAAACAAAAAAGATGATTTTTTTTTTCATATAAGATTTTATAACTTATTCTATGCCCAACAAATATGTTCTCAAAACATATTTATTCTTCATAAAAAAAGTTGAATTATTAAAAAGTCATTTCAATTAACTCAATATTTATTTTCAACTTTATACAATATATATAATAAATGCATGGTCATTTTTAACTTCAAGTATACAAAGTAGATTAAATTTTTATTATGATTATTTTTTGCTACTTATTTTTTTTAACCTATTGACAACTGATATGACATTTGGCTATTTATTCATTTTGTTGAAGTTGTAATTTTCACAATAACATTAGATTATGTAATAATAAAGATAAAATATACTCCATAAAGCTAACATACTGAGATATAATTTTCTGCCATCTCATGTATATATATGTTTTGTTTTATTAAAATCGCGCATTCCTGTCATAGTATTTTAAAATTACAATTTTTGAAATATTTTTAAGTAGTTGTTTTTTTTATTATTATTTATCTCAAAGGGAATCCACATTCCTTCAGTTTAATTAGTTATTTAAATTCATTGAATCTTGAGATAAAAATAGATCTTGAGATTTCTGTTTACTAAAAGTTTTTTGTTTTAAATTGTAATTCTTAGAATAGCGCCCGGGTTTGGGGGAAGAAAAAAAAAAATATTTTAGGAATTAACGCTATTGTTGAAACTTCAGATATTAAAAGTATTTTGTAATCTATTATGCTAATTAATCCAGAATTTTTCCACTAATTTAAAAAAAAAAGGAAGATGACCAAAAAAGAACAAAAATTGGAACTGTAAAAATGTCTAAAAATAAAATAATAGGTGTGAATCCAGTTTATGAAAAACAAAAACAAATAAATTACGGATATTCCTTTTTGTTTGACTACTTGGCATTGATCTGGCTTGTATTTGTAGTCATATATATATAAAGCACTGTAAAGAGAAATTAAAATATAATATTAACAGCACCGTGAAAATGTTTTCCAGCTAAGGGACATCAGAACTTTTCCTTCACGGAATTACATCTCATTTCACTACCTGAAGCTACCTTCAATAATGTCAACCAAGGGAAGGAAACAACTAGCCGAGGAAATCAAAAGAAAACCAATGGAACAAACGGAGGATTCATGCCAGTCATCGCAAGAAAACTCATATAAAAACTTTGACCATCAGGAGCAAGTTATCCCACCGATCGATCAGGGTAATTATGAAACTTTTAATAGAGAACTTTTTTTTTAATTTTGGCATAATAGAATAATAGACTCCATTAACTTAAATATAAAAAAAGTTTCAACAGTAGAGAGAGTTTTTATGAGGGATTATTAATTTATATAATTTGTATTGAGTAACAAGAAAGGTATGCTTTTATGTTACTAATTTTTATTAATCAAAATATTGTTTTGTTTGTATAGTTTTCAATTATTATATTCAAAATTTGTGTACAAGAATGAATGTAAACTGCTCAATCTAGAGAGTCAAAACAGAAACAGAAAGGGAGGGGAGTCAGTTAATAATTCTGACTATAAGTAAACACAAGAACCTTATGTTGAAATCTTGTGTTTGAAATAGAAATGCTTGATGTTGCAAGGAAACAGGACACTTGTGCCATCTCTTAAAGATTTGAATAACTTATTTAATGTTGTAGGGAGAGGGTTTGGGTGTGGTGCTACTGCACACTCTTATAGTAAGCTGCCCTGTAGTTTCACACCTATTTGGACAGGGTTTCCATAGTCAATTTGAGATGCTGTTCATAGGTGTTGTGACTGCGCATGTTTCCTCGAGAAAAGAATATACGTTAAATTTTTGTACTGTATATATAAAAAGGATAATGTTTGAGTTTAAATTTATGTTTGTATTTTGTTTTTTATAATAGATCAATTCAGTTTGGGCTGTTAAAAAAAGAAAAAGGAATTAGGAAAAATCTCAATAAGACAAAGGAATATAATAATTATTTAAACTTTACTTAAGTGTCTCTGTTTTAATCTAGATTACTTGTTTAATAATTAAGTTTTCATTTGGTATAATTAAAGTCCATGTAAGATTGTTTTAAAAACTATTAGATGATCACTGTACGTAAATAAATTATCACTACAATTGTTAAAGTATCTTTTCAATCTGTGCTAAGCTATATGACTACTGGTGCCTCATACCGGGCCATCATAATTTTTGTAATCTATGGAAAATTACAGACATCGTGTCCATTTGTAGTGGCACAATACCATAAAAAAACCTCAAAGCTGAGAAAATCAAAATTCATATATTGTAAGTTTTGGTTTGTAAGTTTTAACTGTTTTAATTTTCTTCCAAAGCAATTCTTATGTGTCAATTCATCATCTATTGAGAGAAATTGTTAACCTTTTTTAAAATATCAATAATTTTATAAATATTTCATTAAATATTTTAATTTCAAAAAAATTATATAGATGTCAGGATATCAGAAAATTCAGCAATTTGATTTACTTTTAAACCCTGCCTTGATTGGTTTCTATTAGCTGTTGGCAGTTTCTAACTTTGCTAAAAATAGAATGATATATTTTTAAACAAATGAAATTGTAGAGAAAGGTGTTATAAGATGTTTGCCAACACATAATCAATGGCCATCTGTTAGAATATATTTTTCATTATTGTAAAAATTATTAAAAAATTTTAAACTTTTAAAGCATGAATTGATGGATTTACCAAATATTGATATTTATTAGTTCACATTAGAAATGTCAAATAAAAAAGATTTAGTTTGTTTTTTAAAAAAATATTATCCTTCCTAACAATTGAGTGATGAAGTAATGTTTTTGTTTTGCTCACAATATCATTTTATCAATACTTAAAGACATCAAATGGCATATTTTTAGAATTTATTTTGTTTTTATGCAAAAAAATATCTATCAAATCAAGTCAACTTTATTATGTTCTGATAAATAATAATGATTTAATATTAAATTTAACATTTAATGCTTACTACCAGTGTGAAACAATTAAGACTGTCATAGTGCTAGTGCAACTGCAGTGTTAAATAGGATTTTGTTAATATTAACTTTAAACTATTTGACTGGAAATGTCTGTTTTGAATGGGACCTAGTGAGTTTAACATTAAATATTTCTCTATATTTGAATATTTTATTTTTACAATTAAACCTGTTTTCTATATAATATATATATTTACCCTGCTTAGCACTTGGACTTTTTATGGTGATTCACAATAGTGATCATCAGTTTGTACCTACTATTTCAATTTACAATCAACTATTCACTATAACAATAAAAAAAAAAAGTTTTTGGTGACCATTTTTATTTTAACTATTTCTGAAATCAAAACATTTTTTTATATATTACATAAAGCAGTGAAATTATATTTTAAAGTTGCATTTATAATTATTAAAAAATTGTAAAAAAAGAGGGTGGGGTGGGAGAGCTTCAGTGATTGTGGAGGCATTTCTTTATCAACCAACCACATTTTACTACTTTAGATTATTACATGTTCCTTGGCTCTATTCCTAAAAAAAAAATTTTTAATAAAATATTAATCTAAGCATTAAAAAAATATTTTATAAGTATTTTGCAAAAATAATCATAATTATGTACAATCTGACCAAAATAACATGTACGTGGATCTTGTACATAACTATTTTTGGCAAAAAAAAAAAAACCATGTATACGAATCTTGTACATGGTATTTTGGCAAGAATTACAAAGTTATTAGGAGGTTGATATGAATGTGAACAGGTGCAATAGGTCTAATACATGTTCCATGTGCAGTACTAAAAATAATTAAATGTAACAAAATAGTAAAACATAATAAATATATAGATCATTTTCAATAACAAATGTATTCAAATATCTATGACTTTCAGCATTAACAAGTTTTAAAAAAAATGCAACTTTCATAAATATGTACAAGTGAAAAAAAAAAGGGACTTTCAACACTAATAACTTTTATCTATGACATTTAAAATAAAATTTCAACATTAACAAGTTTCCCAAAAAAAAATGCGACTTTCACAAATATGTTATGATTTTCAACATTAAAAGGTCGACTTTCACAAATATGTATGACTTTCAACATTAACAAATTAAAAAAAAAAAAAATGTGACTTCCATAAATATGTACAATTTTTAACATTAATGAGTTTTTTTTTTTTAAAAGTGACTTTCAATACCAACAACTTTTAAGAATGACATTTAAAATAAAATTTCAATATTCACAAGTTTCCAAAAAAAATGCAACTTTCACAATGGCTTTCAACATTAACAAGTCAATTTTCACAAATATGTATGACTTTCAACTTTAACAAGTTTAAAAAAAAAAAGACTTTCAACACTAACAACTTTGAAGGAGATTTAAAATAAAGAATAAAATGTGCATTTGTGATATTACAATAATGATGCCATTAATCAAAAAAAATAGTTAATTTAAATATACACCAAACAAACAGTAAATGATTTTGATTTTTATGTAATTTGGATAAAAATACATTAACTATATTCCTACAACACTTAACATGTAATATATAACAGGAATTTACACATTAAAACCAAAGCTTTCACATATACTATTACCACAGAAAATGGAGATCTATAACAAAAATTTTGCCTCTGAAAATGTACCACGTGATTGAAAGTATGCTGCGATTTTCAGAGACGTGCTAATAAATGTGTTTTTTTTATAAAGAAATTAAACCAAAAGTACAGAAAAAAAATACATATTAATTATTAGACCTTTATTACGTTTTTATTTATCCTACCTCTTGTCAGAAAGAAATCTAAACAATAACTGAAAATGTCCAAGTATTACAAAAAAAAAATTGCATTGATTAAAAAAACATGTTTTTACATATACTCGCAGAATTTATTTTCTTTCAATTACACGTCATCGCGACATTACAAATTTATGTGGGTGTGAAAAGGCCTCCTATCTCCCCTATGTTGCAGCTTTAATACTAAAGTACCCAAAAAGCTATGGAAATTATATGACTTTTTTTTAAAAATGTCAAACAAAGATGAGTATTTTGAAAAGTTCTCACAAGCACTCTCAGGCCTGAGAATTAAGTGTTTATCAATTAGTGGCATTTCCAGCTCATTTTAATTACATTCTCTGCATGATTCTGATATCTTCAGGGTCTTTTTTTTAATTAATAAATTAATATATATTTTAATTCCAGTGTTTACTATCAAATGATCAAAAAATTGGCAAATGAATATTACAGATAATCACAAGAGAGCGAATTTAAGTTGAATGATCAAAGTGATTCCATATTGTGCTGCAAAAACATTGATAGAAAGTTAATCGATAATTGTAAATTATAAAAATAGATTGGACATATTTGCAGATGTAGATTGTGGTGATGATGATGATGATAGTATATCCATTTCATTACTAGTCATCTTTTGATACCAATCATTCCAGATATTTTACATTAAGTTGATTTTACTCTGATTATTTCTATTCAGGTGAGAGTTCAAATCTAGTTTTAAGGGTTATATTTTGGTATCATGATCTTTGAAAGTAAAAGTGATAATCTTATAAATTTTAAGGGCAAAAAAAAAGTGCTTAGGAAATATATTCTGATATGAATTCATTTTTTGAAAAATTCATATTGTTAGTGCCAAATAGTTTATGCATTTTAATCTTTATTTTTATTATTGTTCTTAACATCAAATTTCATGTTTTAAATTCATTATGTAACTCTAATCAAGTTAAGTAGTTAAAATAAGCTTTAAATAGCCATTTCAGGATAAACCCTCATCCTTAAATCCCTCATAAATGAATAGTGAAAATAAATTATTTTTTTCCTGATGTATCATTAAATGGTAAGAATTTAAACATTTTTCATTCCTATTTTATCTTCTAGTCAAGTAAATGTATATATCCAATTATTGATAATTTGTGGATGTTTGTAGGGCTACTGTCCTACTAGCTAAAATAAAAATACTAAGCTTGATATGCTAAAGCAAATTATACAGTTATTTGTTATATTAATTAATATCTAAATCAACCTTTGGACAAAAACTTATGAATATAGATATTATAGGAGGAATAAGATATATCTGCCTTGAAAATGCATTAATCAAAGAAAAATGAACAAAATAAATAAATGATCAGTTATGGGTCAATTTGATTTATGTTAAATGAAGCAGAAAAGCAGATGTATTGATTATAAATATATATTGTCAATAAATGGATTCAAAAGGTAAGTCCTTGATTCAAAGCTGAATTTGTGATTTCTAGTACTCAGATTTCTTATGACTTTTTGAGCAACTGACTATTCAGTTGTTAATTAGTTTCAAAAAATTCTGAATCAGTTGGTAATTTGCTTTTCCTTTTTTTATGTATATTCACAGATTTTTCCAAACCACAAGGGATATATTTCCCATCTTTAGAATGCATTTTAATTAGCAGCACATCAAACTTCTAAGATAATTGACTTTTCTTCTTTAATAGAAGCACAACACTATAAATTCAGTACTTTCTAAGAAAAGCAAGGCCAGTCAGCTAGAATCTCAGTTTAGAAGTGTGGGTGCACTGTCACTCAAAGTTCATTGATTTTATCCATTGTGTCTGTTAAGGCTTCTGTAATTGCCAGATTATTATCACAAGTATAGTTTTCACCCAACTCTTGTTTGATTTTCCAAAAAGAGAAAAGTAAGTACTCTATAGCATTTCTGTTTTATGTATTAAAACAATTTTTATTATCAGTTATAATGAAAGATTTTAAAATGCTTAAATGTAGAGCAATTTTTAATTAGCATAATAGGGTGGGTTGTTTAGCTTTTGATTTGTAAACCATTATAGCATAGACTAAGCCTATTACTTAACAATGAAATGAATGTTTCTGAAGTTTTTTCTCCTCTTTTGTTTTTAGTTCTACATTGAACACAAATGTTTGGTGTTTTAAAAATAACAAAGAAATAGCTTTATTTCTACTAACACCTGTTTTTAGTTGAAAATCTTTAAACAAAATGGTAAAATGCAGTGTTTTTTCTTGTAACATCTGCCCCAGTAATAAAAATTTATTCTTCATTAAATATTTTTTATGTTCTTTCTCTAGAAGCGTAAACAACATCCCATTTAAAATATATAAATAAAATATTTAGCATAAAATTTCTTCAAGTTTTTTTATTTTTTATTAAATAGTTTTTTTCTAAAACACTTTCAACTATCATTCTTGTCTATCTTTATGTTATATATTTTTTGTTATAGATTCATCCCTCCTTATATATAAATATGTCCTATGGTGGTGTAGTGCAGTAGTTAAATATTAGACTCTGGAGGGTATGGCCCTCAGATCAATTGTAGTTTTCGTTTTTGCAGTGGCGCTCGAACTTTTTTTGAACTCGAGCAATTCGATTATTTAATTATATATATATGAATAGCAAGCTCTCTCTTGGAACTAATATGCAGATTGTTCCGTGTTATATATTATTTTTTAAAAAAAAATAAAGCATTGTTTTTTAATAATTTACATGGGTTATAATTTGTAAAAGATAGAATTAATTTTTATTCATATTGTAATTTATTTATTTTTTTGACAAAGAATAGATCTGTTATATGATTTTGTTTCAGCTTAATAATTGTACTGTATTTTTTTTTTAAAAATGAAAAATATGAATCATTTTTATTCAGGACAAAATTTTCATTTTATCTTAATGCTGCTTTTAAACAATCGTTTCTATCCGATTTTAAATGATTATTTTAATTTTAAAAGTTTCATATGATAATTTGTATGTAACCACAATAACTGTATTGGTATTATTATAATTAAACATCTAAAAATATTCAAGAATTTTCATTTTTATCAAATAATGTTTATAATATAAATGTGGGGGTGGTGGTGTTTTTATATATAGTATGTAATAAATATTGCTATTTATTTAATAGCTGATCATTTAGATTTGGACAGTTTAATCAATGGTAATAATCAACTTGATGACTAAAGGTTATGGGATTGAAATTTCACATCACTCTTGCACTCAAATATTACATGACCTTTTGAGCTGAAACCATTTCATTCTTTTTTATTATAGTTTTAAAAGTTTGCTATTGACATTAATTGCAGAATGCAAATACTTTTGTAACAGTGATTGTCTTCAAGACCGAATAATTAATTATTTTAGTTAATGTTATTATCCTTAAACTATGTTATATATATATTACTTTATTCTTAATTGAATAAAAAACAATTTTTAATATGTTTATTTTCAAACATGAATAGATGAATATGAAGTATAGAGATCACTTTTATTTATTAAATTTTTTTAAGAAAGAAATAATATCACAAGAGTAATAATAATAGTAAAAAATCTAACATATCTGTTTACACTTTGTAAATTACACCCAGTACACAAATACACCTGGGTCTCATTTTATGCGATAGATAGGTTCCTCAGAAAACACGTGCAAATGAAATCGCACAAAAATAGATGCAACTTGCATTGAAAAAGGGGGGGGTGCGGTCTGTGATTTTCCAAAATTCGTGTAAAAGCAAAGCACCAACGTAAAATTACTTTAAAATTCGCGCAAAAAAAAAAATAAGGAAATAAAATATGACTAATAAAAAATTTCAAATTTGAAAAAAAATTGATACAAGACCAACTTTTTTTAACTATAATATTTAATTTTATTCAAAATAATATATTTTTATGCATAATTTACAGTACAGTAATTTACATTTTTTTATACACGTTTTAATTATTAACGCTATTTGCCAATAAACAGGTTCGTTTGCAAACTGGTAAAGATTCTTCACAAGAGGAACCGATAAACAGGTTCATTTGCAAACTGGTAAAGATTCTTCACAAGAGGAACTACAATTAGCGCCAACTTCACTCTCATGTTGTTGTGTTAATGGTTTTTTAGTGACAACGTAATTAATTATTAATTTTTGAGATGATGATTTTATTAATTGTTTATGAAGCTCGCGATATTCAGACATACAACCATTTAGCTCTCGGAATTTAAGAGCACGTTCATGATTAGTGTCATTAGTAAGAAAATAATTTGCCAACTGATTAGAAAGTTGAAGACCTTCTTGAATCATTTTTGAAGTGAAAGGAACAGGTTCCACTTCTGTTTTATTATCTTTTTCTACATTTTCTTTTGTATCTAAACTTTTATTTTTGTCTTTAATTTTTTAATTTTCAATTCCATTTAAAAATCAAATTTCATTTCACTGCTATTACTCACCTTTTAAAAATAAACTTGCGGACACTAAATGATTAATAATTGATTACGTTCTTTTTAAAAAGCAAAAACAGAATGTGATTTAAAATGCAAAATTAACACGCACAATGTTTGAACAAATTTACATTATAATCTTGTAAAATTTAATGTGTGTATACATAAAATGTGGAAATCATGATTGTAATTTCATTATTGCATAAAATCTTACTATTATAAAGCACTGAAAATATTGAAATTACTAAGATGAAAGTTAAATTCCAATAATGTGCTATTACTTTCAGTATAACGTAAGTGCGCAAAATTTATTATTTAAAGTAATAGCGCATTATCAGAATTCGATTTCTGGTGAAACATGAAGCGCGTAACTTCAAAATCGTGTTAAATAAGTCCGCGTAAAAAGAGACCCAGGTGTATATGTGTTGAATTCTTGAGGGAAAAATTTGGTAATGCAAATTTAAAATTTTTTTCAGGATATCTTCAGTGAGTTTTCTCTAAATATGAAATTAAAAAAAAAAAATCAGCTATTTATTAAAATAATAAATATTTTTTAACATTTTTGAAGTCATAAAATATTTTTAATTTTAAAAAAAAATTAGCTAAATACCAACATACATAGAAAAAGCAACTTGGTCATCAAACTAATAGTAAAAATATAGATGATCATAACCTTTATTTAAATACAAGTATATATACCTAGATTTTATTTTTGTAATAGTTTTTTTTAATTGGTTGCTTTAACAAATTTTTTTTAAAGATTTAATGTACATTAAATAAAATATTTTAATATTATATAAATAAATGAGAATTTGATTTGTATTATATAGGTGTATTTGGCTCTTGTTACAAATAATTTAATAATGATTAAAAATATTTATAAATTTTAATTTTTTCTTTTAATTTAATTTATTGAATAAAAATAAAAGTAAAGCTATTTATAGAATTAATAAAACTAAATTGAAATTTTAATTTTTAAATATAGTTGTTATATTTGATTAGTAAGTTATTTATAGTTAGGTATAGTTATTTATTTATAAAAACAAATTTAACCTGACCTGTGGCAAGGCATCATTTTTGTACTAGTTTTTTTTAATTGGTTGCTTTAACAAATTTCAATCATTCATAGTATTACTGTGGAGCTGTGAACTATGCAATATCAAACTATATGGTTTCAATTATATGCTAACCAAAACTAAATGTAAATACAGTACTATAGCATCTTTTTTTTACCCTCATTAAATATCAAATTTAAAACATGAATTTATATAAATAGTCAAAATAAGAGTCATAGATCACATGACCCTATCTCTTAAGCTTATAAGTTATAAACAGTGAGGATTGCCAATTCCTCTACAAGCTTTATGATAAATGCTTAGCCAGAGCCACCACTTAAAATATCTCTGTCAGGAACCCCTCCCCAAACCCCTGACCATGGTTTCATGCTTTGGCACTCCTCAGAAAGGTGTCAGGGTAGGTTCAGACACTAGATCTAAAAATACCAACCCAAAGCCAAGCACTTATCTAAAAGTTATCTATTGAGTGGAAAATCTGAAATTTTCAGACATTTACATGTCTTCAAACCCATCTATCCAACTCAAATAGCTATATGGGGCTGATAGATCTTCAGCCATACCATATATTAGTAGTCTTAGCAATATGAAATTGCATAAGACTTTTGGCAGAGACTATAAATAGTCAAAATAAGAGTCATAGATCACATGACCCTATCTCTTAAGCTTGTAAGTTATAAATAGTGAGGATTGCCAATTCCTCAACAAGCTTTATGATAAATGCTTAGCCAGAGTCAGCACTTAAAGTATCTCTGTCAGGAACCTCTCCCCAAACCCCTGACCATGGTTTCGTGCTAAGGAATTAAGCTTAATTTGTTGTTTATATTGTATATAGTATAAAATACTGATCTTTTTTTTTTTTTGTAAAATCTGCTAGAGCAGTAAGGACTTAGTTCATAATATATAATGAATTGCTTAAAAGTATGACAAATATTGCCATTAAGTTGATGTATTCTTAAATGTTATTGGCACATTCAACTGTATGTATTTAGAACTTCTTTGAATTTTCACCTGTTTTGTATTTATAATGTATAAAGCTTGTTCTTCACCAGGCATGACTCCTTTATCTTGGTGATAGTGTTTTATTTTCTGGAGCATTAATTTCATCTTTCAATTTTTTCTGACTCTATAATGATGATTCAATATTTTGGGATTAAAAGTTTATCTTTTGTATAAATGGTCATTATTTCATAACAAACACCAACTAAAATATGAGTTTGATGATGATAGTCCAGGACACCAAGTAAATCCCAATGTATATTTATTTCATTTTTGAAATAGCTGGGAAAAAAGTTTAGCATTTAATGAAAATATAGCCAACAAAAAAAGAAAAAAAAGATACAGTTTACTCATACATGTATCCGATCATCAAATTGTTGATAAGTTTTTCAAAATTTTCGTTACTTGAATTCAAGAACAGAATGAGAGAGAGAGATGGGTGAGAGAAAGTCAGTCTAATAAGAATTTTATAAAGTTTTTAAATTTTCAAGAAAAAAATAATCATCCAGCTGACTACTGAGTTTTATATTCTTGAATTAGAATAACAATGGTGCAGAAAGTTTTCTTAAATAACTTTTGCAGAGCTTATGGCATGCCATTATAAAAAAAAGATTTTTGGTAATCCAAATTATTATTTAGTCATATTTAAACAATTAGTAAATTAATTGAATGAATGGAATTTGAATGCAGAAAATCAGTTCTGTTGATTCTTAATTTTTAGAAAAAGTTAAATAAGTAAGTTATTTAGTAAACATATGTAAATCTTTTTGGACTAATTAAATTTTCAAATATTAGTTGCAGATGCCAAAGGAAGAAATATCAAGGAAAATGATGAAAATAGTTAATACTTTAAATCAGGGGTGGACAAATAGTGGCCTGCCAAGACAATCAGAAAAATCCGCTTTGAACTGAGATTTCCTTCTTGTGTGCGACCGAAGATTCATCTCATATTTTCCACTAGGATGGCCATGTCAATACACATGTGTAGTGTAGATACGATGTGCCGTGCTTTTCTAGTTGATCTTGTTAATTTCAATTTTGTCTTTGCATTACAAATATATACATTTCCAACTTTAGCGAAACCATGAACCCTCTGAAAAAATGTAAAATTGGTGATGAATGTCATGTGTTAATGAAGAATAGACAATCAAATATTTCTTTGATAATACAGGGAATAAAGCAGTGTGTTTATTGTGTCATGAAAAAAAGGTGCGGCCCTCTACCAACCATTGCAGCCCCTGAACCAAAACAATTGCCCACCCCTGCTTTAAATGATCAAATTTCAATGTGAAAATTTGTCCATAATATCACCTTCTATATATAAAATTAAAAATAATCAATTTAAAAGAAAATTGAAATAGATTATTTGTAAATATATTTATATTGGGGGGGGGGGAGTGCAATAAATTTTATCATTTTTATGTACACATTAATTATATTTAATGTATGTATTTTAATAATTATATTTATTGTAATGTAATGTAAATAATGTCCTTTGGAGGAGTTGCTGTAGACTAATTGGTCATGTGATTGTGTAAAATAAAACATCTTGAAAAGGTTCCATTAAGAAATGAAAGCCGGATTGATATATTAAATAATTGTTTTTTTTTTATAATATGTTGTCTATTTCAATTTTGTTTTAAAGTGATTATTTTTAAAATAATTAATAAATATCAGATTGTGCTTGACTTATCTTTCTATCTGTACTTGCAATTTAAGTTATTCATAATATTAAAAAAATAGCAAAAATTAGAAACAAAAAATTAAATTTATTTTTTTATATTTTCATTTTTATTTATTTATAGTGACATATGGTATGTATATAAAATAAAATAGAAAACAATATATCAATACAATACTAATCACAATAACAAAATTTTACTAAAATTCTTCGACAACCATGATTTCATCTATTAACAAATATGATCTTTTTGAAGTGGAGTTCAATAAGATATATGCAACATATATAAACAAAACAAAGTAGCCTTCCCATTATTCACTTCAAAAAACAATTTCCTTTAACATCAAAGGATGTCTTCATGAGATTAATGGTTTTTGAAATGAATGATGGAGGGATATTTTGTTTTGTATATGTATATTGTATGTATCTTGTTGAATTTCACTTGGAAAAGTCTACTTGATAATAGATGAAACCATGGTTGTAGAAAAATATTAATAAAATTTTGTTGGTTTTAACTAGGTATTGTAATGATATATGATTTCTATGTTAGTTATAATTACTAGTATAGCAGTAGGCAGTATTTAATATTTATATGTATGTTAAAAGCAAGTAATATTATTCACTATTATCTGGTAACTGCAATATTTACAACTTGGCTGTGGGAGAGGATTACTCATTGAAAAGTATGATTTAGGTAATTCATAGACTAATGAGTTTAAATTAGAAATAATGAATAAGTTGTGGGATTAGATTTTATTCTAAATTAAAATCATCCAATTAATTTAGTTTTTTTAATGCTTTCTTTCTATTATAAAAATACTGTTGGAAAAAGTCAATAAAATTTTTGAATATTGACAAATCATCAAAGTGTGACTCTTCTATTGTACGCAAACAATTTTCAGTTGATCATCTTATATGAAGTTGAAAAATGAGAGAGTAAGTTCTATATGAAAATGCAAACCAATGACTTTTAGTTTCTGTGTTGAAAACTTCAGCATTGACAATATTTTTGTATTATATGACTTGCAGCCATGTTATGGAAGCTTAATATAAATTAATTCTTTAAACTTATATTTTGATCAAATTAAAGGAATAAGATGATTAGTATTTTGGCTTTTTTAAAGATATATCGTATTGGATTTGTTAATAAAATCTCATTATTTACAGTTGTATTTAGTTCCTGAAAAAGCATATAATGTTCAAATATTAAACATTAAATCTATGACATAAGGTTCAGGTTCAAAGCAAGAAGTTTTTTTTTCCTTCAAATAATTTTTACATTCAGATAACTAGTTCATAACCAATCTAGCATATTTTCCAACATTGACATATAAATGAATAATACCAAATGCAGATAATTCAGGTTTATGTCCCAACAAGGACTCAATAGTGATGAAGCAGTAGAAGATTTTTTTATGAATGTACAAAAGGCTTTTGATCAACATTTTAAAATTGTTATGGGGGACTTTAATGCTAGAATTGGTAAACAAATGAAAGATGAAAGTGCTGTAGGTAATTTTGGTTATGGTAATAGAAATGAGAGAGGACATAGATTTGTGGAGTTTGCAGAAAAAAAAAAACCTTTATATTATGAATTCTTTTTTTGAGAAAAATGTTAAAAGGATATGTATATGGACGCATCCAAATGAAAGTACAGCAGAATTGGATTATATTTTCACTAACAGAAAATACTTAGTTCAAGATTGTAATGTTCGTAATAAATTGAACACAGGAAGAGATCATCAGTTAGTAAGATGTAAAATATGTGTTAATGCAAAACTAGATAGACAAAAATTATTAAGTAAAACAATATTTACAGTTGATATTTCTAATCTTGAGAAACATTCTAATGAATTTAAGTTAGAACTTGCAAATCGATTTCAAGTACAGTAATACTAGATTTTGAGCATAATTCAGATTTGAATGAAATTTATAGGAAAATAACTGATACACTTTTAAAAACTGCAACAACGATAGCTGGTAGAAAAAAGCAGCAATTGACCAATAAAATGTCTGCTGAGACTAGAGAATTTATGAAGAAAAGAAGGAATATGTATATAAAAATGTTGCTTTAAGAAGATTAAATATTTCAAATTTTATAATATGGTGCGATAAGAAAATATAATTGTGAACTAGCAAGGAAATCTGAAGAGAATAAAAGTTTCAAGAATGTAAAACCACATTTTGATATTGGTACTGAAACTTATATATGTATTAAGAAAAAAAGGTAGAACTATTGCTAAAAAGGGAAATGACATCATGAAATGGGTAGAAGAGTTCTATCATGAATAATATGATAACAAAGAACAAGTACCTCCTACATCTATTATATCTTCTGAATTGCCCAGGATTTTAAATGAAAAAGTGAGACATGCATTTAAATGTATAAAGAAGGGAAATATTCCAGGTAATGATGGAATTATAATTGATATATTAAAAGAAGCAGGTGAAGCAATAGAGAAAATTTTGGCAAAGTTATGTCTAAATGATAAAGTTGTATCAGATGATTGGAAGAATGCAATATTAATATTTAAAAAAAGGTGATAAAGAAGATATTAGAAATTACAGATCTATCAGTTTTATAAAAAATATTTTACAAAGATAATTATAACTCGTCTACAGAGAACATTGAATTTTAACCAACCAAAAGATCAAACTGGATTTAAAAGTGGTTTTAGTACAGTAGATCATATTCAAATATTGAAAGAAGTTATAGAAAGGATCAGTGAATATGAGTTGCCATTATACTTTTGATTATGAAAAGGCATTTGATTTTATAAGCATTTCTTCAGTGATTAAAGCATTGTATCATCAAGATATAGACCCAGGATATTGTCATATTCTGAAGAATATATATAAAAATGCAACAGCAACAATTAAATTACATAATACCATACTAGGAAGGTTAACATTGAGAAGGATGTAAGACAGGGTGATTCCATATCTCCAAAACTTTTTACAGCAGTGCTGCAAGAAGTATTTTGTGGATTAAAATGGGAAGCTAAAGCATTAAAAGTAAATGGAGATTATTTAAGACATTTAGATTTTGCAGATGATGTAATTGTTTTTGCAAATAATGTTTTAGAACTAGAGGAAATGTTGCAAAAGTTATCAGATGAAAGTAAGAAAGTAGGACTAAAGGTAAATGTTAAAAAGACTAAAGTAATATTCAATGGATTTTCTCAAAAGATGAAAATAAGAATTGATTATGATGAGTTAGAAGAAGTTAACAATTACAAATATTTTCGTGAGATTGTTACGACAGATGGAAACATAATGGATGAAATTAATCATAGAATTAAACTTTGTTTGAGTGCTTTTGGTAGAAATAATATTAAAAGGAAATATGCCTATAATATTTGAAAAAGTTTTTTAATCAATGTGTTTTACCAGTTCAAATTTATGGATCTGATATTTGGTCATTTGATAGAAGTGCAATACAGAGACTTCAGACCATTCAAAGAAGTATGGAGAGATCCATGTTAGGAGTAACAAGAGATGGAAAACACAATATATGGGTAAGAGAACAAACAAGTGTTACATTGTTGAAAGAATTAAAAGACTGAACTGGAGTTGGGCTGGACATATCACTAGAAGAGATTATAATAGATGGATAATTGAAATCTTAAACTAGATTCCAAGAGATTGTAGAAGACCCAGAAAGAGATCACATGTGAGATGGATGGGTGAAATATGAAAGAGTTGTAGGGATGATGTGAAGAAGGAACGCTAGAGATCGGAGAAAAAATGAACTTGGAGAGATCTTTATCCTGTAGTGTATTGATAATGGTTGACAATGATGATGATGTTCTTAGCTAGTTTTATGTAGAATGACAAGTTCCAAATTGAAGTGATTATTTAAATGCTGATGTAAATGTAGTGAAAAAGCAACTTTTGCATGTATTATTGACACTAAAACCATTATCTAGTATTACAGAATTAATTTTGCAAGCAGACACATAGGAATTGTTAAGGAATCTTAAATATAATATTATATTGAATGATGTGGAAAACAACTCAAGAATTATAAATCTTTTGAAATTAGAAAGGAAAAAAACAAATTTTGAGAAGAATGGGGAGAAAAAAATATTTTATTAATAAACTGGAAAAAGAACAGATGACTCTTAAAATATATTCTTCAAATTAAAAAGATTTGATTGTAAGCTAATAGGAAGAGTTATTAGAAATTATTTGAGACAAAAAGGCAGAAGTATCTAAGAATGTATAGAATTAGGTTTTGTCAATTGATTGGTGATGATAATAATAAATAAGTAAATAATCATGATTTATTGATGCAAGTGTTCATAAAATGTTTAATAACTGGAACCAAATACATGAAATTGAGCCATAAAGTCTGCCAATCTGTAATGATAGTAAATCATGCTGAGCCTGATAATAGTAAATTTATATAGATAAAATAGCTTTTAAATAATCCATAACTGGCTGAAGGCCTCTCCAATATCCTGCAAGGAAACAAGGAAAAAGATGATTGCACTCTGTGGGCTAGGGAATTGCTTTATGTATTTCCTTCTTTGATTTATTCACTTGTTAACAATAACTAGATACATATTTTTTAACAATAATTAAATGTTTAATTGGAATAGCTTTGAACTAACTGTCTAAAAGAAAAACTTGTTTGAAATTTAGATTCGAACACTAGTTTGTGAACACATCAAATGAGTGCACTGACAATGTTTTTAAATTTATATATTTATATCATATATATTTCACCAAAAATGTATTCAATTTTAAAGCAATGGATTTTTTTTAAAATCATTTCTAAAAATTGAAAAATGAAATAAAGTATAGATTTTTTTTTTCCGTTTATAATTTAATGATTGATAAATTCTCAGCAATTATTCTAAAATATTTTTAAGGTCTATAGTTTATCTGAGGTAATTTAAAAAAAAAAAAAAATCATAACTTAATCCCAATTATTTCATCTCACTAGTTCCACATTTTGTGCTGTGGTTTTTTTCATTTGTGTGTTTTATCCTATTTTAATTGTCTGCCTGTATTAAGAGCTGGGTTTTCATTCAGTTACCCAGTAGGATAAAAGATTTTTTTATTGGTGTTGTAGGTGGTCTTTCAAATCTTTTCAGATGGAAATAATGTCTTTGGATGTGGCGCTATGAAGGATGAATAGAGAGTTTTTGAATGCAAATAAATACCAGGATGAAATTCATGAGGATTCATCACAAGACTAATTGGACTAATAACGGAAACTATGTATTTTTAATTTTCAAATGGAAGACTGCATTTTGGATCTTTTTTATTGCTGATTGCAATAAAAACATTTCATTCATTAAAAAGTCAAAATTAAATTAATTGGAATAAAAAGAATGTTAATTGATATGTGTGTATTTATATATTTATTAATTGATAGTATTCACTCGTTGTGTGTGCTTATATATATAGCACTTTTAAATGAAATAAATTATATTTTACATATTTATGTTTATATTTATTTGTAAAGAGACCATGTGTGAGATTAGGTGGATGAAATAAGTGTGCGGAGGTGATGTGGAGAAAATAGACTAGAGATCGGAGAAAATGGTTTGAACTTAGAGAGACCATCCTGCAATGGATTAATTTTGACGATGATGATGAGACTTATACTTGCATAAATTAGTTCATTAAATTGGCCACATTTAAATACGAACTAAGGCTGAAATTTTTTATCTTATTGAAAAATTCTCAAATAAATTAGCTTTTTTTTTAAAAAAACAGTCAGCCTTTTACCAATCTAGTTGGGCATTGGGTATTAATTTATATATGTGTTATTTGCTATTCTTATTTGGAGAAATAAATAATAAGACAAATTGTCACCAACTAATGATGACCAATCTTTCCCATTATTCATCAATATTTGGTAAAGAGATGAATAAGTTTTTACTTTTAAAGCAAATTTTATTAATACCAAGTAAATAGGTTAAAATATAATTGTTAGTGTCGATATTATATATCAATTATATAAATAAAATGAAATAGTATGCATAGATTACAATGAGTTACACAATTAAATGTAATATCACGTTAGAAATAAACAAATATTATTACAAATGTAACACATTTGCCTTTCATACTTACCATCTGAAGTTTGAATCCAGAAAATGATTTTTTTTTAAAAAAAATTCAGGATACACTCTCAGATTATTCGTCCAAAACCAGCCCAATTAACCATCCAATATTGCTCATTAAACTTATCTTTTCCTTTTTTGCATTGCCTTAATTAATTAATTAATCCGTTTTTTATAATTTTTTATTTTTTGTACAATGCTTACAATAACACCCTTCTCCACAACAGTTTTACTGCCCCTGTAATCTTCTTCAGAACTATAAAATATATATATACATAAATATACAAATTACATAAAATATACAAATTATATATGTATGGGTTTTGTATAATTTTATGTAATTTGTATATTTATGTATATGTGTATATATATTTTATAGTTCTGAAGAAGATTGCAGGACCAATCGAAACTGTTGAGGTGAAGGGTGTTCTGTAAGCATTGTACAAAAAATAAAAATTTATAAAAAAACTGATTAATTAATTGTTCATTAATTGGACATCTAGCTATTGTTGGCTTAGAATATAATGGATAAACACTTAAGTCCTCAACATCCAATAATTGTCAAGCATGATGAGTATTGTTTTTTTCTTTTTCTTTTTTTTTTTTATTGTTCCTCTAAGGCTACTGTTGGATAGATCTTTTCTCTGCAATGGGCTATTTATTAAAAGAGACTGTTTTTCTCTATACTTGAAGAAAAAAAAAATTATAATTATTATTAATTTTTTTTTTAAAGTATAAAAATTTGGTTTTGCAGAAAATCTTATTCAACATATTTCTTAAGTACATTTGTTTTGATGATTTAGAAATAATTATCAAAAGAAAAAAAAAAATTCTAATAAAATTTGTTTATTCAAACATTTAAAAAATAATCTTTGACTTTTTTTTTCTTCTTACAAATGAAAACTGCACTACGTGACAAGACATGACACATGGTTACTATTAATATTTCAAATATCTAGATCTGAAATAGATAGATGTATCCATCACTATCCATGCTCTTGTTTTATCCAAAAAAATTTTTTACAGTTTAGTTAGTAAATATGTGGATGGTTTTGCTTATTTTAATTTTCTCTTTGATTTTTGTGCTCATGCATATAATTTAGCTGGAGAATTAAGTTAAAGTTAGTGAAACGTTGAAGATATATGTCAACATTTTGTAGATTGATTTTGTTAACAGATTTTTTTGTATGAAGACGCCTTTAATGTTTTAAGAAAAGATCATTGTTTAACATGATTTTAGAAAATTCACAATCTTCACTAAATCTGATGGATTGAATTATATCTATTTTTAAAGTCAATAAAATTTTGTCTACTCTTCGTGAAAGAAAGAAATTAACAAATAATTTAGTATTTGAGAAAAATAGCAGTTAATTATTTTCACACTATTACTATCAAAAACTCTCAGTGCTAAGAATATTGTTGTAGGAATCTCTTATACATTATATTAGAAAAAATTTATATATTCAGAAATTTTAACATAAAACTGACAATATACCTGAAGTTCTCATTGATTATTTGATTCAAACTTTAAATACTCAAGCAAAGTATTGTGATAGGAATCTTTTATACATTATATTAGGGGAAAATTATATATGCAGAAATTTGAACACAAAACTGACAATGAAGTTCCTCATTGATCATTTGGTTCAGGAAAAATATCATGATGACTGAATTTGCGATGAAAAGGGTTTAAAATCTTGTAAATAGTTTTAATAATTTTTTAATTGGAATGCCAATACAATATTTAAAAGTATATAATACATTTAAGAAGTAGATGAATATTACTATTATAGGGTATTATACATATATATAATATAGGGAGCATACCAATAGCTCAAACAAGATCTTAATTGATAAGTGCGATAAGAGAAAAATATTTAAAATTGCTTTCTAGAATGTTCTAGATAGAGATTTTAAATATTTTTTTCTTACTACACTTATCAATTAAGAGCTTGTTTGAGCTATCGGTACACTCCCTATATTACATATTTGTAAATAAAAGCTTATAGAAGCAATGTTACACTATTTATATATATAACTGTAAATAATCATAATATCTATGCTAGGAGATGTGAACATGGTCATTATCAAAAAAATTTTTTATATTATGGGTATTGGTCACAATATAGATTTATTTTATCAGGATCCTATTCATATATGATGCTCATTGCCAAAGAAAATGCAAAGAATTCATCAAGATTTTTAAGAGGTGAGACAATATCAACAAATGCGATGGTAGATCTAAATTACTTCCCATTTGGAAACAAAATTTAAAGTTAATTCATCTACTGTCACATTTCTCTCTTTAACATTTCAAAAGAATATCTATATTTTTTATTAGATAGATTTAATTTTATTCCATATGTTGCTTGCATCTACTATATTTTTATTCTTCTAGAACATTGGTACAGTAGTGCTGCTGTTAATTATGTATAGATAAACATACATAGCTTTTACATCTGTTACCCTTGAAATTTTGATTTTAACAATCATATATACATATATTAATTTAGAATTAAATAAAAAGTTATAGTTGAATAAATCAAATAATGTCCTAATTTTATTGTTGATGTTTATACTTATTTTACAAAGTAAATAAATTTTCAATCTTTAATAATTAGCCAAATGTATTTTCAACATTGTGCATTGTATTTGTAATAAAACTAATCTCATGAATAAGATCCAATCATTGCAAATGCATGGCAAATTATTAAATATTGAAAATTTAACAATTTTGAAGTTGAAGCATAAACATTTATGCTAAAATTAGGATATTGCATACAAGAAGAATTGATTTTATGTTATTAGAAAATCATAGTGATAAATACAAGTTGTGAATTTAAAAAATCATTTAAAAAAATTTTTTTTTTAAAGAAAAAGTCATTTGACTATTATTTTGACTTTTTACACAATATTTGCATTAAAATCTACTAGTATCAGTTTCACATACAAATTTAAAAGCATTCTTAGAAAATGAAGCATTACTTTGAGATAAATTATATCTTTTTATTATATTTTCGAATAATTGATATTAAAAATTAATAATATTTTTTAATAGTCAAAGATGTTCACTTCTATACTAATTTCATCTTAATATATATATATATTTTATAACTTAGCATTTTTTTTTAGTATATATAAATTTAAAAACAGTAATTTTTTTTTATTTCATCAAAAGTAAAAATTTAGAGCGTAAATTGTTCTCATCAGTCAGAAGTTTACTTTATAAACAGTAACCTTTCTTCTTGAATTTTGTACAGATTTTAATATAGTCTTGTTTTAATTTATTACTATATTATAGTCTTTGTTTTTATTTGGATTAATAGTTAATTTTTAATGTAATTATAGCCTAAGTATTGTAGTGTATTTTTCAACCATTATCTACATTTTGTTCATTTTTGATAATTTCAAATTTTTTATTTAAACAGCATATATATTATTTTTTCTTTAAATTTAGAAGATATTAATGACATATTGTAATTATAGAAATTTCACTGTTTAAACATGTGGATTTTTGATTTATGTATTTAATATAATCTAACTATACAATAAAAAAATATCTGTTTTCAGTCTCATATAGCTCCTGTATTTTTAAACCATTCATGCATTTTTGTGACAGCTGATACATAAATGGAATATTCTTATTTTATGAATTTATTATATGACTCCTTAATTTTATGAAATTGGAGATATTTTATCAAATTAGATGTAAGTCATGATTTATGACATTATGATCTGTGATGAGCAGAAATCACTCATAGTTACAAATTGTATAAATCAAAGTTTTTTCAAACTTTTGCATGTTGAGACCCATTTTCAAAAACGATAATTTTTCAGTTCCACTCATTTGTAATACATATCTTAAAGAAGATGAGGGGAGATGAATAAAAAAAATATATTTTATGACTTTTAATTTTTTTATTGAACACACTTAAAATTAATATATTTACATATTTTGTGTTTATTTATATATTTAATATCAAATAAAATAGAATTTAGCTATGTAAAATATCAGTATACCAAATATAAAATTGATAAATAAATAAAAATTTGCTATAATTAGTTTATAATATATCTGTTGTAGCTTATTTTTTGTATATTTATAGATTTTATGTTTGACATATTGAATTTTAAAGTTAATTTCAGTGAGGGCTCATCTGTAAGACAAGGCAAAGAGACAACTATCTCAGGGATAAATTGTCTCAGGGGCTGAATTGATTAGGACTAAAAATGACAATAATTTTTAGTAAATTAGTTGCAGACAAATACTAAGCAAAATAATTTTTAAAACATTTGGGAGCCTTTTTAATGGAAATAATATCCCCATCCCCCTCTAATCAATTTTACATTTTTTATTCAATTAAAATTTTCCTGAATAATTGTTTAATTAAACAAGAATATGTTAATAGAAATGTAAGCAAAAAAGTGTAAGAAATCTGTTCTTTTATGTTATTTTTGAAATAACCTCATAAAATGAATTAAGTTCTTATAATATTGTTAAAATGTTAAACTAAAAATAGTGTTCCTGATGCATTGCCAGGGCCAGCAAAAACCCAAAGAATGATTTAAGATATTGTGACTTTTTTTTAATCTGGAAGTTTTTTGTTTATCATTTAATTTATTTTGAATTATTTTCTAGCGTTTTTTTAGCTTTAATTTTTTATTTGAATGTGTACTTTTTTTTTAAAAAATATTTTTTCGATTTATATTCATTGCATTATTTAGTAGATCATTTTAGGCTTTGAACTTTCCATAGTCAGATTTTCAATGAAATGGAAGGCTGAAGAGTTGTGAGTTGGAGTAGTTTGAAGCCTGTCCATTAAAGTATGAAGATTGGCTATCTTAATATAAAGCTGAGCTCTGATTGTATATATGTGTGGAAATGGTAATCTGGACCAACTGATGAGTGCTGGTTTAGCACAAAATACCCATATTGGTGATTATTTATCTTTTCAACATGTGTGTGATCAGGTGTGTCAGCAATATGAGATGAAGGAGAGTTGAGGGTCGTGTGAAAGTCTGAGTTCGAATCCTGCATACATTATATATATATATGCAGGTTTAAGCCTGTATAGTATATTAATTTATATAAATAGATAAAGTAGACTTCTTTAAAAAAAAATTGAAAACTCTAAAGACAAAGAGTTCTCCAATATTTACTCATACAAAGCAATGAAGTACAACATTGTATTCATTTTAGGCTTGCCAATTGCTGGGTGATGAGAATTTGAGTATTTTTTCATTCTTATTTTACCATCTAGATATGAGAATAACTAGATACCCATTTATCAAATGTATAGTTAGCGATTAAAGAATTCTACCTATGTCTTTTAAGAAATGTTATTTGCATCTGGATTTCAATCTCAGACCATAGTGAGACAGGCACATTTGTTATGCACCCAAGGCTCTTGCAAATAAATACTAATTATCATTTGCAATAATTTTTTTAAATTCCTGTTGTTAAGTCTTGCCTCACATGACAAAATTAATCATTCAGCACTATTTATTTATGTTTTTTGCTTTTGGATATTTTGGTGAATTGAGAACAAACATCTTCGCAAGAATGACTCAACAAAAATATTTATATAAGCATGCAAAAAATAATCTTGAACAAATTAATCTTCAGGGAATACAAACAAAAATTTGGTTACTCCTTCAATCCAAAGAATGTCAATCTAGTCTATATGGAACAAGATGACAGCAAGAGAAAAGTTAAGGAGGCATGATTTGTTGTCAACCTAAGAAAGAAAATAATATTTCGAATAAGTGGAATGTTTAAAACCTAATTTAAATAATTATCCTAATTATTTTCAATAAATATGGCAGCACACCTAGTCAATCAATAAGAGCTGTATCTAAAAAGTAAATAATAAAATCTTTTTAGCTGCAAACATAAAAATGTTTTGCTAATTTATTATAAGATTTTTAGTATCATTAAATGTTTTATGGTAGTTTTAATAATTTATAAGTCTCATTCATATATATGCTATGTGATATATATAATAATCAAATATCCAGCATAAAAAAATATTTGACCACAATATTACTATAGATATATACTTAATATAATAATCAATTTAAATAAATTTGAAACAAATAACTAATTAATTAATAAATTTATTACTTATGTTTCAAAAGGCACTTTATTAACTCAAAGAAACTTTACATTGTTTGCATGTTTTACATTGTAACCATTTGGCATTATTACATATATCAAGTTGCTCCAGAAATGGGTGTTTCAACCGAAAAAGCATTGTCCATTAATTAGTTCATTTAGTTGTGAGAGTTCTATTTCAAGCGAGAATATATTCCTTTTTTTTTATGTAAGTGTGCATTTTTTTGAATTTCTTCTGATTATAGAGATCTAAGTGAGAACATAGTTCTTTGTCTTTATGCTAGTGTGCAATTTCTTCTAATTATAAACCATTGTGGTTGTGTATGGTCCCAATTTGGAGTGATTGTTCATTAATCCTTGCATGTGTCACTATAGTTCATTTTAATGTCTCTCTCTTTTTTTAAATTAAATTGATAAAAAGGTTGTGTATTGCGCTGATATTGGTTTAACTGATTGTGTGGTATACTTACAACATTGATGGCTGTTTTAACAGAGACCAAGTTGCTGCATATAAAAGTAGACAAGTTATTAGCCTGACTCTATTTTGAATGCATGCTAATATGTTTTTAAATATAGACGGGTGACGTCTAGTATTTTTTCCAATCAAGAAAGTGCATCTGTGCACCAGAATGCATATAAGATGAACATAGCCACTCTAATGCTGGGTATTGATCTCTTCCGGAAAGCAACAAGTATTTAATTGTTTGTGGTACCAGGCTTTCTGTATGCATTACACCTTTGTGATATTCAATACTGTATTTAATAAATCAAATTCAGTATATGTAATTTCTTATCAGAGCACCTGTTAAATTATTTATTCAGTCACAACACTTCATTTAAAAAAATCAACTAGTTCTGCAATATAACAATAATTTAATTATGTTCTTATTAATAGACGCTTATTCAATTGAATAATAATGCCTTTATCTAATTTAATTACAAATTAAATTAAAATAATACCAATAAGAAAGTAAATGATAACAAAATAATGGCATAATAAATAATAGTATCATAATAAATGCATAAACAAATAATTTATGAAGAGCTTATATCCCATGTGCCTATAAACTTGACCATCAGGTTTGATAATACTGGACATGTGCACATATTAAATTTCCATGTGGATTATCAAACTTATGTAAGTTATTTAATAACTACAACATATTTTAAATTGTCATACAACAAAAAATTGTTTGCATGGGGAAAGAAAAAGATTGAATTGAATGCAAGTTCATTCTTAGAAATTTTGCAGAGGAAACTTCATATTTATCAGTATTATTTTTTTGTATAATTTTTTTTATTTTATGAGACAGTTTTTTTAAAAATATTTTTTAATCTAAATTTGAATTTTAAAAATTGTCACAATTTAAAAGTTTATGAAAATTAAACTAATTGACAAAATGTTGAAATTTGCATCATTTTTAAAAGCTTATTATTATTGACAAAGTTATTTATTAAAGGAATTTGATTACTTTTATTATTAAAAATGTATTTTAAAGAATTATTCTGTATCTTAAGATGACTTGAGGCTAAACTATTAAACATTTAAAAAATAAATAAACATGAATTATTTTTTAATTAAACAAAGTCAATTACAGCATAGATTTTTGACATATATACAAATTTACAAATAATTTTTTACAAAGACTTTAGTATATGTTACAGATTCCCTCTTAATTTCAATAGATGTATCAACAATACCAAAGATAAACTACCTCCAATAAATACCCAGCAGGCCGTGTATAAAATAATTTGCCCAAAAAACAATTGTCACGCAGCACATTATGGAGAGACTAAAGCTTCTGTTCATACGAGGTTACTACAAAATAAATATGCATACAATAAAGCGCTCGCGGATCCTTCCCACTTTTCCATTTTTGCGCAGCATAAAATCACTATGGTCCACTCATGTATACCGTACAATCTGCAAGTGATGTGCAGTGAGTGACATGAGATAAGAAGAAAAATTAAGGAGGCCTATTTCATTAATTTAGACGCAAACTCGTAAATAAAAGAGACACGTTTTACGCAATCTCGAAGAAATGGCAGACCTGATTTGAATAATTTGCATCTCTTGGTTTAAATAAATAAATTGAACATCGTTATTAGAACTATCTATCTATAGTTTTGAAAATGAAGGCATCCTTCCTTCGAAAGCACTAAGTATAGAAATAAATAGAATAATATAAATATATTGATTTTTTGTGTGGAGAAATTACCGTAAAATATCTGATCTTATTATATATATAAACCACACATTTAGTTATTTAATAGTTACATAGATTTTTGGAAAAGTTAGATATTATATAAAAATTAGTAGATACTATCATTTTTGTATTTATACTTTTTGGGACCTAAGTAATTAAAGATGTTGTGAGGCCTTGAACTAAAAAATATCATTTGTAAAATTTAAAAATTGTTTTATCAATTTAAGATTTTTACATCAGTCAGAAATTAATCACCATTACTTAAAATAAATTTTTTGGATACTACTACATATTTAAATTTTGTCATGCATGTAAAGCAAACTTTTATGCAAAAAAAATATGTTAATATGCATTGTAATTTTGTCAGATAGTGACATTTTATTGATATAATTATTCATTTTTAAATACCTTAAATACTTTTTTCAAAAAGTAGTTGTTTCAGTGCTATTCATATTGCAATTTTTTTTCCAGAAAATAAACTAAATTGTATTGTAAATTTTATTTTAAAAGCCCACATTTATTGCTAAAAGATTGGAACTAAACAAAAGTAAGCTCTATTTTATTTTAATACAAATCTATTATGTAAATGTTTGACATGGTTTTGAAACATTTTAAAGTATTGTAAATATCATACAGATCAAAAAATGTGGTGATAATCAATGGCAATATGTGTATTGTAATGATCTTGTAATGAATAAATACACCAAACTTCTTTCTTTTAAAACTTGTATAAAAATAACACACCAATATTTTATTCATTTTATATATATAGAAAATTATGAACTATTTTTAAAAAGAAAAACTGTGTAGATAATTTTAAATTCTTGTAATGAATATATTTATTAACTCCTTGTTTGAGCCACCAGTGTCTGTCCCTACTCAGATTGTAATTTGTATAATGGGATAAAACATATATAATTGACCATTTCTGTTAAGAATGTATGGAAAATAGCTAATGTTCTTACTATCTGAGCCATCATTTGTATTAATTTGTGTACTGATATTTTATGTTATATTTTAAATTATATTTCAACTAGGAGTTAGTACTAATTTTGGAATAATATGATTTATTTCATTACTGGCTTAATTTAGTTTTTATCTTGTATGCACATTTTAATGCTGGACCAGTCACAATTATATACTAGCATTCTAAATCATAAAAAGCATATTGTAATCATCAAAATATTAAAAATGAGGACACAATCTGTAAAGAAATACAAGATTTGATATAACAAAATATGAATTTAATAATAATAATTATAAAAAGATATTTTTAAGAATATTTCTGGTTCATAAAATATTAAACTGCAAAATTTTTATGCTATTTCACAAAATATTAAATAACAAAGTCATGATAGAAATCCATATTTAAAAGTTGGCTATTAACAAAATCACAAAATTGAATATAAGAAAGATAATTAACTTATTAATAATCTTATCTTAGGCAGGAAACAGCTGAATTTAGGATATAAAATAATAATAGTAATCGGGAATGTATTCTCCAGTTATTATAAATATTATTAAACTATCAAAACATCAAATTCTTAATAAATAAAATATATGCTTAGGAATATAAAGTGATAGTAGTAATTGTGAATGCATTCTCCAATTATTATAAATTTTATTAATACTCAAATTCTTTATAAATAAAATATGTGGTTTTAAATTTAAAACATTTAACTCAATATATAATAAACAAATAAATGAATAAATTATTCAATGACAAGTTTTTACAATAAATTATTTTTAAATCTACATCTAGTGCATAATTCTTTTACTATTCAATTGCTTTATGACCAACTGGTTCTTTAACACATTCTGATAGTGCTGATATTCTTTCAATTTTTCTTTGCTCTTTTACTGCTATCTATAACCCTACTTTGCTGATTTTATATTAATTTAATGGGAGAAACAGGAACTAAAATTTATATTGATTTATTATTTTTTTAAAAATCTGAAGGTATCATAATAGAAAGAGACTAATATTACCACTAATTGGCAGATTTTATATTTTTAAACTTTGAGAGATATTTTTTTTTTTGTTACTTTGGTAAAAAATAAATTGTAATTTTTTATAAATTTTATTTACAAACTGTAATATTTTAAACAGCATTAAACTGTTGCACATGCACTTGGGATTTTAACTATAAAATGAATGAATACAAACACTTCAAACATATGATAAAGTCGTTGGAAAAGATAGAATGGCCATTCTATTTTTTCCAAAGACTTTATTATGTGTTTGAAGTATTTATATTCATTCATTTTATAGTTAAAATCCCAAGTGCATGTGCAACAGTTTAGTGCTGTTTAAAATATTACAGTTTGTAAAAAACATTGCGCTATATAAAATAATTGACTTATAAATTTTATTTGAAAATGGTTGTTTTTAAAAAGTCAAGTGAAATGAAATCATAAATGTAGTAAAGTAGAAATTGTGATTGATTCACTGAAAATAAATGCTTTCATAAATACTTGTGCAGAAGTTTTTTATAAAATTTTAGTAAGTACAATTTCACATTTTAAAACAGAATTTGTTTCTCTATTATGGCTTCTGAACATTAATTAATTCCTTTTGATTTTAAAAATGGTATTTAAATAAGAAATCATTTGTTCAATATTTTTTTTAATCCGCAATGCAGACCAATAAGTATAAAATATGTTTTTCATTATGCATTTTATTTTAATGTATTTTTTCTATATTTGCAAAATTCAATTATCTTTTTAAATATTTTTCGTTTGTAAATTTATATTTGTAATAAGTAATGAAAAATTATCAAAATATGATACAGAATAAAGGTTTAATTATAAAAATAAAATGGTGCAAACACGACCAAATTGCTCCTAGGGCTTTTTAAGAAGAATGGGAGGAGTTAGGTAGTGGTTTTTGCTGCAGCAAATTTCTCTACTATAATTTAGAAAATGTTAAACATGAAATTTGCTTTGTTAATTTTAGATTAGTATTTTTCACATAGTTTATGTGGATATAAATACTAGCATAATTTGTCATCAGGGATAATTCAGAAGAAACATCTCTGTAATCAACTTAGTGATTTAATTCTTTAACAGGTCATGATAGAGTGTTGTTTCATAGAAAAATCAATCCTTCCTAAGGTAGAGTTGATTAGCAGCTACTTGGAATTTATTGGTGCTACTTTTATAGACCTTTCTATAATATCTTTACTCTTACCATGACTTATGATCTAAGTTTTATGGATAAGATTAATCTCAAATGTATATAGGTGAACAATTTTAACTCTCTGTACTAAATCTGTCTGCCCTCAGTTTCTCAATGTTATTGATTGTAATCTTAATCTTTTTCTGTGCTAAAATTTGACAAAGTAATGCTTCATTATTGGATTTTTGACATTTAAAAAATCATCAATCTAGTAGAAGGTGCTGGGAGAGGGTTAAGGTTATTATTTCTAAAGTAACTGCTTTAAGAAAATGACATCAAATTATAGTATTTGAATTCTGCTGACTTTCTTATATTTAGTGTAAACGATACATTTTGTCTAATTTTAATTTTTTTTTAAAACTCTTCAAAAATAGTCTAGGACTAGAATCCTATTATATCAATCTTAATTCCATATGCAATGTTTCTCTTTGTGACTTTAATTATATATATATTCACACTGGCATTCAACAGCACATAAACTTTTAACTTCAAATTTGTTTCTAGATTAATTTTTCTAAGTGAAAGTAAACTCATAGAATTAATGCCATAAATGCTCTGAGAAAATGAGGCTCTGATACCAACTTTGCTTATATATATTATGTTAGATAATTTCTTTATTATCTATACATGTATATTTGGAAAAAGTTATATATTGTGTAATAAGTAATAATTTATGTGTTTATGTACTGCATTTTTATTTTCAAATACTTCTGCATATAGGAAAGTAATTCAACTATAATTTGAAAATGAAGACTAATTAAAAGTTCTTTAATTTAATTAATTAATATTGAAAAAATAAACTAAGCATTCATGTATAAAACTTTTTACAAGTTTTTTTATTAATAAAAATAAGGTTTTGGGTAAGAAAAAGAGGAGAAAAAATCGGAATCAAAAAGGAAAAAATGGATTATTTTTCTTCTGTCATAAGGATTAATATTGGGTAGATTATCAAAAGAAAAAAGTAGTATTTTCTGGATGACTGAAAACGAGAGAAATTCTATTTAATGAATAGGAAACTAAAACCCAATCTTTTAAATGTTAGCAGAGGGCATAATCTTAAACATATGGAGATGGGCAGGAGTTAAAAAAATATATTTTAAAATCTTTTTCGTCTTTTTTTAATAATCTTTTTTGTTTTATTGAAACAATATTTATTTCCATTTTAGTTTATTTTAAATATATATTTTAAAAAAGAGTTAATCATAGCATTAACTCCCCCCCCCCCACCTTCTTCATTCCATTTTTTTTTTTTAGTTTTCTTTGTCTACTTTTCAGCAGTTTTTCTAAACAACCAATCCTAACAGGAACTGAGCAGGAGAAGAGAAACTCAAACCACACAAAAGAAACAATAGAATCTATCATTGAGCAGAAATAAGGTTAAGATCTTATGGTAAACCAGCATACAAAGGAAACTAATTCCAACTTGAAAGATAATAGTCAGTTTAAAAGCTAGCTGAGCTTATTAATGTTGATAAGTATTATTTTTTCACCACAATTTTTTTTTCAGTATTGACAAAATTTAAATTATGCAGCTGATTCTAATTTTAGGTTTTTAGTTTAAATCCATATTATAAGTAAAATTTGTAAAATTAGAATCTTGTTATGAATCCTTTTTATCTATTTCAAATAGTTAAAATTGATATAAATTGCTAATTTATTTTTTAAGTTTATATTATTTTAAAAGCTAAATAATAAATGTTATGAAATGTTTACTGCATAATAAAGGTAAATGCAAATAAAATTAAGCACTAAAGATTGGTAAGTAGAGAGAATAAAAGATTAAGATAGGATGTTATAGAACAGATTAGTGCTTTTAAATACTTGAAAAAAAAAAAGTAACAAATGAAATTTGAATGAGAATTGCAAAAACTAAAGGAGCTTTTTGAATAAGGGCAAAAGGTTATTTTATGGCCCTTTGAAGTTGAATCTAAAAAAAAGGCTAGGTAAATGTTTGTTTGGAGTACAATTTTATACAGAACAATGAATCTTGGATAATGAAAGAAAAAAAAAGATTGCACACTTTACAGGTATTGTTTCTGGAAGTTAGGGAATAAAATGATTGGTGTAATAATAACATTGAGTATATTCATTATTAAGTATTGTTAAATTGCTATCAACTCTTGGCATTCATATGAATGTCATTTTGTTTCTTCCTAAAATTTTCAACATTGTTCACAAATAGTTTTAAACATTATGCATGGTAATGTGCAAAATACTTCAGTAAATACAAAATAGCAATACATGCCTGGCCTAGTTGATGAAACATGGTAGGTTGAAATGCATTTTATGTGCTATTAGCATTGTTTTTCTTTTTCAAGTCTTTTAGCTATGTATTTATAACATAAAAGAATGAAAGTTAATTGTAAATTTTGAAAATATAAAGAAGTAATTTGTGGTTACTTTCTTTCATGTAGTTCAGGAATGATTTGTTATTATCATAACTGTGATCATTTGTCGCCAACATTATTTAGTATATAGTTGCTATGCAGTGCATATAATTGTAAGAAATTATTTCCATTTTACAAGATATTAAGCAAAAATGTATAAAAGAAGACAAATCAGACTTGGGAAAACAAAATAATAAAGATAAAAAAGAAACAACTACAGATTTATGGACTGTTAAAAAAAAAGTGAAATTTAGTACTGTAGATATTAGTATAAAATGAGATATAATAAATAAATAAAAAAGAAATGTAAAAATGTTGGTGGAAAAACCAGTAAATTATTTAGTACTGTAGATTTTAGTGTAAAATAAGATATAATTATTAAATGGAAGTGTAAAAATGTTTGGGGAAACTAGTAGACTCATTTTATTATTTAAAAACACTAAAAGCAATAGAGGAATTTAATTATATTTATGCTTAGAGCTAGAGAAATTATGAGTAATATGTTGAAAAAAAACATGGAAGTTTAAAAAAGGAAAGGAAGAATAGAGGGAGTTACTGATGATCATAAGAGAATAGTCATGAATGATTATTAGAAAAAATACAACTAAAAGACTGTGTCGAAAACTATGCTTTGTCAGATAACTGATGAAATCATGCACAGTAACTAGTAAAGATATATTACAATATTGATTATAAAGAAGAAAAAGAAATATTAATATTGAGCATAAAGAAAAAACAGTATGATTAATATAATCATTATATAAGGTATATATTAGTATAAACTTTTAGTTGAAAAAAGTTAATTTTTTTTTATTTATATAAATACTATGGAAGTAAATATTTTATAAATATGTTTTTAAATAAGGTTCTGGACACTCATGTTCCAGTTCTAAAAATATAGCTGTCTGAACTAAAGAATGGGGTAACCTCACCCGAAACCCATTTAGGAAAGCATAGCAAAGTGTTATTGCATGTTATATGCTTAATAAAGACACATTCACAATGCTTAATAATAATACTAGTATTTATTTGAAATAACTATGAAATGTGCAAAAATATCTATAGTTTCAGTGAACTGAAACTAATGCCACCCAGTTCTCAAAATAGTATATCATAATAATGGTAAGAAAGGGTTAATTAATAGCAATCTAGTTTAGATATATTGAATCTGTACATAATTCTATATCATAAAATTAGGAAAGAGAAAGCATATTTTGGGCCTTATAACATTTACAAATATGCCTTTAATATGGCTGTTATGTAGCTATTAGATATAATATTAATCTGAACTAATAGAGCTAAACTTAATAAACAGAGTAACAAATATTAAATAAATATAGATAACAACTAGCGCATATCCGTCTTTTGTTATCTTTAGAACAGATTTCTAAGGAGAAATTTTTATCAGTTAAAAAGCAATAAGAACATTACACTGGAGAGCTTCTAATCATCTAATAAATTAATTACTTTCTGCTTTGAATATTGGCATATCATAACATATAAATTTAGTAATGAAATAAATGACTAAAATAGAAAATAGGCATGACCGCTCATTATAAATGGTTAAAATAATAACTGATTACAATTATTACAATTAAAGAATGATTATTAGGTTACATTTATAGGCAATATTATTACAGTTACATTTAAAGATTTTTATTTTTCAAGAAGTTTAATCATATAAAAATTTATAATTTAACGAACATTCATAATAGCTAGTTTAATTGAAATATTATAAGTTTTTAAAATAGGTTTATAGATCTCTGTGGTGAAAAAGTATTACCAATTGTATTCTGGGAGCTGAGTTGTCTGGTATTTGGAATAGGCACTGGGACTTTCTCTGGCTGTATGACTTGTCCGTGATGTTCTTCCTTGAGAAGGAGTTGGTAGCTGAACTTTTCCATCCTGTTGGCGATGATGATTGCCAAGGCAACATGCAGGATGGGCTGGAAATCACTATTCTTCTGTAGAAACACTGCAAATTGGTGACTTTCCTAGACACTCATATCAAAATTCTGACAGGTGTAGCTTCATGTAGCAACTTGCTTGAATTATATAGTAGATGTATATTCAGTGCCAAAATATGGGGTTTATATACTAATTTCTATCCCACTATGATGTTTGCCTACAAGCTAGGTTCACAGCATAAAAATTCATTAGCTTGTTTACAACTCTTATTTAAAATAATAAAATTTAGCTTTTCTATGGTTAAATTTCTTAATCAAACACTTTCATCTTAGTAAAGCAAATGCGATCCCCAAATGAATCGAAAATAGTGTTGCATGATTGTGTTTGCTTTAACCAAGGTGTATACTAAAATTTGTTATTGTAAAATTAACATTTAACCTACTCACAATTTTAAACAGTTGCATGTGGTAGATTACTTTTAATAGGAACTGTTTTAAAATTTAGTAACTAACAAATTGCTATGTAAACATTTTGTTATATATATATATATGCTGGTCACCTGTGAAATTGTACAGATATATGTGATTCTTAAACAAAATAATGAATTAAATTGATACACGTAAATTTATAATAAATTAAAGATTTAAAAATATAAATGTAATCGCACTGTAACATCCTTAAGTCTGTTATGCGTTACAGCTTATACTCACATATAAATAGACATGCTGATATGTATATAATGATGTTTACACGTACACCTTTAATTAAATATACAGATATATAGATAAACATGCACTCGATGGAGTTTAAAGTTAGTACCAGTAGTACTATGGGGTATAATAGGTGCAGTGGGATGTATGACAGAATATACCATTTCAATGTATAATATCATTGATAAAAAAAAATAATAATAACAATTTAGTTTAATTATGTTACCAGTCCCTAGAAATTTTTTCTGGAGTCTAAGCATTCCACAGAGAGAAAAAGGTTGAGAAATAATGCTTTAAGCAATCATCTTTTTTTTTTCAATAACTTTTATTAATTTATAGAAATATAATTTAATTTATAGAAATATAATAGTGATCTTGTTATCAAGAAAGTAAATTATAATTATTTTGACATTTTTAAAACAGAATCAATTTTAATATATTCTAAAATCTTGTAAAAACTTTATGCATTATTTTATATATATTTTATAATATAAAATACAGCACATCAAATTCAGAAAGGATAATAAGTAAAAAATAAAATTTATGTGCTTTCAATATAAACCTAAGAAATTTTATTTTTATTGTAACAATCAGAATCATGTTCAGCCAACAAGATTCAGAGACCTAGCAAAAAAACCCAGCATGTTCAGAATATCATAGTCACGGAACAGTACTAGGCTTTAACCTATTTGCCAGTGCTCCAAAATCTCCACTACCCAATCAATGCTTCTGATGCTACTAATAGCAATCAATTTCTTTCAGTCCCAGTAATCAGGGTGGATCAAGAACTCTAAGGATTCAGCCTAAGTCATGAATTAAAGAGTTACTAAATTAATTTGACCATATAAAAAAAAAAGAAAGGAGTTTGCTATTAACTGAAAGGAGACCCTTTGATTCCTCTTGGAGGCCTTTAAGGAACCAAGCAGGGCAAATTCCTAATGTCCACTCCATATGTTCTTGTCATTGCAGCTGTTATTACTATGTGATTATTCATATAGTATACGAACATGGATGGGCTGCTCACCAACACGCATTAGCAAGCGTGGTAAGTTTATTGGTTTTTTTCCTCCGAGTGGAGGAATATTTTTTCAATATATACAATCATGACAGACAAAAATAAATCATGGAGCTTATTCCCAGGAGGCTGTAAATTCACCAACCAAGGCAGTGGTTGGTGGCCGAAGGTGGAGGGTGCTAAGAATCTCCTGATTTGGGACTCAGGCTGCCATTTGATGATGACTTTTTATTTAGGTACTTACAACTGAGATCACTTTCAAGTGAAGGAAGATTGCAAGAGTTAGAAGAAGAACTGTCTTATATTAAATGGGACAATATTGGACTTTGTGAAGTTAGAAGAAAAGGTGAAGAAACAATTGATTTAAAAAGTGGACATATACTCTACTATAAAGGCACAAATATTGGAAATACAAGTGGAGTAGGATTTATTATAAATAAAAAATAGAAGAATAACATTGTGGAGATTGATGGTGTATCAGACAGAGTGGCAAGATTAGTTTTGCAACTTAATAGCAGATACCAAATGCAGATAATTCAGGTTTATGCCCCAACAAGTTCTCATAGTGATGAAGTTATAGAAGATTTTTATATGGATATACAAAAGGCTTTTGATCAGAGTTAACAACATTTTAAAATTGTTATGGGAGACTTTAATGCTAGAATTGGTAAACAAATGAAAGATGAAAGTGCTGTAGGTAGTTTTGGTTATGGTAATAGAAATACGAGAGGACATAGACGTGGAGTTTGCAGAGAAAGAAAAACTTTATATTATGAATTCTTTTTTTGAGAAAAATGTTAAAAGGAAATGGACATGGAAGCATCCAAATGAAGGTACAGCAGAATTGGATTATATTTTAACTAACCGAAAATACATATTTCAAGATTGTAATGTTCTCAATAAATTTAACACAGGAAGTGATCACCGATTAGTAAGATGTAAGATACATTTTAACCTATAGAGACCTGAACGGCCATTTTTAATTCCCAAAAAAAATTACAGGACCTACAATTTTAAATAAAATGTCTAATTTATTATAATAAATAAATATATATATATATATACATTTTTATAAAGTGCAAATATGAAAGAATGTTATGAAGCTGATAAAGTAGTCATTACCACAAAAAATAATTTAAAAAAATGATATTTTTCACATTTTTAAAATCTTTATTTTTACATTGGTTCACAAACTCTCAATTTTGAAAGGTATAGCCTAAAATGACAATTTCATAGACAGCTTCATCACATTCATCATAAAATGCAGAAAAAAATAATATATAACATGACCTACCTGAGTTACAGATTGTTGGTGTAATGTGGCAGAATGTGACAATTTCAGTTTCGTTTTTTTACTAACCACCCTATATGTTCAATTTTTGCAAGCAGTTGTTTTTCTAGGCCCTCTATGCGGGATATCTATTAGAAATGCAAGGTTTTGTGTGGATTAGAAATGCAAGGTTTTAGTGTGGATCAAAAAAAAAATAACAGTAATAACTTTAGTAAAGTGTAAGTTATGGGGATAAAAAATAATTACTATATTATTGAAAAATCATGGGCTAAATTATGCATTATTACATAGGAAACCATAATAGCAAAGTATGCTATAAAATGAATAAAAAGTTATCTACAATGAAATGAATAAAAACGTAGTAAATTCTAAGTTATGCATGTAAAAAATAATTACTATATTATTGGAATATCATGAGGGTAAGGGTGAGCTAAATTATGCATTATTACATAGCAAACCATAATAGCAAAGTATGCTATAAAATGAATAAAAACTTATCTGCAAAGTATGCTATAAAATGAATAAAAAGTTATCTACAATGAAATGAATAAAAACGTAGTAAATTCTAAGTTATGCATGTAAAAAATAATTACTATATTATTGGAATATCATGAGGGTAAGGGTGAGCTAAATTATGCATTATTACATAGCAAACCATAATAGCAAAGTATGCTATAAAATGAATAAAAACTTATCTACAATGAAATGTATAAAAACAGTAAATAAAATAAAATAAATAACCCAAAGGAATTACAAGCAATTATTATATATCAGTGGGAGATGATGATGATGAATGTTGAATACTTACAGGTAATGGGGAATACGAAACCTCAAAATCAAACACATCAACAGAAAAGTTCGTCAGAATCAAAATTACGTTCAGCGCGAAAATAATTGTTTTCTCCGTATATTTTTTTTATCTGTTGATAAAATGTAGAAAGATAAAAAAAATTTACAAAATTTTAATAATGTACTTTACAAAAATTGCTATAAAAAATCTAATTTTCATCGCACAGAAAAAAATTTTAGATGTACAAAAAGATAGAAAAATGGCGGAGAGAAAGAAAAAAAAGCGTAACTGTGACGTATACGGTTTGCACGCTATTGCGGTCGAAATTGGAAACTTATTTTTCAAGCATAATTGGGCGTCTATAGGTCACAATAATGCAAAACTAGAGAGACAAAATTTTTAAGAAAAACAATATTTACAGTTGATATTCCTAATCTTCAGAAATGAATTTAAATTAGAACTTACAAATCGGTTTCAAGTATTAGTAGATTTTGAACATGATTCAGATTTGAATGACCTTAATAGGAAAATACGCGATACACTTTTAAAAACTGCAACAAAGATAGCTGGTAGAAAAAAGCAGCAATTGACCAGTAAAATTTCTACTGAGACTAGAGAATTTATGAAGAAAAGAAGGAATATGAGGATATACAACAATGATGCATTAAAAAAGATTGAATATCTCGAATTTTGTAAAATGGTGCGGAAAAGAGTTGAAAATGATATAAGAAAGTATAATTGTGAACTAGCAAGGAAAGCTGTTAAAGAGAATAGAAGTCTAAAGAGTGTAAAACAACATTTTTGTATTGGTAGGAAATTTATATCTGCAATAAGAAAAAACGATGGCATTATTACTAAAAAGAGAGATGACATTATAAATGTGTAGAAGACTTCTATCAAGAATTATATAGTAATAAATAACAAGTGCATCCTATACATATTATATCTTCCGAATTGCCCAGAATTTTAAATGAAGTGAGACATGCAATTAAAAGTATGAAGAAGGAAAGGCTCCAGGTAATGATGGAATTGTAATTGATATATTAAAAGAAGCAGGTGAAGAAATAGAATTTTTTTTAGCAAAGTTATATACCAAATGCCTAAATGATAAAGATGTACCAGATGATTGAAAGAATGCAATATTAATATTAATATTTAAAAAAGGTGATAAAGAAGTTATTAGAAATTACAGACCTATCAGTCTCTTATCAGTTTTATACAAAATTTTTATTAAGATAATTGCAACGTGTCTACAGAAAACACTGGATTTCCACCAACCAAGAGAACAAGCTGGATTTAAAAGTGGTTTTAGTACAGTAGATATTATCCAGGCATTGAGAGAAATTATAGAAAGGACAAATGAATATGAGTTGCCATTATGCTTGAGATTTGTAGACTATGAAAAGGCATTTGATTTTATAAACATTTCTTCAGTGATTAAAGCATTGGATCATCAAGGTGTAGATCCAGGATATTGTCATATTTTAAAGAATATTTATAAAAATGCAACAGCAACAATTAGATTACATAATGATAGTAGGAAAATCATTGAAAAGGGTGTAAGACAGGGTGACTCCATATCTCCAAAACTTTTTACAACAGTGCTGCAAGAAGTATTTTGTGGATTAAATTGGGAAGCTAAAGGAGTGAAAATAAATGGAGATTATTTAAGTCATTTAGATTTTGTAGATGATGTAGTTGTTTTTGCAAATAATGCTTTAGAGCAGGGGTCCCCAACCCTATGCCTGCAGGCACCATGGTGCCCTTCAGACTATTTTACATGTGCCCGCCGCTATCCGATCATGATAAAAAATTATTTATCTAATACAAATAAATTTAATTTTTAAAATTTCTTATAAATTATTGTATTATATTGTAATCAAATTGTAGGGCATACTATACTTTTACAGCGTAAAAATATAAACGTTAATTAGATGTTAAAATTTTATTTTTGAAATAAATGTTTTTTTGTACATTATGTGTATTATTAACAATATCCAACTATAAATTTAGATTGAAAAAATAAATGGTGCCCGCCATCTGGTTGAAAAAAATAAATGGTGCCCGCCATCTGGCCGGTATTATAAAATATGCTCTTACGTGCAAAAAGGTTGGGGACCCCTGCTTTAGAGCTACAGGAAATGTTGCAGGAGTTATCAGATGAAAGTAGGACTAAAGATAAATGCTAAAAAGACTAAAGTAATGTTTGATAGATTTTCTCAAAATATGAAAATAAAGGTTGATTATGATGAGTTAGAAAAAGTTAACAGTTACAAATACCTTGGTCAGATTATTAATACAGATGGAAATATAATGGATGAAATTAATCATAGAATTAAACTTGGTTGGAGTGCGTTTGGTAGAAATAATTTGATACTAAAAGGAAATATGCCTATGTGTTTGAAAAGGAAGATTTTTAATAAATGTGTTTTGCCAGTTATTACTTATGGATCTGAGACTTGGACACTTAATAGAAGAACAATACAGAGACTTCAGACCACTCAAAGAAGTATGGAGAGATGAATGTGGGGGATTAACAAGAATGGATCGAAAATGCAATGTATGGGTAAGAGAACAAACAGGTGTCACTGACCTCATTGAAAAAATTAAAAGACTGAAATGGAGTTGGGGTGGACATATTGTTAGAAAAGATGATAACAGATGGACAATTGAAATTTTAAACTGGATTCCAAGAGATTGTAAAAGACCCAGAAAGAGACCACATGTGAGATGGATGGATGAAATATGAAAGTGTGCAGGGGTGATGTGGAGAAGAGAAGCTAAAGGTAGGAAAAGATGGATTGAACTTGGAGAGACCTTCATCCTGCAGTGGATTGATAATGGTTGATCATGATGATACTAACTAGATCCCATAGGAACCTAATACTTTAACAATGCCTGTAATACCATTTTACTGTACTTCAGGGTTATGAGTAGACTCATAGATGAGTTAATTCAGTGTGGATACAGTTGCATGAAGGTGGTGAATCAGGGGAGGACACTGACAAATGCATAAACACAAGTATATATATAATTTATTAATAAATTCAATGAAGTATAGGTTAACAATAATAATAATATTTGGATATCAGTGTGACACGTATAGGAGCATTACAAATGAGCTATATGTTAACAATAATATTTGGATATGAGTATGACATGTATAAGAGCATTACACATGAACTGTATGTTAACAATAATAACAATATTTGGATATTAGCATGACACATATAAGAGCACTACACATGAACTACATTTGACAATTTTGTCAAGAAATATGCCACTATAAAATGAATATGCTAATTACTAAGGATAGATTTGATATCTGGTTATATAATAAATTAAGGTAGAGGACAAAATATATATAACCAATGGATGTGTGTACTTATATACATAGGAAAAGTTAGATATCTTTTATTATTTGTTTCAGTCCCAGCAGGAGTTATGGAACAAAGTGGAATTATAACTCACTTTATCATTATTATTCTATGGACAGGGTTATCTTTCCACAGCATTACCAACAGGCATGATTAATAAAATTATCATGTACAAGGCAGAGGTGTCTAGATTTGAGCTCTGTGCTATAAATTATCATAGGAGTTGGCTTGCTAGGCCAGTCCAAATTATCAAGTAAAAAGAAAATGCATCTTCATAAGAATACATGTCTGCCCTCTGCATGGTACATGCAGGAAACTAGGCTTTGGGCTACAAATCCTCATAGTGATATAGTACCCATTTAACTGTTCCAAAGTGGCTGGTCCATGTGTCAGAAAGATGTTCACCTGGATAAGCATTACTCGACATATCTTTATTAATATCAAAAGTATATAGGCGCAGATTAATATACCAAGCAACACTGCTATATTTACCAAAAGGTACTAACTCAAGCATGGATATATACTTAAACCTGTATTCTAAATCTAATAGAGCAAGCAATGATGTGTGAATCAGGAAAACCTCCCATAGGCCATCAAGTCCAGCAGCTTCGTGGAATTGACAGGTTCTCTCTTCACACTAAAGATCCACTTTTCCCCTCCTGAAGACCATCTGAAAGGGAAGGCTAACTCTGCTACTACTCGTGAGCCATTGTAATTAAGTAAAACTAGCACAAAGTCAGCTTACACTCAGTAGTCCAAAAAAAATTACCTAATATTTACATATACCTCCAAAACAAGTTCTCCCAGCACACTAGGGGTATTACATTAGATGCCCATCCCTCATAGCTATATTTTTCTAGAGTTTTTTTTTCTAAATATTTTCCTTTCAAAATCTATTTTCTACCGTTACATTAACTTACATGCTTTTAAATACATGTTTAATTCCCCAGATGTTGTTTTTTAATATTCTTGTTTATAAGTTACCTTTGTCGAAAAAGAAAAATACAACTAGGTTGACTAACTTAATTTACATTCATCTAGAAAACCCTTATCATCCTGATCATGTAAGAGGAGCTTCACTGCCCCAAGGATAAGAAATAATTCACATCTTTGTGAAAACTGTTTTTACAAAAGTTTTACTAAAAACTTACAGAATTTGTGTTTTAGTCAAATGTTTGGCAACCTGCAAGTAAATCATTTAATTACAAAACGACTCAGCTTATTATTTTTTTTCTTTTGGAAAAGTATACCCAAAAATGTATTTTTTTTTCTAAATATATAAATGAAATGCATTTCATGGTTAACAATATTTATATGCACTATAATTCAACTATACTCACATTTGCATATACATGCTTTTCTTTAAACCTTATGTAATATGAACTCTGATTGGTCGAGTGAGTTAAAACTCTAAAGTTTTGATTGGTCAATTATTCCACTTTTAATATTATATTTGTTTTAGTTTCATTTGTAAAAAGCAAATTAATAATTTGTCAGAATATGAAAGTAAATTAATAATATGTCAGAATATGAAAGTGAATTAATAATTTGCCAGAATATGAAAATGAATGGTTTTTTTAAAAATAAATTTCTATTTATAATTATAAAAATATCTTATAGCAGAGAACCTCAAAAGAACGTTCATAACCTATTAGAAAATGTTGAGTACATCAATGTTTTTCTTTCTCAATTTATGTTCATGTAAAAGTAAATAATTTTTACTAAAACCATAACTATTTTTGTAAAGTAATTTTATATTCAGCATATTTTATCAAAATAATTTATAATGTGTAAAAAAAATATACTAAACAAATACTCTAAAACATTCATTTTTATTTTCAAAATCAAAACAAAGAAGTTGGAGCTGTGAAAAATAATTGATAGGTGCTTCATATTCTTCAAAATGAGAACCAACCAATCAGCATCTCAGAAAGCCTGCCTTCTTTCATTTTTGTATCGTCAAATTTAAATATTTGGTTTTTTACTTATAAAATAATTTTAGAGAGGGCAACATCTTACAGTTCTTTTTACTTTTTAAGCTTTAAAATGAGAGTAAATTCGTTAAAATAATGTAAAAATAGCTGGTTTTAGAGTGAGTTAAACCATGTTCAAGTTGACTGCATCTTTCTTTAAAAGTGATAATAATGAAGGTGAAGAATTACCTATTCGATCTATCACCCTACCTTTATATTATATTGAAATAAATATTATGAAGTTCTGTGTGTGCATACTTATACACAGACTGCTTCATATCCCTCAAGTAATATAAAAAAAACCAAAAAAAGAGATCAAACCTCCTTTAGTAATTTTGTCCCTCTGCAGCAGTGACACACAAAATTTAGATGAAAAGCAACCACTGTTCAAACAAAAAATATTAACATGATCATATTATGTTGGGAATTGATAAACTGTTTACATATAGATACAACACACAAAAAAACTACATATTTACATACTCAAAAGCTAATTGCAAAATTCCCGTCCATACCGATTATTGCTTCCTTCTTAACATGCTCTGTTTTCCCTTGATCCAGAGGGACCTGGTGGTAGGTCTTTAGACTCTGTGCATTATATGTTTTTCTTATGCCCTTATGGTCCTGAAGGAGATGCATTTTTTCAACAAACCTTTGTTATCATGAAGAGCCCACAATATAGTGGAAAGAACTGTTTATATTGATCCTGCCATGGGTCACTAACATGTAGTGTGTTTTTGGAACTGTTATTGTTGTGTGCCTTCTTTTTTCATTTTTATGCAGTTCTCATTAAGCATTCCAGTCCATATAGTCTCTTTTTTATCAATTTTTTTCATCTCTGTTCATAGTGGGCTGTTGTCTCCAAAATGAAGGTGGATTGGTGTGAAGTTCATAGCCTCATTAATAGTATGATTGACACATTGTACTAACATATTTGTTTGATCTATCCAACTCCGATTGCAGATTTCTAAGACATCAATGTGTTGTAACAGTAGCCAGGTTCAAACCTTGTTACAAGTAAGTTACACAATATTCCCTAACTGCTTAGATCAGCCTGATCTAATAAATTGGATTCAGCTGCGAGTATAAAACATAAAGAATGAGATATATGTCTAAGAGAGAAAGTTTGAAAGTTTTTTTTTAATTAAAAAAAAGAAAGAGAAAGTTATTTATAGTTATTTGTTTTACAATAAATTCATGAAAATATGTTAATATATTGTGGGAATGCAGTTATATGCAATTATATAAATTTTCTTCTTGTATTATTAATTTATTTCAAATGTATACTTTTCTATTGTTTTAATGAGAGAAAGGAAAAGAATTTATTTCAAATGTATACTTTTCTATTGTTTTAATGAGAGAAATGAAAAGAACATTTATATATGTCTACCTTGAGGCAATTTTGTATCTTTTGTTTGATTACTTAGCCACTCAAAATTCCAAGGAATCAAAAATAAATCTACGGCAGAGAAAGGAAAAAAATGTTAAAAGCATGCCTAAGAAATAGAGATCGAGATACTGATAAACTATTTTGGGAACAAAAAGAATTGTAGAAATTAATTAGTTAAAAAGAAAAATCAGAACAAGCAAGAGTGGTTTTCCGAATTGAAATATTAATATTTTTCTTGTTGCTAAATTGACTGATACAGCTATGGTTTTAGATATAGTAACTCAGACCATCTCTATCATCAGAATGCAGGAGTAGAAAAATATGGTTAAAGGCCGCTATCCTAAGCTCCAAAGAATTGCTTGCCCTCCAAGAACCATAGATACCTCATCGATATACTGCTAAAACAATCCGGGACGGAAGAAAATATCAAATTATGTACACTCAGAATGTCTCCAGTAAGTCATCATTATTTTTTAGACTGAAATACCACAAAATGAATGTTTGTACAAACATTTTGCTGTTGCAGAAAAATTTGTTTTGCTCTTTAACAGTATTCTTTGATAGTAAAAGAATATCTCAATTTCGGTTGGATCATCAAAATCAAACTTACGGGGAAATCAACTTATTCCTATTAGAAATCCCTGATACTTCAAGGTAACTATAACTAGTTTTATTAACCTAAAAGAACTGAAAATTGCTTATCGTTACTCTCCAAGAGTTCAGCTATTGTGTACAATTATATATTTTAATTTAAACATATAAATGCATTCCCACATACATATTTGATTATATGTTCTTTTATAATTCATTAATTCTGTTTTTTTTTTTGTCTTTTATGTTATCATTGATATATAAATTATATATTTGATATATAAATTATATATATGTTTTTTTTTCTCAATATTTAATTAGTTGTAGTAATAAAATTACCTACTTACTTTAAAACAAATTGGCTTTTATTAATGAACATATTTATCACTTATATTAGCCTAGTTTCCTTCCTGAGAGAAAATCATAATAAGCAAGCATATTACATGTAATTTTAAATTCTAATACGTAAGTTTATATATACGCGTCTTTAGTTGAAATTGTAATTTTAAATTCTAATATGTAAGTTTATATATACGCGTCTTTAGTTGAAAGGTATATAAAGCAGGGAAAGCTTGTTTCAACTACACAAATTTAGTCAGTCACCTCCATTCAACCTGATGGGTATTATTACCTCCCAACCCTGGGGTTTGAGCTAGCTGAAAGGGTCGGGCACCTAATTAGTTATAGTTTTAAGATTTTTAAAAGGAGAAAGTATAATTCTTATGGTCTTAGTAAGATTGGCGCTTGAGGTCAATTAATTAATTGACACTCAAAAATATACTTTATCCGAAGAAATTAGTGTCTTTTTTATGAAATAATGACCACTGGGTAGAGTTTTTTTATATATATTTTTTTAACATATATCCTGATATAGGATACGTAGATTTTATTTCTTAATATATATTTAAGAAAGAGATTCTTATTCGAATCCAATACGGTATGATAGTAGTCAAATTCTATCCACAGGTGTTATGGTGACTATACAGCCATAGTTTTGTGTTTACTACCCTATGTAGTCAACATATACAATTTTTAACAGATTCAATTTTTACAGACATATATATATAAACACCATAATTAATACTGGAGTTGCCTGTTAAAACGTGTTATACTTGCATGCCTTAGATCCATTTTTTCCACTCTGGAGGTGAATGCAGACCCATGGTCAGAGAGAATAGTTCAATGTTTCCCCACTTCCCAGAAATTGTTTGCCCTCCAGTACCCAAATGGCACTTTTGGCATTTGCCTGTCATACTGGGTATGCCCATACATATTTCAAAAAACATCATGTGTTCAAGAGAAATCTATACCTCTTAAATGTAGTTAGTGGGCCATAATGATATGATGGCTAACAACTCATTCCTTCCTGATGGGATAATTGGTTGGCACATCCTGCATACAATCTGTTTGGAGGCTTGTTCTGTGCACACCACAGCTCTTTAAGGGAAAAAGGATACTTGAACGCATTCCCTTGCAGTGAAACTTGATACAAGGCTCATTCCATTTTCCTTGGTCCATATTGTGTAGACAGTGCATGTCCTCATCCTTCCAGGAATTAATATTCCCCATGAGTCATTCATGGGTCTTGTTTTAAACTGTAGTAGACAGTTAGTGATCTAGTACTGCTGCATTCCTTCATCCCTTGGGGTAGTCCCCTTCCTCCCCCGATCAACTAAACTTCACCTAATAATTCTATATTTGGGGTCTCTCTCCTGCCAATATAGCAAGTTTTTAAGATCTTGCTTCACAGATTTGTCAATCACTGTGGTGATGGAGGTGACCTTGGCCTTATCTAATATCAGATTTTGTGAAGTTACGCTAATAGGATGGTGACTCAAGATATCAGCCACTGTTTTTGTACCCAGGCAATAAATTACTCTGTAATTGAACCTCTGCAGAAAGAGGATCCATCGGATCAAGTAGTCATTGGTTAAGTACCTCAAATTAGGAACTCCAAGCATTTGTGATCCATGATGATGATTACCTCAGAGCCCATCAGAAATTGATGGAAGTTATGACAGGCGCATACAATGGCCAAGATTTTATACTCTGTGTCTGTATAGTTACATTCTGTACCCTGGATCGCTCTACTGCAGAAATAAAGTACCTGGTGCTGCCCCTGCTCATCAATCTGAAATAGCAGCACATCTAAGCCCCTTTCGCTACTATCGGTCTGAAGATAAAAAGGCTGCTTGAAGTCTGGGTGTTGCAACATTATGGCCCACCAAAAGTTTTCTTTTATAAGGTTGAAGCTCCATTCTTAGCTGTCCGACCACTTCCACTGATTTTCTTTCTTCAAGAGGTCCAACAATGGTTCAGTGTCCTTGGCAAATTTCCTTGTAAAATTTACTATAAAAGTTGCAGTGCCCCCAAAAAAGTATACACTTGCTTCCTCATCTTCGGCCTAGGGAATTCCCTAATGGCCACAATCCTATCTGGGCGATGTCTCACCCCCTGTCTGATGATCATGTGTCCCAAAAATATTTTATTGACTGCAAAGCAACTCTTACTCAGGTTTACAGTGATATTTTTTTTTGCTTTCACAGAAAAATCTTTTTAAGTGTGCCATGTGCTTCTCAGGACTATCCGATGTGATTACCATATCCACATAGCACACTAATTTTTTTCACTTTTGGGCCTGCCCCCACTACAGGCCTGAAGGGCATCTTTTTGAAAACATACCTATATTCTGCATACCTAAAGGCAGTATATTGGCTGTCCCTCTGATCTAACATGATTTGCCAGTAACTAGAGGTCAAATCCACAGTTATAAGCACCTTATTGGCCAATTGCGTGAAAACCTTTGTCATTGGTGGTAAAATGTCTGTCTCTTGTGTAGTGATTGCATTGAGTTTTTGTGTATTTAGTTACAATCTAATAGTACCATCTTTTTTTCACCATGAGTAGGGGGTTCTTATAGGGTGGAGGACCTTCTCTATTACTTTCCATTCAACCATTTGATTCAGTTGCTTCTCTTTCTTCCTGGTACTGAAAGGAAACAGGGTAAGTTTGTGTTTGAAAGTGAGTCTCCTTGATCTGGATTCTGTGGTCATGTCTTTGAATGACACTGGTGTGTTTGAGAACACCATCACATTATTCTTGAGAAATTTGACTAACTGTCATCTCTGAATCAGTTGTCAATGTTGACTCCATCTTTTGTTGGAGAATCTGGAGGTCCAGGCCTCCTTGGAAACGTCCAGCTCTAGGTACCTGAAGTTCCTCAGTACCCTCAAGTCTAACATTTCTCTGCTCCATATGTCAATATGGTTAGGTTATAGTTGATACATTGGTTTCAGTGTAGAAAATCTGACCCCAAAACCACATCCTCACTAAGTCTCACATAATCAAAAACACTTGCTCAATGTTCCTTCTATCTCAGTCATCTCCAAGCTTATTTGAAAAGTATCAATTCGTGCCCATCACCCTTGGCAAGAGTTATTCCCTATGACACCAAAAAAAACCTGACTTCAATATCCAAAAGAACCATTGTCATTAGATCTTCAATTTTGATCATTATCGTGGGGCATGACTGCAACCAAAAGAGCCATTGTCATTAGATCTCCAATTTTGATCATTATCATGGGGCATGACTGCAACATGGATTCAGTTGAAGATTTTTTTCTTCAAGACATTGGCTGATATTGGTGTGGTTGAATGCGTATTATGGTTCTGTCTGTCCTTCAGATCTCCGCTGATAGGAATTTTCTCATGAAACCCTTATTCATTTCCCTGAGGCCTGAGATAATTGCCTTTCTTTTGCACAGTTTGGTCTGTTTTTGATTCCTGGGGTTTTTTTGTGTGGTGCACATGCGTCAGTGCAATTTGCATTCTTGTGGACTCTACTTTCCTCATCTCTGATGACTTGCCAAGTTGCCAAAATCTACGGTTATTAGGGGTTTCACTACTTTTTTCATGTTATCATTTTCCTCCTCAGCATAATCTGTTGCACCTGTGCCATATGCCAGATAGCGTGAATAATTTGCCTCTTAGAAAAAGCCATCAAAGATTTTAGACTGGCAACCTGACAAAAAACTGAGTATGGGTCTTCACCTTGATCATTCCATCTTTATCCTGGAAAACTCGGATTCCCTTCTTTCACTTCTCACTCCATAACCTTTTCAACACCACTGGATGATAGTCTTCAAAGGGTACAGATTTTTCTAGAGGCTTTTCCACCAGTCATGTTATGATTCTTATAAGTGATTACTGGAGAGGACTATTTTCTCAATCTCCACACCTGTGAAAGAAGAAAAACTCCCTAATCTGTCCAAAGAGTCAAAGGACATTCACCTATCTCCCCTTTGAAGGTCATGAGCTGGATAAATTTGGTTAAATGTTGGATGCTCCTTTCCTCCACAGACATCAAGTCAGTAGTGGGCATTACTTTGACCTGAGATACTGACTCCCTACCCTTCTCATGATCTTTCCCAATGGAACCCTGATCTCATTCCACACTGAGGTTCTGGTCTGCATACTCTGTCTTTTCCTTGACCAGCAGAGAGATCTTTTTTATTTTCATTTCCATGTTAGGGATCAGGTCTGCCTTGACCCTTTTGACCAACGCCTTCTGGAGCTCTTCATTTTGTCTTACAGCTTTGATTGCCACCTTCTGAGCATAACTTTTTTCTTTCATGAACTCATCTACATTTTCCCTTAATTTCATTACATCTTCCCTTAATCTGGAAACCTTTTCTGTGATTTCTTTTTGCTTGTGTTGCAAGTCCCTTATTTTTTCCAGCTGATGCCCATGTATTCTGCGTTTCTTCGTGGATGGTCTCCAAGTCCTTCTGTAGAGCATTTCCCAGCTCATCGACTCATTTATTTTCTTGGTGCCCTATCTGCATTTCTTCTCCCATCTTCTCTCCCTCTTTGCCATTCTTCAACCCACTCATCTATCTTTCTCTGAGTCTCCTCTGCTTTTTTATTGCATTTCACTCTTCATCTTGTTCATCTTTCTGAGTCTCCTCTGCTCTCTGTTTGGCCTCCACCCTCATGGTTATCATTGGTTGGTATAGGTCTTGAATAGCCAGCTTTTCTTCTTGGCTTTGGTTTTTTGGAACCTCCATGGAGCTATCTTTCATATTAGTACTCAATCTGTTTCAACATCATACATTTTTTGCACCTTGACAGTCACCTTTTTTTTCTTTGCTTAAACACAATGAGCTTCTGTTTTCTATGACTATCTCTCCTTTAAACAATTTTCTATTTTTTCTGTTGTTTCCTTTTTCATAAAGTAATGTTAGTGAGATATTTATTTTATATAGCGTGATGTTTATATTGTAATAAACTAAAGATCAGCTTTTCAAGCTAATGCACATGCGCTTTATGAATCTACACGTTCACTTCCAACACAAGATAAAGTCTTTGCAAAAGAATAGAATGAATCTATTCTTTCAACCCAAATGCTTAAGTATGAGCAAATCTTAAGCATTTGGGTTGAAAGAATAGGTTGATTCATTCTATTCTTTCACAGACTTTATCTTGTGTTGGAAGTGAAAGTATTCATTTATTATTAAGATTCATAAAGCACATGTGCATTAGCTTGAAAAGCTGATCTTTAGTTTATAAAATAATGTTATTACTTCCCGTCTACCGATCTTTTGAATCTTCTCTCCCTTTTCATTTCAATTCCCTGTCTATTCCTTTACATATATTAATACCACATGTTTATATACTTGGGTTGAGTATTACACATGCAATTAAAATACATCTTCTCTCCCTTTTCATTTCAATTCCCTGTCTATTCCTTTACATATATTAATACCACATGTTTATATACTTGGGTTGAGTATTACTCATACAATTAAAATACATCTCCTAGAACAAATTTAAGCACAGACATATAAAGTATATATATGTATAATTTTTTAATCTTACCCTCTTAAGATCCATCACTGCTCCCTTTTACTTGCAGGTTGGTTGGCTATAATCTTTATTACCTTGGTGTCATTTCCTTTTGTTTATTTTACATCACTCTGTGTCTCCCATCACCACCAATCCACACAACAATGTCTTAATGATATCTACTATGATTATTGAACTCCTGGCTGATGACAAAATTTATTACAGTAACCTGAATTTCTTAAAGATTATCTCTGGGTGTCATGTCACCAACCACCATCCAGTACAATCCAGAGTCCTCCTCTTACACATTTTAGGAATGGACATTGCTTTTACCACGATTCCTGAGCCAAAATAATTGGGACCACATACTATTAATATACAATACTAAATGTTCTCATTGCATGTATGACATGAACTAATACAACCTGTTCTAATAGGATATACACATGACTGCCTTCATCAGGTGTGTGATTATACACCATAACAACCCCAAAATTTATGCGACAGGCACGGAGAAAAAAAGTATCTTTCATGGATGTGGGTGTATAATTCAATAGCCTCATGTTGGTTGCATCAAATCTGGAAAGAAATATATACTATTTAATGGGCACAATCGTGTGTTCAGCCAACAAGATCAAACCCAACATGTTCAGGATATGGTAGTCACGGAACAGTACTAGGCTTTAATATGTTTGCTCCACTACCGATCAATGCTTCTGATGCTACTAATAGAAATCAATTCTTTTCGGTTCCAGTGATCAGGAATGAGGACTCTAAGGATTCAATCTCAGCCTCAGTCATGAATTAAAGTTACTAAATTAATTTGATCATATACTAACTAGATCCCATAGGAACCTAATACTTTAACAATGCCTGTAATACCATTTTACTATACTTCAGGGGTTATGAGCAGACTCTTAGATCACTTAATTAAGTGTGGATATAGTTAGGTGGATATGGAGAATCAGGGAAGGATACTGACAAATGCATAAACACAAATATATAGTGTTTTCCTGAAAGTTTGTGATGATGGTGTTCTAGCAGAATGGCTCAGTTGGTTAGAGCATTACCTTAAAATTCAATAATCTAAGGACTCAGAATCCCATGCTATTACTGTCACTAGTCAGGCCAGCAACACCTGAAGAAGGGGGAGAAATACCTCTCAAAACATTGTGCATATACTAACCTGTTTGCTGCGATATTACTAACAGTTGAATGTATTTGGAATATTTAAATAAAATTAAACTTTTCTAAATATATTCAACACACATATTAGATGATGGAAATAGTCCAATATAATAATACAATATATATATATATATAATTTATTAATATCAAATTCAATGAAGTATTAGCTAACAATTATAACAATATTTGGATATCAATATGACATGTGTAGAGGGATTACAAATGAACTGTTAACAATGATAATATTTGGATATGAGTATGACATAAGAGAATTACAAATGAACTATATGTTAACAATAATAACAATATTTGGATATCAGTATACCACGTATAAGAGCACTACAAATGAACTATGTTAATAATAACAATTTTTGGATATCACTATGACACGTATAAGAGCATTACACATGAACTATATGTTAACAATAATAACAATATTTGGATATCAGTATGACACATATAAGAGCACTACAAATGAACTACATTTGACAATTAGGTCAAGAAATATGCCACTATAACTAAGGATAGATTCGATATCTGGTTAAATAATAGATTAAGTTAGAGGACAAAATATATATAACCAATGGATGTGTGTACTTATATACATAGGTGAAGTTAAATATCTTTTTTATTATTCTTAGTCCCAGCAGGAGTTATGGAACAAAGCATAATTATAACTCACTTTATTATTAATTATTATTCTATGGACAGGGTTATCCCTCCTACACAACCTTATCAACAGGCCTGATCAATAAAATTACAGTGTACAAGACTGGTGTCTGGAGTTCAGCTCTTTGCTATAGATTATCATAGGAGTTAGCTTGCTAGGCCAGTCCAAATTATCGAGTAACAAGAAAATGCACCTTCATAAGAATACATGTCTGCCCTTGGCATGGAATATGCAGGAAAGTGGAGGCTTTGGGCTACAAATCCTCATAGTGATAGAGTACCCATTTATCTGTTCCAAAGTGGCTGGTCCAAGTTGGAAAGATGTCCACCTGGAAGCCTGGATAAGTGTTACTCAACATATCTTCATTAATATCGAAAGTATATAGGCATATATCAATATACCAAGCAACACTGCGATATTTACCAAAGGGTACTAACTCAATCTTGTTACTTGACATCTTCATTAATATCGAAAGTATATAGGCATAGATCAATATACCAAGCAACACTGCTATATTTACCAAAGGGTACTAACTCAATCTTGGATATATCCCTAAACCTGTATTCTAAATCTATTAGAGCAAGCAATGATGTGAAAATCGGGAAAACCATCTCCCATTGGCCATCAAGTGCCTACTTGCTTAAATATAAAGTTTCTATAAAATAGCATAACAAATTACTAAGGAGGCAACAAGATATGCCGCCGAGACGATTACTTTCTATATTCATTGTTAAATAGATATAGTGGGATGAACACAGATTTTCATAATAAATAACTTTGCCTGTTTTACATTTAAAAAAAAAAGATTATTTCTTTTAGTACATGAATAAACGCACATATATAGATTATTTAATTTAATTGCCATAAAGAATTTTAACCAAACCTGGATGTGGACTTAAATAATGATTTCTGCACTCATTTATTTTTAAAATCTGTTAAGTAGGTATTGTTTTGCATATAATATCACTGCTGCTTTTTTTAGTATTAAACAAACAAATGACAAATTTTTAACTAACAAGGATTCCAATGAATGATTTTATGAAACTCAAGCTTGTGCTTGTTATTTCAAGTTCTAAAATAATTATTTCTCCCCATCCTAAAGATTCTGGAGACAAAACATACACAATTTATACTTGTTGAGTTTGGTATATCAATCACCATATAGATAATAACCAATAAAAATATATATTCATAACTAAAGAAAACTGGTGTGGTATACTTCAAAAGGAAATTATAAAAGAATTGATGCTATTAAGTTTGAACTGATTTGTTAACAGAGAGTTACGACAATTATATATGGTTTCTAGATTACATTTTTTTTTGGAATGGAGGTTTTATTGCAGAGTAGTTATGAGTTTGAGGTGTTAAATTTATATATTATATTATAGAGTTCTATAAAATGCATTTTGAATATTTTACCTTTAAAGGTTAAGAGTTCATACTTGTGTTAGCAGCTGTTAATAGATGGCAACTTGGACAGGGCAGGATGGCACATTTATCTTCTCACAGGTTCAGACTTAGTTGTGGGCAGGTTCTCGGTTTACTGGACACCAGGAAAGGATTGTGTTTGAAGCTGATACGTTCTATCATTCTGGTGCAGCAGCATCATGGAATCAACAGATTCCACACCAAAGATGCATTCTATGGAAACCATCCGAAAGGGAAGGCTAACTCTGCTAGTACTCACGAGCCATTGTAGTATATGAAACTAACGTGAAATCGTTTTACACTCATTAGTTCAAAAAAAATAATTACCCAGTATTTATATACACCTCCAAAACAAGTTCTCCCAGCACATTAGGGGTATTCCATTAGATGCCCATCCCTTACAGCTATATTTTTCTAGAGTTTTTTTTTTCTAAATTTCTTTTTTCAAAATCTATTTCCCACCATTATATTAACTTACTTGCTTTTAAATACATTTTTAATTTTCCAGATCCTGTTTTTAACACTTTTGTTTATAAGTTACCATTGTCGGAAAAGAAGAATACACCTAGGTTGACTAACTCTTAGTTTACACCAGTCTAGCAAAACCTTATCATTTTGATCATGTAAGAGGACTTAACTGGCCCCAAAGATAAGAAATAATTTGCATCTTTATGAAAACTATGTTTTCACAAAAGTTTTACAAAAGACTTATGGAATTCTTGATTTTAGCCAAATGTTTGACTACCCTGCAAATAAATCTTTTAATTACAAAATGACTCAGCTTATTTTTATTTCTTTTGGAAAAGTATACCAAAAAAAAGATATTTCTTTTTTTAAATATATAAACAAAATTGAAATAAATATTATGAATCTCTCTGTGCATACACACACACAGACTGCTTCAATATGTATAATGCACAGCAGTCAGAGAAGGAAAAATAGCTACTAAATGGGTTTTTTGTGTGTTTTTATTTACATTTGTTTGCTTGTTTACATTTTTTTGGATAGCATATATTGAATTTGTGCAGATTGATACAGTATAATTTGAGGCCCTGCTGTATATTTAAAATGTATTTGACTAAATACTTGTTTTTCTTGTGGCAGTCTTTTCCATTTTATAAATAAAATCCCTTTTAACTAAGATTTTTTTATAACTTTTATGAAATTTTTATTAAGTGCAATACAAAAAGATAATGAAATTGACTCATTAAGATAAAAAATAAGAAGCACAAAATAAAGAGAATCTATTCTAACAATATCTATTTTCTTTAAAGCTGGTTGACAAGAGTTAATGAAATTTAATGTATATTATCAAAGCAGAATCTAAACAAAGTAAAATTAAATGTATTAAATTAGATTTTTTTTAAAAATTATGTTTGGTATTTGTGCAAAAATGTATAACACAATTTAAGAAGAAATATGTTCATATGCAATCTGATCTAAAACAACTAATTATCCTAAAAACAATTTTAACAAAGTAATTAAGTGCTGAAAGCTTTTGTGCAACTTTATACATTTTATATTTATTACCCATAAAAATAGGGATTAGAGAAGTTTCTAATGAAAATGTTTATGACATTTGGATTTACATTCGAAATGTTTGAAATATTTTAGACATTGAATTAAGAAAATACTCTAAATTATTTCTATTAAATCAAATTTGTTGATTTGTATAAGAATATGATTCTCAGTGAATAGTAGTCTGAAATATAAAACTAACAAGTGTAAATGTAAATGTTTTTATACAAAACATTTTTAAATTGTGCTCAAATACACAAAAATACTACATGTTATATTTTTTGCATCTTTTTTTTTTTGCCCTGGTTTTGATCATTAAAATTTGTTAGAAATTTTTTTTTATAATTATGTCTGTAGCATTTAATTCCAAGGTTCTTCGCAGATAATGAATTTACAGATAATAATGAATGCTACATATGAATAGTAGAACATATGTACAGACATCTGTAATACATTTTAATTTGAAAATTAAAGCAATTTTTTTTTAAAAAAAGAATAATATATAAAAGTGTTTATTTTATATTTGTGTTTATTTACTGACATAAATATTTAAAAAAATATGTATAGAAAAATAATTAATAAATAATAGATAATTTTTTTTAAATATTAAATGCTTTGATTGATTGCACTAAAAAGAAAAAAAAAGTTTCTTCAACCACAATTGGGTTTTTTAGATTTAATTGGAAATAAAAGCATGGGGGATCCAGAAATTAATTAAATAAATCCTCCCCATGCTTTTATTTCAAGTTAAATCTAAAAACTCCAATTGTGATTGAAGAAACAATTTTTTTTTATTTAGTGCACAGTCAGTAAAAGCATTTAATAAAAAAAAAATTATCTTTATTATTTTTAAGTTTTTAGTATTGACACAGAAAATGAAAATGTAATTCTATATTGTTTTTCAAACTGACTGGATACTTATAGTTGTTATATATATATCACTAGATATTTCTGCTGTTAAAAGGTACCTTTATGTATATATTACATTTAGTAGGTGTACATAAAAATATAAGCATATATATGTGATTAAAAATTTGAAATATCATTTAAGTGAACAATGTTTAACATTTAAAAAAAAAAGTTTACCAGAATTATATTGTAAATGAATTTCAATTAATACATATAATTTATATATATATATTTCTGCAATGAGTTAATATATGTACTCTTTATGTACATATCTAAGGAACTATGTCAATTATTTTAAAAATTAATGTGTCCTATCACTTTCACAGGCTTAAAACAAATATATAAAATTTCAACAAGTTATATTAAACTAGAATATATTAAATATACTACATTCTAACAAGTTAACAAGTAGATCTTTCAATTTCAATAAAAGCATTTAAAAATTGAGTACAAATAAAAACTTAAATAATAATTTTAATTTCTCTCCCCCAAATTAATTTTAAAAAATTAATACAATTTAATATTATTATTTTCAAATACTATTAAGTAATATATTTAGAACAAATTCAAAATTACTAATCTTTTTCTTATTGTTTTTTTTTTAATACTATTTATAATAGTACAGTTATTTTATTCATATGCTTTTTGATCAAATGGTAATTATCCATTTGGAATAGTTTTGTGATCAATTGCAGTAAAACATAAGGATTGCAGTGAAAACTAGAAAATTATTTTTTACAAATTGTAATTTTTTTCATTTTTGTTTACGTTGTGGATTTTTTTTTTTATAGCTGTTAGAAAAACCAGCATATTTTGAGGCTGGATATGGTGACTTCATTTTTAAAAATATAATGAATTTGCAATCTTTTTTTAAATATTGGATAAACCTGAGAGATCATTTAATTCTAGATTTAGTTAAGAAATAAGGCTGCAGTACTTGGAAAATACTTTCCAAATTAATTGTTTTTAGAATTAAACTATTTTTTACAATAAAGTTTTGATATATTTTTATACCACCAAAACAAACTTCTAAAATCAATAAATAAAAAAAAGGGTTTTGTCTCATTATTTGCATATATCTTTACTTTTGAGATACTTTTAATTTATTATAATTTATTTTTTTATATGGTCTGATAGAATTTTGTTTAACTCAAGAACTAAAGATTCCTGGATCAATTCTCAGCTAAGTAAAACAAAAATAAAAATTGGAACTGTTGTGCTAATCTGCCAGTTGATTACTCAGATATTACATAATCTTTCTAGTAATAGTTATTTTTTGAGATGGTATTTTATGTTGCAGTCTTTGTGGTAATTACAGAAAATTGCAAAATCGTAGTGAAATTGAAATATTTTTTAATTTTTTATTTTATTTTTTGATCTAATATATAAAGTATATCATGTATATGTATGTGTACAGAAACATATTTATTTCTTTATCTATTTACACATATATATCTCAAAGAGTTACTATGAACAGATTATTCTAAATTGGGATTGTATCATTTATAAATTACTTTCCTACTATTAAACAGATGTTAGATCTAAGTCCAAAAGTGTTTTGTAAAACATTGATCTTTTTATAGCTTAAATTTCCTGAGGGCATTTTTCTTTGGTCATTTTTCTAAGGATGAGCAATCATCATTCACATGAGGAATCATATCAAGTCAATATTATTCTCATTAACCATAAACAACTCAATATGATATTGATCAGAATATTGTATTATTTAAGTGTTCATGAAATGCTTTTCTGGTGTAGGTTAAGGCAAATTTTATTTGAATTTTTTTTTTTTTATTGTTGTTATTTTGTTTATTGTTGTTTTTATTTTGGTTAAGACTTTAAATTAAAATTCTAATTTGTATCAAACTTTGGCTTATATTTAAAATATTCATTTTAAATAAATTGAGTGGCAATTAGCTATGAGAAGACAAAAGAGAAATTTATTCATTTAGACCTACTGTTCTGAAAGTTTTGATTAAAAGAATTCAAACACTGGCTTTTATCATAGTATCACTAATTAAAATGAAGTCCTAGTTTTGTAGAGCTAAAAGTTTTGTCTCTCTTTGCTTATTCATTAATTAAAATTTATGCAATCATATATTTAAAATTAGATTCATCTGTAAAAAAAAAAAAAGGAATTGAAAGGCTTTTGTCAATAAGTCATAATTTGAAGTAATAAACCCAATCTGAATAGAATTTGTATTATTAAAATTGTGTAACAAATATGGGACCATTTCATAATTTATTACCAAAAATAATAAACAAAGTTTCTTAAAAGTAAACATTCATATCTTTTATATTTCGTTTTCATTGAAAAGGATTTGAATTATTATCATGATGTATGATTGAAATGAGCAAAAAGTTTAGAGACTTAGTGACTAATTATTCCAATGTATAAATATTTAAAATGCGCTAAAATGCAGGAACACACAAAGCTGAAGACAAATAAATATTAATTGATATAAACTAAATATATGTATCTAAGTATGTGGCTAAGTGCTTTTGAGGACCGAGGTCCTCATATTCATAGCCATCTTTCCTCTCTATCCACTCAGCTATCTCAACACACATAGTTATATAATAAAGCACTACAGACCTTTCTAGTGGTTCAGTATTCGCCCAGCACTGCAGCTCAGCCGGTCATGATTGCCAACCTGGTAACCCAGTGGTTGTTTGTAGAGAATGACACAATCTTAAGAGAAAAATAAAGGAATCTTACTTTATCGCTAAAGATAACAACTCTATAAACAGAAAAGACTCCTGTTATAAGATCTCCAGAAAATGGAATACTTAACTATCCCATTTAGATAAATTTGCATTGCTTTTAACCAACCTATTTATTTACAAGATGGCCATGAATATGAGGATCTCGGCCCTCGAAAGCGCTTAGCCACATACTTGGATAACTATACTTAGTTTATATCAATGTACAGTATTAAGATTTCTTTGTCTTCAGCTTTGTATGTTCATGCATTTTAGCGCATTTTATATATTTATGATGTATGATTGTATATATACATCAAAAGTATCCTATGCTGTAGTGGAAGCTTATCTGCTTCCATGTCCATGATCACCACTAAGTAGATATCTAGCTATTTTTGGTAGAGAATAAAATAAGAATGGAGTTCTGCTCAAATACTCATCACCTAGTATTTAGTAAGTCTTGAATAATGCTTTCTTTACTGTTAATTTCTTGAAGACTTTATGGGAGAAACTTTGTTCTGTTGTTGGATCTTTAAAAAAAAATATATTTTTTTTATCTATAGACATATATGCATAATATTTTTATGCTTGTTTATATATTAACAAAATCTTTATATTGTTTTTCTAAAGATTTTGTTGGAGTAATTAAGAATATCAGATTAACATAGTAATTCAGATCTATTTCTGACAATTTTCATTTATTCATTGCTCAACAAATTATGCTCAGCAATTTTCTTGATAAATCATTTTATAAATATATGTAATATTTGGCATCGTATCCTTATTTGCTTGTGTATATTCTTATAGTGTGATTTTTCAGATACACCTATTCTTGTGTAAATATATATAAATTGGCATTTCAAATTGTTTTATAAACATAGTTTTGATATAATTAGAATCAATTACACAATTAAAATTAATTTATAAAAAAGTATAATTAATATCACAATGAGAAGGCGACAATTTTTTAATCTTATAGAATGCTAATATATGAGGATCTAAGCAAGTGAAAAATTATTAAAGATCTTGGGATAATTAAACAGAGTAGGTATCTGGTAATTTGTATCAGTTATCCTATGGAAAGTGTATTTCTAAAGGTAGATGAAGGATCACAAATATTTTTGCATTGCTGATTTCTTATAAGCCAAACTGAGATCTATATACTTAGATAGTTCAGGAAAAAAATAATATATGATGTCAAAGTATCCCTGCTTTAAAATGAGTAGAAAATAATTATCTCTTGTGTCTGTATTTTTTTTTTTAGATAAGTCACTAATTATTTGATATAAAAATATTAATTTTGTTTGCAAGTAAATAATATTTATTAGTAGAAAAAAAATATCTCTATACATTTATTAAATAAAAAAGATAATATCTTTAAAGCATCTTTATGTTGCTATAAACTTGAATATTAAATGTATCAATTCCAATATACAGTATATTGTTTATGCATACATTTTGTATATTAATTTTTATAAAGCCAAAAAAGATAGTTTACAAATTATTAAAGTTAGTTCCTTAATTCTTTTTTAAAGTAGATGAAGCAATTTTTTTTAAATAATAAATTTTAATTCATTGAAATTTATTTTAAAATGCAGTTGTTTCATCATTTAGATGAATCCCCTCACCCTTTCCAGCCAATTTTGTGTTTTTAAAGTTTTTACTTAGCTACTTGTTTTAGAAGGGAAAGTTTTATTTTATTGTTGAAAGACAAAATAGAATTTGAGTATTCATGCACTTATTAAATTATATCAATTTACAGATATTTTCTTTAAAAATGTCTTGGTTTCATTTTAAAATTTATTTTCTGTAATGTATTTCTTATTATTTTTAATTGTTATAATTATTTTCACTTGTAGTAAAATAGACACCTATTATTATAAAATGCTGAAAACTTTGAAATTATTCAAATGGAAGTCAATCTCCGATAATGCACTGTTTCCTAAAGATTATAAATCTCTGCTCACTCTCCCGCTGGTAAGAATTTAAAAAACAAGTGAATCATTTAAGTTTAAAGTGTTCATTCTATATACACTAACTTTTACAGACAATGCTTAAAGCAGGCTTGAGTCTATTGTGTGCCTGATGTTATAATCAAATATTCAATTATACAAATGTATTTAACCCATCACATGAGAAAGGCAGTGTCTCATTTTTAACCACCTAAGATTAGACAAACATGACTTATAAATGTAAATCTATTATTATAAAGTGCTGAAAACTTTGAAATTATTCAAATGGAATTCAATCTCCAATAGTGCCATATTTTCTAAATATTATAAATCTCTGCGCACTCTCCTGCCTGTAAGAATTTAAAAAATTTAAGTGAATCACTTAAGTTTAGAGCATGCATTCTATATACACCAACTCTTACAGACCATCCTTAAATGAGGGCTTGAGTCTATTATGTTCCTGATGTTATAATCAAATATTCAATTGTACAAATCTATTTAATCCATTGCAGGAGAAAGACAGTGTCTCATTTTTAACCACCTACGATTAGACAAACATGACTTATAAATGTAAACCTATTATTACAAAGTGCTGAAGAATTATAATATTTAGGAAATAGTGCTTTATCAGAGATTGACTTCCATTTGAATAATTTCAAAGTTTTCAGCACTTTATAATAATATGTTTACATTTATAAGTCATGCTTGTCTAATCGTAGGTGGTTAAAAATGAGACACTGTCTTTCCCCTATGATGGGTTAAATAGATTTGTACAATTCAATATTTGATTATAACATCAGGCACACAAAATAGTCAAGCCCTGATTTAAACATGGTCTGTAAGAATTGGTGTATATAGAATGTATGCTCTAAACTTAAGTGATTGACTTAAGTTTTTTAAATTCTTATCGGTAGGAAAGTGCATAGAGATTTATAATATTTAGGAAATAGCGCATTATCGGAGATTGACTTCCATTTAAATAATTTCAAAGTTTTCAGAACTTTATAATAATAGGTTTACATTTATAAGTCATGTTTGTCTAATTGTAGGTGGTTAAAAGTGAGACTTTCTCATGTGATGGGTTAAATAGATTTGTACAATTAAATATTTGATTATGACATCAGGCACACAATAAACTCAAGCCTTGATTTAAGCATGCTGTAAGAATTGGTGTATATAGAATGTATGCTCTAAACTTAAGTGATTCATTTAAGTTTTTTAAATTCTTACCGGCGGGAGAGATTTATAATATTTAGGAAATAGTGCATTATTGGATATTGACTTCCATTTGAATAATTTCAAAGTTTTCAGTGCTTTATAATAATAGGTTTACATTTATAAGTCATGTTTGTCTAATCGTAGGTGGTTAAAAGTGAGATACTGTCTTTCTCATGCGATGAGGTAAATAGATTTGTACAATTGAATATTTGATTATAACATCAGACACACAATAGACTCAAGCCCTGATTTAAGCATGGTCTGTAAGAGTTGGTGTATATAGAATGTACGCTCTAAATTTAAGTGATTCACTTAAGTTTTTTAAATTCTTACCAGTGGGATAGTGCATGGAGATTTATAATATTTGGGAAATTGGCATTATCAGAGTTTGCCTTCCATTTGAATAATTATACTAAAATAGCAAAGTCTGATATTGCAAAAAAGTTAAAGAACTTTTTCATAATTTGTTCCAATATTGTCAACAACTTTGTGTCAGAGATGATAATATACACTGAAAATATATGTAGCAATATACACTACTTCAATTATATTTGTCCAGAAAAAAATGTTAATAAAGAAAATATTGTAATTTGTAAACTTAGTACATTTTAAGATGTTTTATCATTTACAGTATAACAATGGCCTTTTTTGTCTTGGAACACTTTACTAAATCTAATGGTTTCAAATATTACCTTAAACTTATGTGCTCTTGTTCATTAACCATGTTTTCTTCATATCGAGGAAGTTGAAAGCACATGGTAGCTTTTATTCATTTTTTGTCCTCCTAAAAGTTTGATACGATACAGTATTTCATTTAATGAAATGTTTTTTTAAATGCTTTTATTGAGATTGGAAAATCTGTTGGTATACTTTCAAATTGGAATGAAATTTTAAAATTGAGATTTAATAGATTTAAATTCAATGGAATTTCTTGAAATTTGGTATATAAGTAATTAATACCAGGCTAATTCATATGGGATACAAATCTTTTCAGTAGGTCATCTAGGTTTTTAGATATGGAGTAGAAGTTGAGAAAATATTCAATATTTTTGGTATAAAATTTAAAAATTATTTTTAGAACTTTTATTTGTTTTAAGTAAACTCACAAAAGAGCAGTATAGAAGTGAATATTTTAATTAGATGTCTTAGTGTCTTAGATATGAAAGAATGGGTGTGTGTGTGAATATTTTGATGTTAAACTGGTTCTTAAAATTTCAACATTTTAAGTAATGCTTGTGATTTTCTTTGGTTAGAATTGTAAGCTTCATTTTAGTGATAAGAAAGTTTGTTTATAATATAGTTTTGTGAATCTTTTTTTAAAAATTTTTTTTCTTAAATAAAGAGAACAAATGTCAATCAATCTGAAACAAAAGTTAGTTACTGATTTATTATAGGTATATAATTATGTACACATACTGAATATGATATATACATAAAGAGTATATATTGACTTATTTCAGAAATGTCTAGGGATATATGTATACTGTCAGTGTGAAATTGATTTAAAATAAAAGTATATGTATTAAGTGAAATTCTATTACAATATACTTTTGGCAAGCTTTTTTTTAAAAAAGAAATAAAAATTTCCAATCAAAAGCATAAATGTCAAACACTTCACTTAAAATAATATTTCATACGGTTAATCCCTTATATACACATTTATTATGTACACATACTAAGTAGAATATATACATAAGTGGTATTTTAACTTATAGCTATATCTAATGATATATATATATTGTACCGGTCAAAATAGTATGCTCACTTAACAAGATTCAAATCCTAAGCAAAAGTATCTCGAATCCGATCATGCTCGAGATACACAGGTCTGGAGCAATCCTGAATTCTAACCTATTTGCCTATTCTTCGAATCTCTGACCCAATGAACAACAATCTTGATGACACAGTAAAATTATTTTAAATCCGTGCCCAGAAGCAAAGCGGTAGAGCATAAGATCAGACTGATGATGATGATCGAGGTCGGAGTAGCCCAGTTATTACATTATTATAGTTATTTATTAATGCTAAGCTCTTAGCTAAAGAAAATAGTTCTAAATATTAACTAGAAACTAATAAATTCAACGACAAACCAGGATTTACATGAAATACATATATTTTTTAAATATTAAACAAATGCATATATATATTACAAAAGATTAAAGAAACGTATGTATATTTTACCAAATAGTTTCACTCTTGGGACAATACTATTTATTTACAAGACTTGGGAATTTGTTGTATAAAATCCCCTCTATCACTCATTTAATAAATATAATTTTACAGGTACAATTTTATAGTGTTTTATAACTTATGCGGAGTTAATAAGCTAATTAAAGAAAACTTTTCCTACGGAGCATTGTGGATGCCAAAAATAAATATAAAAGATTGTGACAGTTTTAATAGTAAATGATTTATTTGATAACAGGCAAAATATATGATTTCAATCATGTATTTCTTTGGAGAACCATTATTTATACTTTTATTCGCATTGTTTGACCAAGATGTCTTTTAGAAATAAGAAACAAACAATGTGCTTTATTTACTAGATTACATGATATAATAAACAATTTATGTTTGTCTAAGTCTATGGGATTGATAACGGTTTTTCAAAGAAAGCTTTTTAATTCAATGAACTAAATGTCTTTTTATGAAATGAATCATTATCTTTAACATATCATTGCGACTTACTAAAGGTTAGGCAGAGGGTCAATGAACTAAATGTCTTTGATAAAGCCTCATGGCGATTGTGGATATTTTATCATTTTAAAAGAATATTTGAAACGAACTTAGATTGGATATGTCCATGCATTCTGGCGGAGCGATATCAAAGGAGAGGCTAAGTTTGAGTTTCCAAATCATTATGTACTGTCATCCGCAGCACATAATCCTCATAAACTTTACGTTCCACAGAGAGTAGTGTCTCTAATTATGAACGATTTTGAAAAGTAGGACGGGAGCTTCAAGCTTTCGATGTCCCCAATAACAAAACAATCAAGAAATGGAAAAGATAAAATATCAGAATAAAGAAAAGGTGTGCCAGCAACGTTTATATAATTTTATAATATTATTTAAAGTTTGGAAAATTGTCTAACCTCTTGCGCAATAATCTGTTTTCAATTCTGAGTCATTTAACAAATCATAATGAATAATAACTTTTATTTATATTATTAAGCTAATAAAATTTATATTTAAATTCGATTCCCATATACGTATTAATTAAAGAATTAGCCCTCTGGGCAATGGTAAGAAAAGGTAGAATTTTATATTAGTTGTCGCAATCTTTTATAAAGGCAATTAAACAACAAAATAAAATAAGCATCCACAATAAAATACTTTTAGGTATACAACCAACCTAGCGAACAATTTCTATTTTAAATAAACAAATGAATATAATTTTACTAATGAATTTAATTAAAGTCGCGAGATTGATTGATACCGACATATTAGAGAAAATAATATATATATATATTAAACAAAATAAGTTGTATATATTTAATTGAGCCGCATAAAGTTATATAAACATAAATTAAGCATGAAAGCAACATATATTTAGAATTACATAATTATTAATAAAGGATTATAGAGAGAGAGTTGACAAGCAAAACTAGCAAAACATCATAAATAGATCTATGAATTAATTTAGCTGCAAATTATAAATCACCCGTGAATGTTCATATTAAGGCAGCTCTACATTACATGATTTTACCTAATTTATCAGCATAGCGGCAGGTTGGCAATTCTACGTCATCTCATATGGCCAGTCCGATGGAATTTTGACGGCTGGTAGACAGTTCTTCGAGAGAAGAAGAAAAAGATGAAAAGATTCCCCTACTCATGCTTCATCATGCAGAACTTGTGTTGGCTTCTTAAAAGTAATTAAACTCAACTGACTAAAAACTCAACTGAACTTAACTAAAAACTGAAAGTAAAACTCAAAGTAAACTAACTTTGTTCTGTGGTTCCTTTTATAACATTTTAATACCACCCAGAATGCAATTTCATATATCAATCCTATCTCTATAATCCCTTTAAAAACAACATTTAATTAACAATATGTTTTTATACAGATAAGGCTCAAAATACCATTTTTAGCTATTTTAAATCATTCGACAACAACTGATAAACGATTTGTTGTCGATCTTAATTGCGATTGACAATTTAAATTAAAGGCAGCAAGCTAAATTTAAACAAAGATTATTTTAGCATTTCGAGCCTCCCCATTTTCTTTGTTGTTACATTCCAGTAGTTTAATTAAATACTTTAAATCAAAATACATATAGAGATAACAACAAAAATTACAATTATATAAAGAAAATGTTTAGTTGTCAGCAATAAACATTAATAACATTATTGCTTCATTCATATATATATATGCATCACGCACACTACTGTTTTACTTTACTAAATAGTTTTAATTTTATTAATTTCTCTAATCATTAGGCATACAGTGTGTGGGTGAGTAGCATATGTTTATAGCAAGGTCTGAATTGCGGACCCCTAGGAAGTTAGTATAGATGGCGAAACATGAAGCATCGATGATGATTAGACATCGATTGCTTCAATATATATATTTCAACTATAACTGTTTAGTCAATTTAAAGAATAATATAGTTTTACATTTGTATTGTATGCTAATAGTAAAAAGTTAAAATTGTAGATTATTTGTGCCATGCACTAAAAAAATATGTCTACAACCACAATTGGACCTTTTAGATTTAACTTGAAATTAAAGCATGGGGGATACAGAAATTAATTAACTTGATATCTATTTTTTTTATAACTTGAGAGTGAATTAATTAATTTCTGGATCCTCCCTCCCCATGCTTTTATTTCACATTAAACCCAAACATTCCAATTGTGATTGAAGAAACTTCTTTTTTCTTTTTAGTACACAATAAGTAAAATCATATAATATAAAAAAATTTTTTATCTATTGTTATAGCTTAATGCTAGAAACTCATCAAAAGTTAGAGAATTCATAAATACTTTTCTAAATAATAAAACAAAAGGTGTCAACTTTATAGTGGAAAAGAACATCATGTTTTGAAGTGGGGAAATGGATAACTCCAAGCCATTCATTATCAATTATGGATGCTATATAGATTCCAAAGTCAGTACAACCTTAAAAATATCAAAATAATTAAAAGATATGTCTGATGATAATGAGTTTGCAACTAATATAGGTTTAAATAAAAAATTAATGAAGAAAAAGAATTGGTGCTTAATGTCAATGTGTTTTTCTGATACATCAACAACTTCAGAAGATCAATTGTCTAATATTTCATTATGATTTTTTTTTGTAAAAAAGATACAATACAATGTTTTTTATATTATTATTGTTATTATTATCATCATCATGTGCTCTATCATTTATTATTAATATCTATATGTTCAGTATTGTTTACATTATAATCTTGATTTGTATGTGCATACTGTACTTATAAAAAATATCTGTTATATGTATGTATGTGTTGAAAATTATAGAAATTAAATACTGTAACCTTTAATCTTGAACTTCTTCTTTCTTTAAAAAATAGTCAGTATAAACAATATTCATCAAAATATAAAATCACAAACCAATTTTCTTTAAAAAACTTGTTTTTTATTATTATGACTATATGAAATTAATATCAAGAGCAACGTTTCGACTATTTACTTCCTTATAGTCTTTTTCAAGCCACTAAAATATAAAAAATAATAAAACAAATAAAATAAAACATAATACAATCATTAAACTCTACATATATTTCAAATCTTCTCAATACAAAAACATAAATTTAATATAAAACATTAGAACATTACCTTCCTCTATTTAAAACAACCTACAATTTAAACTTCTATTTAAAACACTCTGTTTAAATTATATTTAGATAAAATATCTCAAAAACCAGGAATAAAAGAAAAAAACTAATTGATTGTTGTGGGTGATGGGACTGGTTTTTGAGATATTTTATCTAAATATAATTTAAACAGAGTGTTTTAAATAGAAGTTTAAATTGTAGGTTGTTTTAAATAGAGGAAGGTAATGTTCTAATGTTTTATATTAAATTTATGTTTTTGTATTGAGAAGATTTGAAATATATGTAGAGTTTAATGATTGTATTATGTTTTATTTTATTTGTTTTATTATTTTTTATATTTTAGTGGCTTGAAAAAGACTATAAGGAAGTAAATAGTCGAAACGTTGCTCTTGATATTAATTTCATATAGTCATAATAATAAAAAACAAGTTTTTTAAAGAAAATTGGTTTGTGATTTTATATTTTGATGAAAATTAAATACTGCCTAATGTAATTATAAAGAAAATAGAAATTCATATAACATAACAATAGTAGTCAAAAAACAAAATTTTATTAAAATTCTTCCATAATCATGGTTTAATTTATTAACAAATAGATCTTTTCAAGTGAAAGTCAACAAAAAACATAGAACATATATATATATACAAAACAAAATAGCCTTCCCATCATTCACTTCAAAAACCAACTTTTTTTAACATCAAAGGCCTCAGATTCAAAAAATTTTATCATCAGAGTTTGTTTTACTCTTCTTTTAAATTCCTTTTTTTAATATATAAAAGATAACCTCTACATTGTCAAATAATATTTTAAGACCTATGTTCAGTTCATAAATATATAAAGCTGAGTTATGATATCTATTTTTAACTCTACTCTTATGAACTTTAATTCTTTCATTAAGACTTAATTTATTTTGACCTACATAAATTTTATGACAACTGCAAGGAATCTTATCAACTATCTCAGCAATAGATTTGCTATTAAATGTCTGTTTTGAACCATTTAATAATGAATGTAAATTCATGCTTTTGTTCCATGCCACTTTCATACCACCCAATAAAAAGCTGTTCTTATAAATCATTTTATGAATTGATGACTTATGTTGGAAAGATAAAATCTTTATTCTTACTAACATATAAATCTTTATGTTTATTAAATATAATATTCCTAATAAATTCATGATTATAGGTTCTATACATGAGAGATCAGAATGATTTATGGTCAACATGGATATGACAATAATATTGATATCATCAGGGATTTGGGTGTTCCATCATCAGATTTCCAATGGTATGGAAGGCTGAAGAGTTGGATGGTAGGTAGATTGAAACTTGTTCATTAACATGCGAAGATTTTTTACTATCTTAATATAAACCTAGCACTGATTATATATATATATGCAGGAGATGAGATCTGGACCAACTGATGAGTGCTGGTTCAATGTGAAATATGTATATTAGATATCATTTATTTTTTGCACATGTGGGTGATCATATGTATCAGTTGTATGAGATAGATTGAATAGCTGATGGGAGCTTGAAAGTCTGGATTCAAATCCCTTATAATTACATCTAAATTCCAATGATATAAAGTATACCTGTATTTAAATATCATGATGATTATATAGTAACTAAATATAGTCAGAAGTAAATTGATTCCTTTGAATATAACTATTATTTTCAAAATTATTAAGCTTTCTATTCCTATAACAAAAATTCAATAAATAAATTTTATGAGTAAAAAGTTGATAACTGTCTGGCCTTATTATATTTCTTGAATTTTTTCTTTTAATAAAATGACTACAAAATAAAACATTATCCACTTTTGCAACATTTAAATCTAGAAATTTTAACTTAACAAATTCAAAACTACTTCCCCCACCCCTTCAAAAGTAGATTTAATATTAGAGTCAGCAGCATTCAATCTATCAAAAAAATCCTTGGTACTGTGGTATTAGAGCTGCGACATGAATTATAATCGTTTAATCATTAAATTAATTAGGTTATTAAATCAAAAACATATTTTAAAATCTACATTAAAAAAAAAAACAATTTAACCAAAAAAAAAAAAAAATACGAAAAGCATTAATGTGAAGACTAGTTAAAATATGTCTTTAAATCAAATTGAGTGTGTGTTTGCACGTGCATATTATGCATAATCTATTTTAGTACATTATACAGGCTTACACCTGCATTTATATATGTAATATATGCGGATTCGAACTCAGACTTTCACACGACCTAAACTCTCAGTGCCATCTTATATTGCTGACTCACCTGATCACACACATGTTGAAAAGATAAATAATCACCAATATACGTATTTCGTGCTGAACCAGCACTCATCAGTTGGTTCAGATTATCATCTCCACACATATATACAATTAGTACTCAGCTTTATATTAAGATAATCAATCTTCATACTTTAATGAGTGCTGATTTAGCACGAAATGGCGTATAATGGTGATTATTTATCTTTTCAACATGTGCGTGATCAAGTGAGTGAGCAATATAAGATGGCACTGAGAGTTGTAAGTCGTGTTAAAGTCTGAGTTCGAATCCCACATATATTACATACATAAATGCAGGTGTAAGCCTGTACAATGTACTAAATAGATTATGTAGAATATGCGCATGCAAACACACACTCAATTCGATTTAAACACGTATTTTAATTATTCTTCACATTAATGCTTTTGTATTTTTTTTTTTTTGTTAAATTGTTGTTGTTTTTTAAATGTAGATTTTAAAATATGTTTTTGATTTAATAACCTAATTAATTTAATGATTAAACGATTATAATTCTTCATGTCGCAGCTCTTAAGATCCTTCAATTTATTTTTTTGTATAGCAGACAAACAACATCAACATATCTAAGAAATAATTTGAATGAAAAAATTTTGTGCCATATCACATCAAAGAAGAAATAATATTATCAATAAGCCATCCCTCTTTAATTTTATTAAACACATCATTACATACAAAATACATAGAATCCTCTAATAACAATAGCAAATCATGTGCAGAAAAATATTCTTTTTTTTTTTTTTTTTTTTTTAAGAGTAATAAACATAATGCTTTTAATCCTATCAACTAATTGATACATGTTTTCAATATCTAAATTACCAAAAACACAATCATTTTCTAAAACAAATCTATTAATTTTATTAAATGCCTAAAAGGGAGAAATTGATCTTAATTAATATAATTCTTAAAAAACTTTATAAGAAATTTTGAAATTTGATCAACAATCACTTAAAATCGAAATGCATCTTAAGAAAAATTATCTTTATGAGATTTCAAATTATAGAAAACCATAGGAGACAGGAAATCACTAGCATAACTTAAATAAGTAGATCAATCTAAAAAAAAAAAATTCCCATAATTTTCATAATTTCAGTAAACTTAAATTTTATTTTTTTATCAGGATGAGAATTTAAAATAGAATACTTCCCATTATTTAATTCTAAAGAAACTTTATTTTTAAATACACTATTGTTTAATAATACAAAATGGCCCCAAAAGCAAATAGATTTTCTTTAAAAAAAATTGACAGCCAGTGATGTTACCCTATTAAAAGAAGACAACAGTGGCTGTTTTGCATTGTTAAATAATAACTGAAATAGAGGCTTATTATTATGGATATTAAAAATAAAGCTTCTTTGAAATTAAATAATGGCAAATATTCTATTTTAAATTCTGATTCTGACAAAAAAATAAAATCGGTATTTCCATATTAGTCTGGTGTCACATTTCACATACATATTAGTTAGGCCATATTTATTTGGAAAAATGATGACATAACTTTATTTAGTGGAAGTAATACAAGATTGTACAACATGCATTTATATTTTTTGTGACAAATTATCTCCCACTATCTAAAGTTATAGATTTTTTATTTTGAAAAATGGCTACCTATAATATTATTTAATGGAAATGAAACAAAAACACATTTATATTTTTTGTGAGAAATCATTTTCCTACAAATAAACTTTTAACAATCTAAATTTATTAAGTGGTAACCAAACTGTTCTAGTCCTCCCTTCTCTCAGAAGTGGACTATTCCAGATGCCTTCTTATCTGATCGGATTAAGCATTGTTTGCCACAGGCCAATAGGCTGATGTATAGATAAAAACATAGCCAATGATTATTACAGGCCAATAAACAACGATGTTTGCTGAATCCAAAGGCTTTCAATAAGGTCAGGGATCTGGGTATAAATAGTCAACCTTTTGTGAGAATCAGGGAAGAATGTTTGTCTAACCTGAAAAGACTTTGCGTTCTCCCAGGGAAGCTTTGCTAACCTGAACAGCAGCAAGTATTCCCATTGATAGCACTACGCTATTTAGTCTACACAGCTAGGCAAGTCCTACAGAGACCAGACGCTGCTAAGACCACACTCAGCTCAAGGTAAGCTGTCTTGTACAGCTGGAAGAGCCATACAGCTACCCGTGAGGCAAGCCATCAGGTGTAGCTGGAAGCAGTAGGCAGAATCCCGAGTTTACGTTAAACTCCAATACTCAGTATTTGTAAATATTCTCTTGTATATATACTGTATATTGTATTGTATACATTTGTACATATAATAAATATATTAATTGTAATACTTGTTTCAGTATTATTTTACATTATTTTCTGTAGTTTGGGTCTGTACTCCAGACCAAAACATAACACAAACCAAAAAATATATATTCAGATTTAGCCATTCAATTCTGTCCATTTTCAAATTTTTATTTTTTTAGTATAACTGCTGTGGACTGAACTATCTTACCTTGGACCACGTTCTGTTACAAATGGCTATTCTCTTTTGATAGTAGTAACAAAATAACACCATTGTTTGGCTGTACAATTAATATCAGAACTAACATTTTAACTAATATCTTTCTTCTCACTGGAATATTATTTAATATTCACTTACAAAACTAATTCATTTCCTTTTTAGAAGATTAATACATTGTACAGGCTTAAACCTTGTAAATGTGTTTAATTCAGTCTTTATATACACATTTGTTTCTGTCAGTGACTTTCATTATCACCAGACTAATATGAAACTAGTCTGGGAACATTGGATGAGTAGGCACTAGATAGGAATTTTATGCACTAACCTTCCTGCATCCATTGATTAAACTCTGGCTTACACTGAGTGGTGTTATTGTATAGAGAGTTTTGTCTGTATGTTGATGATTGTTTGTTATACAAGGAGATAAATTGAAGGATTTTTTTTTTTTTTGATAGATTGAATGCTTTTGATTCCAATATTAAATCTATTTTTGAGGGAGAGGAGGGTACTTTAGAATTTGTTAAGCTAAAATTTCTAGATTTAAGTGTTGATAGTCATTTTATTAAAGCAAAAATATATATATATGGCCAGATAGTATCAATTTTTTTACTGATAATAAATTTTCTTCATTAATTTTAAAGGCTTAATAATTTTTAAAATAATACTTATATTCAGATGAGTCAATTTGCTTCTGATTGTATTGAGTTAGGTTATAAACATTAAATCATTAGGAATATTATATTTAATAAAAATGTCTATAAATCTGTTAATAATAAAGATTTAATTGTTTGTGAGAATAAAGAATTTATTTCTTTATCATATAAGTCATCAATTAGTAAATTGATTTATAAGAATAACTTTTTATTGGGTAGTATGAAAGTGTCCTGAAAAAAATGCTGAATTTAAATTCATTATTATATAGTTTATAATAGCCAATTGATAGCAAATTTATTCCTAGTGTAGTTTCTAAGATCTCTTACAGTTGTTATAAATTTTATATAGATCAAAGTATATCAAGTCTTAATGAAAGAGTTAAAGTTTATATGAGTACAATTAAAAATACATATCATAACTCAGCTTTGTATATTCATGAACTGAATACAGGTCTTAGGGAAAAAGTGAATTGAAAAGAAGAAAAAAGAAACTTTGATAATAAAAATTTTTGAATCTGAAACCATCAGTCTCATGATAACATCCTTTGATGTTAAAGGATGTTGGTTTTTAAAGTGAATGATCAAAATACTATTTTGTTTTGTATTTCTATATGTTGTATGTTTTTTGATGAATTTCACTTGAAAGGGTCTATTTGTTAATAGATGAAACCATGATTGTGGAAGAATTTTGTTTTTTGGCTAGTATTGTAATGTTAATATGAATTTGTATTTTATTAATTGTATTGTAAATGAAGCTTATAAACAACATATGAGCTATTATCCATTATAAATGATATTTATTAAGAGGACATGGAACAAAATTTAGTTAATATTGCAGTTCATAATGTATTTTTAATTAATATAATTAGTCATAATATTAGGCATGTTAATTTGTGCAAGCAATCTATAACAAATATTGTAAATATATATATTTTTTAACTTTGATGGGTTTTTATTTACAGATCAAGAAAGTTATGCCTACTCCTGAGTTTCCACCTAAGCGTGTACGAAATTTTAATCAAAAAGTTTTAGAAGAGAGACGGCGAGGCTTGGAAGCCTATTTACAGGTATAGTATAACTTATAATTTAATTTGTGGTATATGTGAATGTAGGTTTTTTATATCCATGTGGAAGAAATACTTCAGAGCCTGTGATTTATTGGATAGTACATCTGCATGCCATAATCATGACAGAATTTGAATCAGAATGAAAAACGAAAATGTTCTGAGAAAAATAAGAATGTACTTCTTAGCTGAAGAATTCTAAGCAATCTGAGTTTTTTCAGAAATGTAGCCTTATTAGATTTATGAAACGAAATAAGGAAGAAGTACAAAAATTCTTACTAATTGTGACTTGACTAATCTGGTGAATGTCATCTCCTTCACTATGTTTTTATGGCTGGATATTGAATAATAATTTGTCTTGGAGTGAGTTTTCGATTCTGTTTTACCATTTACCATGAAAGGCAGTGAGTTTTGCTAAGTAAATAACAATTATTTTAAAAAATATATGTTTTTTTTTTGGGGGGGGGGGGAGATTTCATGAAATATTGAAAGAGAAAAAGCAAAAATATAAATTTTGTATTAGTTTTTAGGTTGAATTTTGTAAGTTGAATATAACAAAAAGCAACAGAAAAAGTGATCCTTATAACACTGTATACATATCTAAGCTATGCTTAGATGGATGTAAATAGAAATATATAAAAGCAGTTATGAACTTTTTTTAAATTAATTCTAATATTTTTTTTTTACCTAAGAATATTTACTAAAATTTTTATTTAAATCTATTTTTGAATTTCATGTTGGCATTATTGTTGTTTCAAAAAAAAAAAATCTTTTGAGTCTAGATAGTAAATTTTGAAAATTTTAATACACAAGTAAACTCCAGATTTTTTTTTTTTTAAGATCTGTTCTACAGCTAATCAAACTATTTTGTCCAGTATTAACCTGTAAATATGTATCTAATTATTACTAAAAGTCCCAGAATTATTCTGAATTGATGAGTATGCTGATTGTAAAAGCAAATATAAACTATGTAATAAAAAGCAGACATCATTTCTAGTGCAGTGTTTTACTCCTGGAAGAGATGAATCCATTTTTTCTTTGAATGATTTACTGCTGAGTATTCATAAGAAGTTTGAGTATCAGACCGACAGCTGGGCCATAATCTTATGAATCTTGAATTCCAGAATCTGACATTCTATAACTGCACCAAACCATGCAGGGTATTAATAATATTTTTTAATTATCATTATTTATTTCCTAATTCATTCTATTGAAATTTAGATTTACTAATAAATAAAATAAAGTTTAAACAATCTATTTAGTAAATAAATCTAACAGTATTTCATAGAGGAACAATAACGGAGAAAGCAATACTAACCATGATTTCCAATTGCCAAATGATAAGGGTTGGAGTGTTTTTTCATCTTTGTTTTAGCTTTTAGGTAAAGAAAACTAGATAACTATTTACCAACCAATGTTGGATAGTTTGCGGGACTAGTTGTAAGCCAATTATATAACTTTTTGAAAACAATTTTATTTGGTCCAGATTCTAACCCAGGTCATAGACATGGGAGACAGATAGAGTAACCTATTAAAATTAACTGTTTTTAGTCTTGATTTTAAAAATCTTCAATTTAAGTTTTTGTTTATCAAATTTATGTCTGAGAGTACATGTATGTTTTAATAAAATTAAAATAATAAAATACTAATAGTAGTGGATATGCACATATAATTGAATAAATATTAAAGATATTTATAAATCAAGACGGTATACATGAAAGGTAGCATAATTAATTATTATTAATTGGATCAGTAAAAATAGTATAATAAACTGACACTAAACTAATAGCAGAATAATGTTAATAATGTTCAATTGGATTATTAAAATTTTTACATATTAAAACTTTATGTAATGCAGTTAAATAATATATGACTTTAAATTTTATATTATACATATATTTGCTTAAAAACATTAATAAAGATATAATATATTAAATAAATTCAAAAATTTATGTATTTAAAAAAGAAAACTTTTATTAAAACCGATCAGCATCTTGCAATTTTTCATTTAATTTTTGGACATAAATTGTTAAATTTATTTTTATATTTATATTTGTATTCATGCTTAGCAACTTGCTCATTTTTTTTAGCATAACTGAAAATGATTTTTTTAAGTTAGATTTTGCAAAATTTGATTCTATAAAATAATAGCTGCTTCATTTTTTTAAAAAAAAAAAAAAAAAAATTCACTCTGGCAAAGTAAGTAGGTCTTTTGGTGACTTCATCATCATCAACTATTATCAATCCACTGCAGGTCTCTCCAAGGTCAATCCATCTTTTCTGATCTTTAGCTTCTCCACATCACCCCTATACACTTTCTTATTTTATCCATCCATCTAACTTGTGGTCTCTTTCTGGGTCTTTTACAATCTCTTGGAATCAATTGTCCATCTATTATCATCTCTTCTAGAAATACATCCAGCCCAACTCCACTTCAGTCTTAATTTTTTCAATAAGATCAGTAACACCTGTTTGTTCTCTTACCCCTATATTGCATTTTCGATCTCTTCTTGTTACTCCTAACATGCAATTCTCCATACTTTTTTGAGTCGTCTGAAGTCTCTGTATTGCTCTTCTATTAAGTGTCCAAGTCTTAGATCCATAAATAAGAACTGGTAAAACACATTTATTAAAAACCTTCCTTTTCAAACACATATTTCACATAGTCATATTTCCTTTTAATATCAAGTTATTTCTACCAAAAGCATTCCAAACAAATTTAATTTTGAGAAAGTCTATTGAACATTACTTTAGTCTTTTTAACATTTATTTTTAGTCTTACTTTCCTACTTTCATCTGATAACTCCTGCAATATTTTCTGCAGCTCTAAAGCATTATTTGCAAAAACAATTACATCATCTACAAAATCTAAATTATTTAAATAATCTCCATTTACTTTCATTCCTTTAGCTTCCCATTTTAATCCACAAAATTCTTCTTGCAGCACTGTTGTAAAAAGTTTTGGAGATATGGAGTTACCCTGTCTTACACTCTTCTCAATGTTGATTATCCTAGTATCATTATGTAATCTAATTGCTGCTGTTGCATTTTTATAAATATTCTTTAAAATATGACAATATTCTGGATCTATCTTGATGATCCAATGATTTAATCGCTGAAGAAATGTTTATAGAATCAAATGCCTTTTGTAATCTACAAATCCAAAACATAATGGCAACTCATATTCATTTGTCCTTTCTATAACTTCTCTCAATACCTGGATATGATCTATTTTACTAAAACCACTTTTAAATCCAGCTTGTTCTCTTGGTTGGTGGAAATCCAATGTTTGCTGTAGACGAATTGTAATTATCTTGGTAAAAATTCTGTATAAAACTGATAAAAGGCTGATAGATTTGTAATATCTTCTTTATTACCTTTTTTAAATATTAATACTGCTTTCTTCCAATCATCTGGTACATCTTTATCATTCAGACATTTGCTATATAACTTTATTAAAAAAACAATTATTTCTTCACTTGCTTCTTTTAATATATTAATTATAATTCCCTCATTATCTGAGGTGTTTCCTTTCTTCATAAATTTAATTACATGTCTCACTTCTTCATTTAAAATTCTGGGCAATTTGGAAGATATAATAGACATATGAGGTACTTTTTCTTTATTACTATATAATTCTTGATAGAAGTTTTCTACCCATTTCATGATGTCTTTTCTCTTTTTAGTAATAATTCCATCTTTTTTTTCTTATTGGAGATATAAGTTTCCTACCAATACCAAAATGTTGTTTTACACTCTTGAGACTTTTATTCTTTTCTACAGCTTTTCTTACTAGTTCACAGTTATACTTTCTTTACAAAATTTGAGGTATTCATTGCTTTTTCATGCATAATTTTTGTATATCTTCATTTTTCTTCATAAATTCTCTAGTCTCAGTAGAAATTTTATTGGTCAATTGTTGCTTTTTTTTACCAGATATCTTTGTTGCAGTTTTTAAAAGTGTATTAATAATTTTCTTATTAATTTCATTCATATCTGAATCATGTTCAAAATCTACTAATACTTGAAACTGATTTGTAAGTTCTAATTTAAATTCATTAGAATGTTTATAAGATTAGGAATATCAACTGTAAATATTGTTTTTCTTAATAATTTTTGATCATTTCCTGTGTTAAATTTATTAAGAACACTACAATCTTGAAATATGTATTTTCTGTTAGTCAAAATATAATTCAATTCTGCTATACCTTCATTTGGATGCTTCCATGCCCATTTCCTTTTAACGTTTTTCTCAAAAAAAGAATTCATAATATAAAGTTTTTCTTTTTCTGCAAATTCCACAAGTCTATGTCCTCTCTCATTTCTATTAACATAACCAAAATTACCTACATCACTTTCATTTGTTTACCAATTCTAGCATTAAAGTCCCACATAACAATTTTAAAGTGTTGTTTACTCTGATCCAAAGCCTTTTGTACATCCATTTAAAAATCTTCTACTACTTCATCACTAAGAGAACTTGCTGGGGCATAAATCTGAATTATCTGCATTTGCTATCTGCTGTTAAGTTGTATAACTAATCTTGCCACTCTGTTCATACACCACAATCTCCATAATGTTATCTTCCACTTTTTATTTATAATGAATCCTAATCCACTTGTATTTCCAATATATGTTCCTTTATAATATAGTACATATCCACTTTTTAAATCAATTGTCTCTTCACCTTTTCTTCTAACTTTACAAAGTCCAATAATATCCCATTTAATATAAGACAGTTCTTCTAATTCTTGCAATTTTTCTTTACTTGAAAGTGATCTACAGTTGTAAGTACGTGAATAAAAAAGTTATCAAATGGCAGCCTCAGTCCACAATCAGGAGATTCTTAGCACCCTTCGCTTTTGGCCACCAAGGCCGTGATTTATTTTTGTCTGTCATGATTGTATATATTTATTGGAAAAATATTTATCATTTACACATACATTGATTCTGCCTTATCTGGCAACTGAAAACAAAGACCATGCTGTTTTTAGATCTTAAACTCAGAGGTAAAAAGCCAATAAACTCATCACGCTGGCTAATACGTGTTGGTGAGCCGCCCATCCATGTTCATAAACTATATGAATAATCACATAATAATAACAGCTCCAACAACAAGAACATATGGAATGGACATTAGGAAATTGCCCTGCTTGGTTCCTTTAAGGCCTCCAAGAGGAATCAAAGGGTCTCCTTTCAAGATGGTTGGTTTTTGTCTCATTTCATAAAAGATAAAATTTATAGCAAAATAAAATTGCTTTCAAAAATCACAAATTTACTTCACTGAGATAAATCTATATCTGAATTAGATTTTTCTTCATTTGTTTTAAAATGTAATTTGCTTTTAAATGTAGTTTCTGCTTATCACTAACTATTTCTCATTAAGTCATAATTGTGGTCTCTGATACTGTGCAATGTTTTTAAATGGTCTGCAATATATATGTTTTATTCTACTTGGATGACTTTTAATTTCATATTTAGTTTGCAAATTTATCTCTTTGTTTATCATTTAAAAGATATTGATGACATGTAATTATAGAAAATACAACATTATACCTATATACAAATAGATAACGGGCAATATTATATTATGAAATATTGATTTGTATCATTTTTGTAAATCTTCTGTTATAAAATTGCAAGTTGTGTAAGGAAAGCATAGAAAATATTAGATATCTGTTGATTGAATGTAAATCCTTGAAAGTAGAAAGGATATAAATATTAAAGTTGTGGAATAATAAATATAAAGAAAGTGATTATACAGAAAGTGGGTTATTGATTTTTATGCTTGGTTTGAGAAAAGATAACGGGGATTTAGATATAAAAGCCATGGAATTGACAAAGATTATGTTGTGGAAATGGGATGTAGCAGGATATGGGAAAACTTAGAGTGGGTAAGGTAAAGTGGCTAACAGGTTTCTCTAGGCATAGTTGCTGAGAGATTCCTGACTCCATATAAGTAGAGATCACACTGCATCACATCACATCACATTGATGAATACTGTTTTTGTTTTTTTTTATTTCACCATAAGCAGTTTCCGGAATGGCTTTGGTTCTGTAGTGAGTCCTTTGTAAAATAGATGTTTTTTTTTTTTGCCTATATAAACACATTTATAAGGATGTGTGTGTGGACTAATGTATACTTTCACATTTACTTGCAGATGAATATATAGATGCATATATAACATACGCATGTATAGTGAGTTATATATGTATGAAGTTTCTTGAATATCTCGTTTTTAATGATCGCATATTTTAACTGAGATATGCATAAGTGATCTGAAATATCTATTTTTTTATTATATAATAAAGTAGTTATGCTAAAACTGCAATTTGTTTACAGTATTTGAAATTCTTTCGATGACACTTTTTCTTTTTCTCATTCCATAAAATAAGTTTTAAATTGTAATGAAATATCAATGTTTAAAACTTCTGATCATCCTTTTAAATTATGAATAGGAATCATTCAATATTGTAAACTATAGGAAGTGAACCATTTTAGAAAGTATTGCTGAATATTAAGATTGATTCGGGCTTGAAAAATCTCCAGGGAATAAATTCATCCAGGGATGAGTTGACTAGAATTGAAAACGATTGAAAATGTCACTCCAGGGTAAGTTCAATCTATTCTTGACCATAGGTGAATCAAGTGATCAGTCACCCAACTCATTTCAAATCAACATTAAACAGGAAATAGTGTTTAACTCTTCTAGTTTAATGATAACTCTTAATCAAGTTCTGCAAGAAAAAGCCTTTCATTTATTCATTTTTTTTCAAATTTACTATTGTAATTAGTCTGCTCCCATTAGCTGATGAAAAATTTCTGACTGACATTTAAAACTAAAAAAAAAAAAAATAACTCGGATAATTTATAAAATAGTGTACTGCATTTGATTATTTTTTTTTGTATAATAATTAATTATTTTTAAATTAGAAATAAATGATATTCAATATTTTTTTTTTCTTTAAAAAAGAAATATAGGACTTAGTATCATTGCTAGTGTTTTTTTTCGCTTCTAAATCTGGAATTTCTTTTAAATTGAATTATCATTAAACATATTTTAATATGAATAATAATTAGGGTTTTTGAAAGCCAATTACTTTTTGTATGTGTGTGTGTAATGTCGTATTATAGTTTTTAAATGTAAATATTTATTTGTTCAAATAAACTAGGTTTATCAGTCTTTAAAGGATCAATTTAAATACACTGCGATTTTATATATCCCATAATATACATAATATTTTGTTTTTCATATTGAAAAAATAAAATAAATATAGCAGGCTTTTTTTCTGATGAGATCAAACCTCATGAAAAATACCAAAATAAAATTGTTACTAATAGAGATTACATTAATAAAAATTTCTGTTTTTAATATTATTATAGTATATCTGATTGATTGTAATAGCAGATGTAGTTCTGTTGAATTATAATACTAATAAGATGTTAGTTATCAACTTATATATATTGTACCTATTGAAATTTGAGATATATTTCAGTATGTGGTAAGATGTCAGTGAAAAATTTTTTTTTTTTCTTGTTTGATTTTTGGATGTGAATGTGTTAACTTATGAAATATTGAATTGTGTTGCTATGATGTCAGTAATATTAATATAAAATTGTTTATTATTAATTGCATTATAAGAATGTAAATTGACTTTTTTCATTTTAAGCAATTACACATAGGTATAGGGGGGTTCTCTTCTTCAATAAGAATCACCATAATCATCATGAATCAAACAACAAGTGTTACTTTATGATGCGACTGTAAATAAATTAATTAGTAGGTCAGATTCGCGATCTTCTGAAATATTTTTTTTAATATTATTTTAAACTTTGTAAATAAAGATTACCAGGGTATGGACTTATATCATGGGATTTAGCATGAGGTTATCCATTGTATTTATCTCTGAAAGTGATAGAAAGCCATCTTTGATTTCTGCAATTCTATATGTTAATATGGTTAAATTAGATTTGTTATTTAATAAATGAGGTTAAATTATTTTAATCTCTGCCTTGTCATCATTATTATGCATTCACACCACTAATATCCACTATTTCTTCTTAAATGTATATTGATATTAGGAATATTTTGGGAGAGTGTGTTAATTGATCCTCTCTTATATAGAAGCGCAGTAGGTGTTAATCTGAGTAAGCCCATTAATGAAGAGAACCGAGTGTGAATTCTCCCTGAGTTTGAATACAGAGGCATAATGGAGCCAGAAAGGGGCATGAGATGTGCACAAACTAGTCCAAATTACATCTAGATTTAATGAGTAAATATTAAGCTAGTCCATTGAAAGTAGATGTGATCATAGGCTAAGCGTTTCATCGTGCCATCACCAGCATCCTACCTGAAGACCTCCAAGTTCGACTGTAGTTAGATGTGCTCCCCCTTTCTTATGACAACGATCGCCCGTTATACAAATCAGTTTTAAACAAAAAATAAAAGAAGCAAACAAAAATAATTGATTAAAAACTTTCAATATTAAAAGTGATTGAAATGTTAGTTTGAAGTGAGGTAAGTTATTGTACTATAACTATGTGCTGTTTTGTGTTATTTTTATATTGGAGAAGTAAAGCATTGGAGAGAGTAGTAATTCACTAGTGACTAGTATTTTTAATTGATGTAATATAGTTTTGACTGATCTAATGTATTATCAATGAAGGAAAATGGTAGAGAAGACATACGTTTAAAATAATATTCAGGGTATAAATGATTTAGATTCCTATGTGATGTAATTAAACAGAAAAAAAAGGGTGTCAATTTAGTTCAGTGTGCAATATTATTTAAAATGTTTTTTTTTTTTTTTATTGTTCTGATTTTTGCCTTGTGTAAAAGTTTAGAATCTAGTTAAAATATGAAATCAATTGATTACTACAAAATGATATCTATGATTAAGTAAAATGTTACTGTATCCATGCAGCAGAACAATAAACATATAACTAAAATTGTAGATAAAACTTACCTATTACAACTATTCATGAGCATTTTTACAAGGAAGGTTTAATGGAGCTGGCATGTCATTTAGCACTCCTGGAGAAGTTGCATGTGTTGATGGTTAAAAAAATATGCTTTCTTTTGTACTTTCAATGTGAAAACAACAAAGCTGTTTCTTTGAGCACTTTTGCAAAGTGTTGCCAATCCTCATTGCATTCAGCAAGAAACACTTTAAGGCCCTTAGTTGTTTTTTTTTTTTTTGTATACATGACACTTTTGGGAGTTTTCATTATGTTTTCAGAGATTAACTAGACTGTGATCTTCTTAGAATGCAGAGCCAAATGTGTAATTATATACAAAGTTGTACTATTTATTTTTATTAAAGGAAATTTATCAAGTAATCTGTCTAATAAGGCATTCCAAGAAACATAAATGTATTTTAGTAGTCTGATGTTTTGAAGCCATGTACTCTGTATATAAAATATACACTTTTGATAACAGCCATAATGTTTGTTAGAAATGGCTCAAGACCATTGATTGGACTTTCTTCTCCAAACATACCGAATTCATTTTTATTGGCTAAATCAACTTCACCCATATAGCAGTTGTACATTTTTATTTTTGAGTGGGAGTGTATATAAATGTAATAACTCATATTTTATGATTTCTTTTAACAGCTTCATTTCTATAGGGTGGATAAGCAATAGTGAGCATAAGAATTGACTTATTATCCAATCAAATTAAAACTGAAGACCACTTCATTATCAATTATAAAATGTGTGTCTTCTCTTTCCATCATTTTATAATTTTTATAAATTTCTTTGATGTCTGGAATACTCTTTCTATCTATACTTAGTGTGCCATATCAATAGAGTTATATTTTCTAACTGTATTCTTGTAAAAAAAATCTGTCATAAAAATAATATATGGCTTTGCAGATTGTGATACTTCTGCCTGCATACAAATCTATATGGGGCACAACTATTTCTACAGAACCACCATTTAGATTCCCATTTTACAAGTTTTGATAGATCATTTTTACTTCATGTTTTCCAACCAGTAAATCAACAACCACTTCTCTATGCATTTAATATGCAGTTTTAAAATATACATTGCAATTGGAAATTTTATAAATTTATATCAAAATTTTTACTTTTAACACTTAGCATTTTTTTAATTGTTAAAATGTAAACAATTTATTATATAATAAAATTTAGTTCTGATCATAATTTTTGAAAAAGAAAGGGCTACTGTTTCTTATCAGAATTATATACACCTGGGTCTCTTTTTACGCGGACTTATTTAACACGATTTTGAATTTACGCGATTCATGTTTCACAGGAAGTTGAACTCCGATAATGCGCTATTACTTTAAATAATAAATTTCGTGCACTTACGTTATATTGAAAGTAATAGCACATTATTGGAATTCGACTTTCATCTTAGTAATTTCAATATTTTCAGTGCTTTATAATAGTAAGATTTTATGCAATAATGAAATTACAATCATGATTTCCACATTTTATGTATACACACATTAAATTTTACAAGATTATAATGTAAATTTGTTCAAACATTGTGTGTGTTAATTTTGCATTTTAAATCACATTCTGTTTTTGCTTTTCAAAAAAGAACGTAATCAATTATTAATCATTTAGTGTCCACAAGTTTATTTTTAAAAGGTGAGTAATAGCAGTGGCACAATTAAATTTGACAATTAAAAATTAAAATCTGATTTTTAATTGTAATTAACAATTTAAAAATTACTTACGGCGACTTGAAATTAATGTGATGTAAAACGAAATTTGATTTTTAAATGGAATTGAAAATTAAAAAATTAAAGACAAAAATAAGAATTTAATTTTTAGTTGTTAGTTTTAATTAAATTTTTCCCAGCAGTGGTGAATAAATGTCTTTTTATTATCATAAGTCTAAGTTCATAAACAATTAATAAAATCATCGTCTCAAAGATTAATTACTAATTACGTTGTCAACAGAAAACCATTAACACAATATGAGAGTGAACTTGGTGTTAGTTGTATTTCCTCTTGTGAAGAATCTTTATTTTTTACCAGTTTGCAAACGAAACTGTTTATCAGCAAATAGTGATAATAATTAAAACGTGTATAAAAAAATGTAAATTACCGTACTGTAAATTATGCATAAAAATATATTATTTTGAATAAAATTAAATATCATAGTTAAAAAAAGTTTGTCTTGTATCAATTTTTTTCAAATTTGAAATTTTTTATTAGTCATATTTTATTTCTTTTATTTATTTTTTTTTTGTGTGAATTTTAAAGTAAATTTTACGTTGGTGCTTTGCTTTTATGCGAGTTTTGAAAAATCACAGTCCATATCCCCCCTTTTTCAAGGTAAGTTACGTCTATTTTTGCGCGATTTCGTTTGCGTGCGTTTTCTGAGGAATCTATCTATCGCGTAAAATGAGACCCAAGTGTACTCTAATTTATGGACAGGATATCTAGTGTAAATGCTTACTATCTTTCTGGAAAATGTTGACAAGCCATGGTGTGATAGATTTTACCTAGCTCTAAACTTTTTTTCCTTTGATAGCATATATGTTATCTCAAAAATTATTTTTTTATATATTTTTCTAACAAACATTAATTTAAAAAAAAATTTAAATTGAATACTTACCAGTGATAGAAAATTTAAGGTAAAGTGACATTTTTAAAATTAACATTTGTCACATACTAGGATTTTTTTTTCTTCTCTTTCTTTTTTTAAAAAACTGTAGCCACCATTACTTTTGCGAAATAACTAACAGAAAACTTATCAGAAAAGCTAAGGCATAATAAATTATTGATTACTTTTTTTAATAATTTTCATCTCTTTAATTTTGCATTAAGAAATTGATGACTATTTCCTGTGTTGAATCTATTGTGAAAATTTTAGGCTTGAAATACATATTTTTTTTATTATTATTCAGCATATAATTCCATAAGCTATATTTTTATTTGAATACTCCCAGATTTATTTTAGTTTAGTTTTGTTTTTTGTAAATTTCATAGATCTCTCTGTCCCTTACATTTCTGTGACCATAGCTAAATTTACTCACAACCCTTTCATTTTTCAATCATTTTTTAATTCTAGTATTAAAGTCTTCTATGATAACTTTAATATATATATTAAATAAGAAAATAAAAAATGTAAAGATACTTCCAGTTGGATTTATTATAGTGGCACTAAATAATTAATAGTATTTTTTTTCCTTACAAATAGTTTTGTATGTATTAATTTAATAAATGTTTACATTATTTTAATGAATGTTTACAACTTTAATGACAAAAGAGAGTGAGAATTATTTAAACATAACCTTTCAAATAATTAATTTTAACAAAAGACTTTATAAAAAATAATTATTTATTGTGTAAAATTAAAAAAACAACCTTATAAATTCATTTTGCTAGAAAAGTTTAATAAAAATATCTTTTAATGCATAAATTTTGATATATATTTAAAAAAAAACATTTTTAATATACATATATATATTTATAATTATATTATGTATCCAATTAACAAAAATATATTTCAAATGAAATGATAGCTTTCAAAGTACATAAACACTTATCTTTTTTTTATTTTTATATGGCATGGCATCAGCTGGGAGGCGAACCCGCAATAACCATCTGCAACCAATTGCTTGCTTGCAAGGCGGCTGCGCTGATCTCTCAGCTAACAACGCTCGACATTTTTTTTTTTTGTAGTCCACTCTAATCAATGTCTGTCAAATTTCTAGAACTGGAACAGAAATTTCAATACTTTTTTGATTGTTAATTACTCAACAATCTAAATTAAAGAATATTTAGCATTAGAATAGAAATGTTCCACTCAAAAATTATAATAAAATTATTTAGTTTTCATTTGATTTAATGTCATAATGTTATATTTTCAAGTGATTTTTGCCCAGATAAGAGTTCTATTCCATAATAGTGCATTCCAATCATGTAAAAGTTTAAATTTTGCAAAACCAACATACATGGAACTGCAATGAACAAATTGAAAAAGTCAAAGGCGAATGAATGTTCATAAATCAATTCTTAGCTAATTTAAAGTAAAATAAGAAATCCAGTTCCTGTAGAATTGTTGTGTTCAACTGTGTCATGGTATTCCAATATCACATAAAACTGACAAGCTAATCATACAATTATTATTTTTTTGTGTGTGTGTGAAATAATAATGATATTTCTTTTTTCTTCTTTTTTTTAAAGAAATTTAGATTATTATTTGTAACTTTTTTAAAACATTTTCATTTTCTATAATATTTTTTAAAAGATTAAAAAAAAAAAAAAATTTCTTCTAAAGTATCCTCATTGTTTAATTCTAGAAATTACTATTATATTGTTTTGCATATACAGCCACCTTTTTCTTTTAATATATGTCTTTTCTCTCATTTCTACCCCTCCCCCTTTTATGTTTCTAATTTGAGTCATAGCCTCTCATACCATTTGTCATCTTTCAGCACTAACTATAACTAAAATTGTGTATTTGATAACTGTATTTTTGCCTTTTAATGATATATATGCAATTGTGTCTCTATGCAAGTAAATATGAGAATAAAAGTATCTTTTTTTTTACCCTAGAATTACAATGATTATACTCTTTACAACTGGCCATGATTCTTTTTTATCTTTAATATTTGTGGGGGATTTTTCCTCTTAATATATATATATATTTCTATCTTGCAATGTTTAGTAAACTATTAATAGAGTTACATTTTAATGATTTGTGTGTGTGTTTTTTTTTTTTCATAGCTCCTCTTATATTATAATAGAATCCCTATTTAAGATTTTATGCTTAACTTTTCAGCTGACGAAGCAGCCATATTGAATATTTAAAGCATTATGTTAAACCACAAATTTTATCATAACTTAAGTTTGTATTACTCAAAAATGAGATATATATATATATTGTTTGAAACATAAAACACTAAGAATATAATTAAGCTGAAAAAAATAGTCATTGATATTCAAAGTAATAAAAAAAGAGTAAAAGTTAATATTTCTAATAATTATTTTCAAATTATTTCATAAATTCAAAATTATCTTGCATACAACTTAAAATTATATTTTTGTTATTAGGTTAGTTGGATTCATCATAAAATTTCAAAAAATTGGTATATAATAACAATTACCTAAGGTAATACATCACTTGAAAACTTTGTAGAATAGACATTAGTATCGTTCATTTTTCCTAGTAGCCCTTCAAAATGTATTTTCACACAGAAGTTTGCAATGAATATGTCATCCCTAATAACATCCCTTATAACAAGTAGTTAATATTGATCAATAATTAATATAATTTGAATATTATAATAAAGAACATCAATAATGTTTGTAATTTATTAAAAATTACTACTAAAATAGTCACTATATACAAAATAAAATAATAAAATAAAATAAAAGAAGTGAATGAATTACTAAATTCATTATAGAATTAAGCTTGAGGTACATAAATTAGTAGTTTAGAGTCACTGTAATAAAGTATTATTTATCCTATCTTTATAAGTTTCGAGGGCTCATATTGCTTCATGCTACTATGACAATAAATTTAGTAATAGTTTTTTAAACTGCCACCTTTCTTTGAATTTGATATATATGCAGCTTTAAAATTTATATTGCTGTAATGTATAATCAACCTAAGTTTATATACTGTCAAAATCCTTATTTTTAGCATTTGTATATTTTTATTATTATTAAAATGCAGACAAGACATTATAGAAAAATCTGTCATAATATTTTCAAAATATGTTCATCGTTGTATTATATCACCTAATTCAAATAGTGGATCCAAGCCCACATCATAGCAAAAAATGCAGATAATTCACGATATAAATGTATACAATCATGAGCTTTTTTTTAATGTTTTCAATAATAATTTTTTTAAACAAAGGCAAAATAGTGCCACCCTGTGCCAAACAGAGTAATCAATGGATGCCAAAAGGCTTGTGCATAAAATTCCTATCTAGTGCCTACTCATCCAATATCCCCACTGTTTGGAGAGTTTTGCCTTTGTTTACAACAATTATGTGCTAGTATAGACATGGTGATCATATGAATAATTTTTTTGTATATTTTTATCAAATATAAATTCAAATAATAATTAAAAAATATATAAAAATAAAATAATAATTTAAAAGTATATAAAAATAAATATTTGCCATCAGGCTCCCATAATGTTGTCTTCTAAATACATCGGTAAAATCTTTTATTTTTTCCAATGTATTTTTCATGGCAAATACCTTTCCATTAACTATCAAAAAACTGAGACAAAGACAAAAATAAATAAATTTACTTCATCACAAAAATTATCATAAAATTTTTATTTTTTATTGTAGAAAAATAAAACTTACCTTTTCGGAAAGTAGAAAAAAAAAGATGGAAATGAAGGTGTAGAAAGCACATGCATAGACTGCGTAGAGTTAATATTAAGGTTAATGTGGTTGTTTATAATTTTAAAATTCTTGTGTACTTTAAGCGCTAGAAATAACAAAATTGTTACAGAAAATTGTTTTCTTGTGTCTATTTTTAATTCCTGCTAAAATTTGTTTGTTTGAAAAATTTATTTTAAAAAAATAATAATAAAATACTTTCAGATTATTTCCTTTAAATACGAATAAATTATAAATAAATAAAAGAATCACAATCATAAATCAATTATCAATTAAATTAGTTAATTATATTATTTATTTGTATATACCTTTATTTAAATTAGTAAATATTTTTTGTAAATTGGAAGTTCTTTATATGGTAACGCTATAGGGAAATACAGTTCATATCTGGGGTGATGGTCACCAGTACATGAACATCAACTGCCCTAAATTGGTTAGCTGTTGGTAACTCTACAGAAAATTGGGGTTTAAACCATGAGGAATCTGAGGAATTGTATTTTTATTCTCAAGTTAAAAAAATGAAATATAATCTCAAAAGGGCTGAGCATAATAGATCACTCTGAGAGATCAGCATAGCTAACTATAAGTTCACCAGCACTATCCAAAAATATAAAGAATAGTCAAAAGAAATAACTATTCATCATCATGAATGATCAGCAAACAAAACTAAATTAATACAATAAATCAACAGTCCATCTTATGGCTGGATTTGAACAATATAAAATATAAATCAACAGTGAATCTAGGGACTGGATTGGAAATGGGTCATCTCTAGGTCAGGCTAGCTTTTAAGCTTTTGTCAGCTTGGGACAATTATTTAAACATTAATTTGCATGCACCAACTTAAGTGCTCATCCATTAGAATATATAATCATCAAACAATAAGGCTGGGCCATTAAAAGATGCTGATCAATATCAATGTTATGGCCACATAATACCATTAATGTACTGGTCAACTATAAACTTAATTTCTAATAAAGACCAAACTAAATAAAAGATAGTGCATGGACTTTGAAGAATATTCTCTTCATGCCAAGCCAGGAATCGCCATCATCATCTGAATGCCCATACACTAAATATAAACCCATATCCCATATAGCTTTTATGTACAGATCTAGCTTAGGAAGCAAGAACTCTATAATTTATTACTATGAGAGGAAAATAAGTAAATCAACTTATCAAAATATCCTTAAGCAAATCATAAGCTTCCATCATTTGTAAATAAATAGTTTTATTGGTATTATCAAAAAAAGAACTAAATCTTAGAATACAAGCTGTCATGATATAAGGTCATACACACTGCTCTTCGTGAGACAGGAATTGGATAGAATAAAGTAATTAAGACTAGAAAGAATATTTGTTTTGAAAACAATTATTTAATATCTAATTAGCAAAAAAAATGATATGATAGTAGATAATTTCAAACATCCATTTCATTATAAATAAATATACAGTTTGATAAAATTATATTAACCTATCAAGTAATTTTTATTCATGGATTAACTTTCAGTTAATTAGGTTTCAATTCATTAGGTTATTTTTTTAAAATAACTAAGAGTTTTTAAATATTTTCAGAAATCAAAGATAGCAGTCTTTGATTCTACTCAGAGGGCAAGTTGAGAGAAAAAAACTTATTACATTTATGAAACAAACAAAAAAATTATATTAATGAAAATATAGTGTGCACACATAAAATCAATAAAAAAATACCCACAGCCATAGCTCTCTTGTTTATAAAGGTCTTTTCAGTTGCAACTTCAGTTTTTCTAATGAAGTTTCTTCTTGAAGGCTTCTAAACATGAGCCTGGTTAAATTTGTCCTCTCCTGCATCTGTAGCAATTGCAGGTAAATGAAAATAGCAATTTTGATCATTTGGTTTTCCTCTTGAATTTTCAGGTAAGACAGATGTAGGCAGAGACTTTTGTTGCTCTTGGTTGAAGGCAAGGCTACAGATTGCATAAAAGAGATTTTACTATCCCTACATTTTCTTCCAGTGATCGTAGGTTATATGGAGGAAGGTGATGCCTAGCTTTTAGCTGAACTTAGCACATGGTTTTTATTGTACAAACCATTTTTAGTGCTAAACCAATAGTTTGCTAAAAGCTTGATGCAAAAAATACTGCTATTTTATTCAGTAGCTTGGTATCAGCTGGATTAAGCTTGGACTGCTCTCTCTTCAACAGCTACATTAGGAATAATTTCTTCTATCTTTTTCAGCAGCAGAATTAAGATTTGACTGCTCTCTTCAACAGTTAAGTTAGCAACAACTCTTTCCAGACACTTGGATATAATGTTCACACCCCACATATTTTTTTAAAAACAATCTTGCCCACAAACAATTACAATCTGTCTCTTACATTATCATTTTCATGACAACCAATTAAATAAAATTTTATAAAAACAATTCTTCAGACAATTCTCTTCTTAATCATAGAGATTGAAACAAGTTAAGAACAAGAAGTTAATGACATAAAATTCTTGACATTCCTTTGTAAAAATCAAATCTTGCAAAAAAAACCCACAATAACAAGATGATCTGTTAATTGCACTTATTTGATTCTTCCTTTTCATTAAATACAGATAAGGAAAGGAAAACAACTCTGATAAATTAAAATTTACAAAATTAGTAAAATCCTATTTTTGCTCTTTCCTTTTATTTTTTTTTTTTTAGAAAATATACTTAAATATATTTAATGTTTGAGAATTTTCATACTATCATATGGGAATTTTACAATGATTGAGTTAAATAATGACTAATAAAAATAGGTCTAAGAAAATGTAAATATTATTTCCCCTCATTATTTTTTAATTCTCAAATTTGAGGAATATGCTGTCAACTATTTAATTATTTATTTGTTTTTTCTAGTGCAACTATGTAACCAATTGGTTGCATTACCCCGGACCTTTATGGGAAATGAAATTGAGTTGAACCCATTTCTTGATATTTTAGTTTGATTCAGCCAATTTCATTTCACTGCCACAGAAATTTGTTAGTCATGCTTTGCTATGCGTCAGTAATTCCACAGACTTTCATGCCGGGATACAATTTATTTAACATTGTTGGGCTATTTTTCAAAAACAATTGCCTCATTTATTTGATCTATTGTTAGTCACGCTTCACTGTACACTAACATTTACACAGACTTCAACTTGGGATATAATTTTTTTAAGTAAACTATGTTAGGCTATTTGACCACTGGTAACAGTCTCATTTATTTGATCTATTGTTTTTTTTTCTTGAGTTGGGATGATTATTGGTTTAATATAAGCATCCCTGCCTCTGGCATGATAGTGGATAGAAAACTTCATTATAGAACATAAAATTGCAATGCAACCTGAGCACCATAAAAGCCATCTCAGTTTAAACACAAACGTAATTTACTACCCAGAGGCACACTGAGAGAATAAAAATGACCACAAAAATGTTTGGCCATGTGGAATACTTTGCTCATTTACTTTATGAGTTTTATAGGTTCCACACTCATGACCCAATTCTGTGCCTGATAGACAATTCAGTATTCTATTGATAAAAAGCCCAAATCCTCTGAGGGGCCTATTTGAAAAAAGTTTAAACCTTAGGTAGGTGTAGGCAGAGATAAAACTTTGGAGCATCATAAACCTACTGCATCCCTATGCCTATAAGAATATCACCATACACCATTAGCACTGAAGGCAAAGCTATAATGCTTCCTAATATTTACTCCCAATTTTTTCAAAGTATCTTTTTTCCTCAGTTTCATTGTCTTACTTATATTTGTTTTCTACTTTAGGAAACTGAGGGTCATGATAAGTTCTCCGATAATAACTATGTTGTGAGGTGAAATACTTCTAGTTTGTCCAATTATGTTGTGTTCTGTCATGGAATGAAGAACAATATTCCTGATGAGTATTTCCTTCATGAATGTTTGATTCACTTTTGGATCCTCTAACTATTCAGATTTTGGTCAGAGTATTTATGTCACCAGTTCTTCCTTTTTCATGGTGGCACTTTATTTCTTCTGTTACACCATGGTGGTGCCTTGATTTTTCACTTCCATATTGGATAGCATTCATATGTGGATTATTATCTCCTTTGTATGTCAATTTAGTTGGAGGTTTAAATCCCCCTTTCTTTTCAGCATATGCAGGTTTGTTGCTGTCAAATGCATTTAACAGTTCAGCCACCTGCTCAATTGTCTGCCTGTCAATGCCAGTCAACATCCTTTCAATTTGGCTTGGGAAGCTGTGTCTTAATATTTTTATTATTTATAATTCTGAGAGAGAATCTGCAGTGAGTGCTCCCAATTTCGCTACTTTCTTTCTAAAAAAATGGAGTGTATGGCTCACCAGAACACTTCTCTTGAGATACTTTATGTTTAACCCCTTCTTGGTAATCCTCATCTCCAATAGCATTTCACGATTGCCTGCTTGAACTCAATAAAATTGAGGATGGGTGAATAGCGAATCCCACCATGCCTGGTATGCATCTTGAAGATGTCTACAAGCTATTGCTATCTTTGCCTCTTCAATTATGGCATTAATGCTGAAATAACTTTCCAGACTATTGATGTATGCAATAGGTGCCTCACCAGCATTTCCTAAAAAGTTCTTATTTTAAGAAACTGGTTTACAATTCCAGGCATTTGGTTTGTATATTGACTCTCTTTACTTCCTCCATCTTTGTATTCTTCATTTTCTTTTTTTTAAATGTATATATGACAGTTTTTCTTTTTGTTTGATCATCTTGTCTATAGTCATCCTCCAATTGTTTTACTATTTCTAGGATTCTATCATCATCTCTGACCTACAGGAATTTAATTTTATTAGCCAGGTCATCTATATGCTCTTTACCAATTCCAGGCTTCACTGACTTGCCTCCTGCACTTGGCTAATTTTATTATCCATTACTTCTTATATCTCTTTTATTTTCATATTTTGTTCTTTGTTTTGTCTCACTTCATTCAGAATTTCTTCTTTAATCTGTTTGATTTATTATGCTATTTCATTAGCCATATTTTTACTGTTTTCTGTAGCATATCTACTTTTATTTCTTTCAACATTTTGTCTGTTGTTTTTCTATTTCTGCTTCTCTTTGTTGATTCTTTGTATTATCTTCTTCTCTTTGATGGTCTCTTTTATTCTTTTATTCTCTTTGTTTATTATCTTCTTCTCTTTATTGGTTTCTCTTTTTATCCTCTTTTCTTTGTTTATTATCATCTTCTCTTTGTTGGTCTCTTTTTTATTCTCCTCTTTAAACATTTCTAATAATTGGGATAACATGGAAGCCTCCTCTATTCTCTGCATTTCTTCCATTGGTTGCTGACCATCTTCTTTTGGATTGTGTTCTTCCATCTTTTTCATTTTTCCTCTTGTTAGCATATGTTTCTATTATAGATTTTTTTTATTCTCGAAATAAAACTGTATTGAATTATTTTTATACAAGAACTACAAATCTCAACTTTAAAAAATATATCATAAAATAAGCTTGACATCACCTCCTCTTCCATGCAACCATATTTCCCATTATCTCCTCTTCCATGCATCCATATTTCCTATTATCTGAAATGACTACTACATTACCATTACTCCATATCTGCCTTCCCTTTAACTTTATTGTCTCAATACCTGGTATTATTTCATTAATTTATTTCCTCTACTTTATTCTCAAATTCTATCCTGTTCATGTGTGTGTGACCAATTTGTATTGTATTTTTTTAATAATCATAAGTATATATGGGTGTTCAAACACAAGTTCATGTCAAGAACTATTTATAAAAAAACTTTTTTTTAGAGATCTGATGAGAATCTGACAGCAAAATAATGTATAGTGATTTGCAATTTTGGGATAGATACAGAAACCAATCACTGAACTATAAGTATATAATGCAGCATGAACTCCCAAAAAATCTATCTCAATTTAGACACTATAAGCTACCTCAACCTTTGATATGGAATAAAAATGCAAAAATCTTTGCAAAACCCTGCTCTTTTGAATGTTAAGGGCTGGAAAATATGAACTATGCCTTGCTCCCTTTCTTGGAGGCAGGACTATATTAACTGAACCATGATAAAAGAAATACGAAAATCAGAGGGTTAGAGCAATGCCTGAGAAAGAACACTCCATGCAGTTGCATGAAAAACACTCCATTCTCAAGCACTCCACCCATCACCAAAACTGAAAGTACATTCTAAACAAATTTCAACGGTCAAAAGCTTAAACCAATCTCCAAAATTATGCCTTGATTATCTGTTCAACTTTAAATATGAACTCCTTAAATAAACACTAATATTTCTATTTTATAATTTATAATTAAATTATAATTATCATCCTCTATATTCTTGTCACATTTTCCAGCAATATGTTTAAATTAATTCTATATCAAAATACAGAATTATATTTTTCAGGTGTATTTCTGAGATTCAAGTTATGTTGTCACGGATGATCAGAACCTGATCATTATTATGCCCACAGTTGGGTTGCTACATGGAAATACACTGGGGTGATGGTAACCAGTATGCAAACATCAACTGTCCCAGATTGGTTAGCCATTGGTAACTCTACAGAAAATTGGGGTTTAAACCATGAGGCATCTGACGAATTATATTTTTATCCTCAAGTTAAAAAAATAAAATTTAATCTCAAAAGGGATGAGCATAATAGATCACTCTGAGAAGTCAGTATAGCTAACTATAAGTTCACCAGCACTATCCAAAAGTATAAGGAATAGTAAAAAGAAATAACTATTCATCATCATGAATGATTTGCAATCAAAAATAAATTAATACAATAAATCAACAGTCCATGACCAGGCTAGCTATTAAGAGTTTGCCAGTTTGGGACAATTATTTAAACATTAATCTGGATGCACTAACTTAAATGCTTATCCATTAGAATATATAATCATCAAACAATAAGGTTGGAATATTAAAACATGATGATCATCATCAATGCCCTGGCCACTTAGTACCATTAATGTATTAACCAACTATAAACTTAATTTCTAACAAAGACCAAACTAAATAAAAGGTAGTGCATGGACTTTGAAAAATATCCTCTTTGTGCCAAGCCAGAAATCACCATCACCATCTGGATGCCCCTACACTAAATATAACTGCCATATCCCATATAGCTGTTGTGCACAAATCTAACTCAGAAAGCAAGAACTCTATAATTTATTACTCTGAGAGGGAAATTAATTAATTAATTTATCATAAATATCCTTAAGCAAATCATGGGCTCCATTATTTTTAAATAAATGGCATTATTGGTATCATAAAAAAAAAAAAAAAAATCTGAGAATATAAGCTATCATGATATAAGGTCACACACACACTGCACTTCATGAAACAAGAATTGGATAGAATAAAGTAATTAAGACTAGAAATTTTTTTTTTTTAAAACAATTATATAATATCTAATTAACAAAAAAAAAGAAAAGACATGATAGTAGATAATTTCAAACATCCATTTCATTATAAAAAAGAAATAAATATACTGTTTAATAAGATTATATTAATCTATCAAGTAATTTTTATTCATGGATTAATTTTCAATTCATTAGGAATTTTCAATTCATTAGGTTATTTAACTAAGAGCTTGTTCATTTCAAAACTTAGTTTATTCAAAAAGATTTGTTATATAGTTAAAAAGAACATGAAAATCATATGATACAAGGAGAAGAGGTTATTGTTGTTACACATGCTTTGATAAAGATGAATGTTCTTGTATTATAAAGTCTTTAAATTGTTGTAAGAAGTACAAGGATGCAGAGTGGTCAAGATTGCATTGATAATATGAGTTGGATGTATCAAAGTTTTAATTGGTTGGAGCATTATTCGGTTCAGTGATTTAAACATAACTTGATTTGTTTAGGGAATGAGATAGCATGTGTGTTAACTGCTATTGCAATCATTTATGTTGTCAAAAAGAGAAACCACATGTCATTGAAAATTTTGATTGTGGAGAAGAGCTTATCTCGCTTTTTAATTTCTTTGATTAGATGTACGAATAGGGAGCTTGGGTTTGGTTGTGGCAATTGAATTCACATTTTACATCTGACTATCTAAAGCGTATGCAGGATGAATAAAGAAATTCTGATTATTGAATAAGTACCAGACTCCATTGCTTTGTCTAGTGATAATATGAGCTCCTTATTAATTGAGACTTTGGAGATGATGAGTTCTCTTGTAGATTTCATCTGTGGGCATTTAAGAAAGACATGATCAATTGATTCATATTCCATTGAGCACAGGCTGCAGATTGGATTGATTTTGTTATCTATATCCTCTTTTGAAATGCAGGAAAGAATTGGTAGGTAGGGCAGACAAGTTAATTTTTCAGCAAAATCGTAAGAATTTTGCGTCAAGGCTGCATCTTTTGAAGAGATGTAATAATTTATGATTACTAATCTGAAGGCTGGTTGATAATTTTTGTTGATTTGGATATATGAGGCTATAAGCTTCCCATAGCTTGATTTTCTGATCAAAGGGGACTGTGTAATGGGTTGATATTGCTCTAGATGACGGATTAAAGCCAATATCCATGTTTTGGGATAAGGAGGAGGCCAGTCAATTGGGACTAGCTTATTTATAATGTCATGATATGCAAAGGCATGGGTGAGGTTATGAAGTGTGTTAAATGTTTTCTGTAGGATAATAGCTTGGATAGAATGGAAAGACAGTCTGCTGAGTTTCCTGGGGCGTTGGGTCCTCTAAGGCTTACCACAACAGTTCAACCCTTCCAGAGTAGGCTGGAGCATAAACTATTGATTTTGTTTTGAAATTTTTTTGTGTATTTAACGAAGGGGGCATAGTATGATATTCTAAGAATGACAATCATGTTAAGAAGACCAACCTTCCCTAACAGTGACAGATAGACTTTGGACAGTGAGATAGTGATATTTTCAGTGATTTGTATGATACCTTCCTGAATGTCTTTCGCCATGACTGTAGTTGATTTGAAAACTGGGAATCCCAAGAATCTTTGGGGACTTGATGCAAAGACTGAATTAATTCATTTACCAAATTTGATTTACCAGATAGCAGATGTGTCATGATTCATTTTAAGATAAAAATTGGCAGAGTATCGCTGAATGATTGACATTAGCCGAGGAATGAACTTGGCATCGGGGAGTATGACCATAATATCATCAATATAGACAAGAAGGTTTATTTTTTGATTTAGAAATGGAACAAACACACCAGGGAGGTTTTTTCCCATATCAACCAGCAGAGGGTTAATGTATGCAGTGAAAAGAAGAGAGCTGATGGGAGAGCCTGTGGGATGGCTTTAAATGGTCTGAAACCAGGTACAATCTTCCCATCTAGAGAAACAAAAATCTCTGTTATTAAGCAGATTGCCAATTATCTGTATTATTGCTCCTGGAACATCGCTAAGAGCTTGTTAAATGGTTTTCTGAAGTCAAAGGTAGCAATCATTGATTCTATCCAGAGGGCAAATTGAGAAGAAAAAAAAAACTTTATTATATTTATGAAGCAAAACAAAAAATCTATTAATTAAAATATAGTGTGCACACATAAAAACAACAACAAAAAATACCTTTAGCCATGACTCTCTTATCTATAAAAGCCTTTCCAGCTGCAATTTCAGTTTTTTCTAGTTTCTTCTGTCATATATTCAACAAACCTCCTGCCCAAATCTGCACCATCTTAAACCAAGCAAGTAGTTATCAAATGACTACTTCTTTGTTTAACATGTATATATACACACAAACATCACATTTAACAAATTAGTATTTTTCTTTTTTTTTTAAAATAAGAGAAATTTTCTCCTACTCAAACCTGCACCATCTTAAACCAAGCCATGTAATTATCAAATGACTACTACTTTATGGAATATCTATATATACACACAAACATCACTCTAAACAAATTAGTATTTATTTATTTTTTTATATAAGAGATAAATTTTTAGATTTCTTAAGATGTTGAAAATAAATGCACTTATACCTAATATAACTAATCGTGAATGTTCTTAACAAATGGATATTATGATATAGACAAAGAGATAAAAGATAATGACCAAGTGTCAAGCATGTAGCTAGGCAACCCAACTTGAAAAATGAAAAAACAAATCTAATAAATATTTATCTGAAAAACAATTATCACTTTGTTGATAACGACTGCAAAGATTGCTCAAAGAAAAGTCACCATTTTTTGATAACTATTTTATTAGAAAAATCAAAATGGATATCGAAGTTCGATTTTAGAACAAATTTCTACCATGCAAGAAAAAGAATTGATTTCAGCTATTAGTATAAATACAAATATAGACACATCTAAATGATGAAAGTAAATCAAATGGTTTAAACAGATTGTGAAAAACTTTAAATGAAAGAAATTATTAAAAAAAAAAAAAAAGAAACAATAGATTGAAACCATCAAAAATAATTTCTTTATTTTTCTTATGCTACTTCCCTATGCGTGAAAATCACCCTATAAACAATTGTATATATTAAAGAGGGTAGTGCAATGAAGTTGGGGTAAAGGAAACATGCCATACGTGACCAACATCAGCTTTTTGTGCCAACAGTAGCATATTGCATGTGTAAAATGCCTATCTTGTTAAATAACTGCCCAGGATATCGATCTCCAGTGGATCTTCTATTCTTTATTCCAAGAAAACAATCAGACAGGGATGATGATCTATCATCTCAGAATAAGTATGCATATGCATCAATTATATCATTGGACAAGTATACTGCCCTAGGAGACCTATTACCAGGTTTAAGAGACAACACAATGAACTGATTGATTTGTATTTTTTTTATTGATGTCATTTTTTTTTTTATTTTTCATTATTAAGTGTTGGAAGCTTATGCTCAGAAAATGGGAGCATTTATTTTAAGTATAGAGGAGAGAGAGAATTCAGTTGAGCAGATATTTATGATACTAAATATTGTAATGGTCAAATTTGTACATTCGCGCAACAAAATCCAGAGTTTTAGTAAATCATCCCAAGGCTGATCAAAATGAGGTTGTTGAGACCCCATGTCCAATCTCATCTCGGTTCCTTTACCAACGCTCAAAGATTTACTACCTTACGGATGACATATATAAGGGCACAGCAGTATTTTCTTCAATCACGTGCCGGCAGTAGCACATCGGTAAAACATGAGACTATAGGAAACTGGCATATTTAACAGTATAGCCATATATAGGTGTAGGTGTAGCATAATTACTAAATATGGATTGTGATTCTTAATAACTAATAGTTAATTAATTAACAATGACTTAATGATTAATAATAATTAATAATAATGATTTAATAATAATGATGATGATACGGATGAGCAAAATTGAGACACTAAGCAGAAGTTAAAATTTAAATTAATTTAATGAAAGTTAAATATAAATGATAAGATTAATAAATGAAATAATAATTACATGGGATTATATAGATTGTCTCACTCGCAGGTGATGATTTTAGGGATTACAACTTATTAATATTTGCAGTTTCGATTTACACGCAGGTGATGGTTTTAGAAATTACAATGCATTAATATTTGGAATTTTAGTTCATGTGCAGGTGATCATTTTAAGGGTTGCAAGTAGTTTTGGTTTACATATATATATATATCACATTTCAAATCTCTCTCAGGTAATATTCATTTTCTGGTTACAAATTATTGAATTTACTTTACATGTCATATATATGTATCACTCGCAGGTGATGCGGACTTATTATCATAAGTTATAAATTGATTTAATTTGCTCATGATAATCTATGCCTAGTTTATCCTATATATTTGGATTTAGATTTGCTTTAGAGCTAGCAGAAATGATTATTTGTAAAGAATATTTTATCAAACACATATTAATATATTCTCTATATAGCTTATATACCTATAAAATCAGATTCTGTTTCAGATCAAAGCTGAAATATACAATTATATGGTGGGATGAACTGATGATTGGCAGTCAGACTTCAGATACCAAGGCATATAGAAAATACATAATCTGAGTCCATGCATCTCGAATGTGTGCTTTCTCATGGGATTCATACCTAGTACCGGTTCCCTTAATACCATACCCATTGCTGTGAATAGAGATCTTTTAGCCCGGGTGATCCAACAACTAATTATCATATTCTGGATCCTCATACTCCAGTTCTAAATATAAAGAATGGGGCAGCCCTTAACGTATGCCCATCTGAAGAAGATAGTTGTTCAAACTAAAAGTAATGGTGTGGCCCTTAAAACCTATGCCCATTGGAATATAATGTACAGCAACAAGTATGTATGCCAAAGCATTTCCTAAGGACACATTTGCCCCGCTAACTACATCATTATTTAATACAATTGGACGCTAAACAATAGTTTCCTTCCATGAAACTACCATAGATCAGTTCATTATCTAGCACCTATAATTATGCTATCAAGGAATTATTTTCTGCAATAAGCTTATCAGCAAGAACTGTAATAAGTCGAATTGAAGAACTGGTAGGAAATGTCAAGGGGGCTTAAAGGGAATTTTAAGAAATCTGAATTCCATTCGTATTGATGAAATTGTAGACATGATAGATACTTGCCAATTTGCACTATTTGTGAGGTGTTTAACATACCAACATTTGATATTGTTGAAGAATTTGTTCAATTGATTCCTGTAAAGAACACTAGCAATGGAGAATATATTTTGGGAGAAATTATAAAATTTATTTCTGAAATCTTGATTTACTAAAGCTTATTGGAGAAACCACAGATGGAGCATCAGTGATGGTTAGAGAGAGAAAAAAGTTAGTTTCATTGCTTCAAGAACAGATTGGTATTGATCAAAAATTAATCAAACTTCACTGCATTATTCATCAGGATGCACTCTGTATAAAGTCATTGAATTTTAAAGCTTTCATGGCAGTGGTTGTAAAAACTGTGAATTTTATATTTTCAAGAGGACTAAATCATTAGTTTCACGAATTTCTAAAACAAATTAAAGCAGAGTAATCATGATCTTACATATTTTTCAAATATTCAATGGCTTACATGAGGAAAAATGCTTGGAATGAGTAAGAGATTGCTGTTTTTAGAGAGCGAAGACCAAGATAATTTTTCATTTCAAGATCCACGATGGATTGTCAAATTACCATTTACGGTAGACATCACAACCTACCTGAACAATTTGAATCTTGAGTTTCAAAGAAGGAACAAGATTATATTTGCAATGTTTGGTCAAATTACTGATTTCAACTGTGGGATCAGATGGGCAATTATTCTCAATTTTCAAATCTCCAAAATCATAAGATATAATACAGACATTTTTGTGAGCTCTATTCAGGATTTGAGAAATGAGTTTATTTTCCGTTTCGTGGACTTCTGACAATATAGAAATCAATTTATATTATTTGGTTCTCCTTATGAAGTTGTTGTGGAAGAAGTGGCAGAAAAATATCGGAGTTAATCGACTTACAATGTGATGAATTTTTGAATTCATAATTTTACTTTAAGTCCACTGCTAACCCCTACAAAAAATATGTATTGCCAAGGGGAAAATATAAAAACATCTTGAATAATGCAAAAATGATGATATGATTATTTGCAAATACATATGCTTGTAAACAAAAAATGAAATATTCTAAAAAGTCGTTTAAGAAGAAGATTGCATGATGATCACCTGAATGATGTTTTGATACTGGCATTAAAAAACATGTCCCCTGAGCTGGAGAACTTAGCAAAAAGTAAGCAGAAGCAAGTATCACATTAATTAATTTGACATTTCTAATTGTATTTTGTTTATAGTAAGGAATTTGAAATATTTTTGTTGTAGTGTTTGCAGTAATTAGTTGTTTTACTTTTATTTTACAGTAAAATAAGTAACCTTGTTTAAATAAAATTACATTGATTTCCTTATTTTCTTTAAATACCCAGACTAAGACAGCTCTCTGGTCTAAAGTCTAGACGATTTATTTCATTGCCCACCTTCAAGTTACTACATAGCGGTCTGGTCCTCTCCAAAATGTCGCCGACCCTGATCTAAACAATACAACATAATGAACATTCCTTATTAGAAAAAAAAATTTTCATTAATTTAATATAGACAAATATGATAATTAATATTTTAAAGACTTTGTTTTTAATAATAATTATCTACATTAATCATTTATTTTGTAAATATTAAAAATGCATTTAACATTCCGTCTAAGTGTCTAATAAATCTTCTTATATGTGTAGTATAAATCGCAACCTAATGTTGTTGTTTTTTTGAATTGTCAATTAGTGGATGTTTTGTTTAGTTCATTTTTGCACAGTGGTTTAATAGTGAGCTTAGGAGCTAATGGTTTATGTGGACCGATTGTCAGCTAAATAAAGTAAAAAAGAAATCCCAGTCTGCTTAACTGTTATGCTTAGCATGCCATTTGGGTACTTAAATGTTACGTGATCTCCTGGTCAACTCTTTTTTTTTTTTTTTAAATAGATGATATAGAATAATCATCAGTGTACAACTCATAATGATTACATTGTGCAGATCTGTGTGTGTGTGTGTGTGTGACGTGCAACTGCGAATGACATTAAAATTATACTTGATATTCAGTTTCATATTTTTAGTATGATGCGTATGTATTTTTTTTTATATGAACTAAAAATAGAAGAATATTAATAAAAAAAAATATACAATAGACTTAATGATTTTCTTTTTTAACATTTTTTTTTTTTTAAACAAAAATGCAGGCATTGTTTATCTATTAATTCATGACAACCTCATTTTAAATCTATAATTCAGAAGTACATAATTTTTCATGTACTATGTATTTTTTTTTTTACTTTAATGGGTTAAATTAGAGGTCATTAATGTTTCCTGTGTGGTTTGGTTAAGTCATTTTTGTATTATCTATTATATTAGCTTATGTCAGCAGATTAATCTTAAAATATAACGTTTTTTTAAAAAAAGGAAAAAAATGGATTTTGGTTTTGTTCAAACAAAGACGTGATAAATATAGTATCTTTGTTTAATCTGAAAAGTAAAATACCATTAGGAATTGAGAAAGATTATTAACCAACCAGGATCTATCTCATCTGCGTTTTTGCAAGCTAGGTCTTCTTTAGACAAAGACGTCCTCAGGTGTCAATTAGCACTAGGTGTTAATCATTGATTATCTAGCCTTATTTAATTAGTTCTAATGATGGCCAAGCTGTTTATGCAGGAGCTTCAAATAGAATATTACGGTAATAGTTGTAAAATAAATAAAGTAACTATGGGAAGGGGGGGGGGTAACATTCAATTAAAGATTATAGTTTTGTTCTTGCTTCATTTAGCGTTCTGAAATTTATTTTAATGAAAATCGCTAATCTGTTTAGTATTTGTATTTTTGATATAATTTTCATATTTTAATATTTTGATCGTAGTTTTATAATGAATCTTTAACGCGAAATAATGTAGATCTTTTAACATATATATATACAATAATAGAAATACATATTCAGACTAGTGATAGGGATCCTTAGTTGATAGTAATGGAATGCCCTTTAGATATGATAATTAACTATGAATAATCAATAAGCAGTTGATGATCACCGGTATCTGTCCATACTTTGTGGGATAAGACCTTGATATATCAGACTAGTTATTATTATTGATGATCTGTCCATGCTAAGACCTTGATATATTAGACTAGTTATTATTTTTGATGTAATCTTTTCTCTCTTGTACTCTTTTCTAATTCTACTTTTGTGTGTGTGTTCTTTATTCATGAATCATTTCAATCATTTAGTTATCTTATCTGATCAACTGTGAATTTGGAAAATAGGAGTTTTACTCAGTAAAATCGATTGTAAGTTTATTTAATCTTATATTGCCCCCTCCTCCCTTCTTATAAATACGAAAGACCTATAAAAGATTTTAAAACAGCCTCTCTTGCAAAATCTGGAATATTGTAATTTGATGGATTGCTTATTTAAGCAACATAAATAGTTTCAGTATTAGTAATAATAATGGTGTCAAGCAGAAGGTAATGAACATAACAAAGGTCACTATGTCATTTTTTTGTTGTTTTTTTATTTTTAAATATGCATATTTTGTTAATGGATTCAAAAATTTTGTCAAAATAATAAAATGATTTAATTACTCTTAGCAAAATTTATCGTTCTATAAGCACAAAGTGTAATTGAGTAGATAGTAAACTATAGCTATCTTCTATTCTTGGATTTTTTATATGTATCTTTTAAAGACTTACGATATTAGAAATTGATTGTTTCATTAATACATTCAATTGGTCCTTATGTTTCAACATTATATTCAGGAAGTTTATAGGACAAAAGTTTTTATTATTTTGTTAGTATTATTGGATCAATATCAATTAAAGAACAAATTTTTATTTACTGGAGACTTTAATGCATGTCTTGGTAGGCTCACATAACTATGGCCTAAAATTATTAGAAATAATAGCATTAACTTAATAACGTAGATCACATGAATTATTTTATATTTCATAAATACAATGCAAATTGCTGGATTGACTTAAGATTGATACATTTTAGGATCAAAATGATTATTACATTTAAAAATAGACCTATTCCAAAACATATTGTTAGAAAAATTATTATTCATTTTTTAAAAGTAAATTGTATTCTTGCTAAATTTCATCAACTGTTAAGTGCTAAAATCAGCACTTCAAATTTTTAGATACAACCTAAGAAGTCTTTATATATTTACTATTTTAAAAAAAAAGGATTCTAACTGCTTTTCTGACAATAGTTCTAATAATTATTAGTGATGATTAAAACATTAGCTTTTTTTGCTTGATATAGTACTACAATGAATGTGAAAACTGATAAGCAATTTACAAATTTAAAAGGAGTTCAACAAGTAATGATCGAGTGCATAAAAAATGTAAAAGACCCAATCTCTTTTTGATGCATTGAGAATAGCATTTGGAACTGAATATATTAACAATTCTTTATATTTTTAGGTAGTACTTGTTATGGGTACTTTTATTTCAAACACAAGAAAGAAATATTTTGATCATATTTTGGGTAATGATAAAAGTATTCAGATGCTGTCTTCTAATGACATAAATCTGACCAATTTATTTAGATTTGATCAGAAACATTCAGCTTATGAAGTAAAGCAGTTATTCATAATGCTAAAAGTGGGTAGATTTTAGGGCCTTGTGGAATATCAGAAAAAGTTTTAAAACATTGTTGTGATGTGTTAGTTTCAAATTTGTTAGAATTATTTTACAATATATATAAACCTAATACCAAATTTTGACTTGTTGAAGCCCTAATCTGTACAAAATTTGTAAACAGCTTGTAAAAAGTTATGTCATATAACTTCACAAAAGTACATATCAAAACAGGACTTTGAATCACCACAAAAAAGATGAAAAACATATACCCAACTTTATATTATTTAACAGGAAGGTGTTTAAGTAAAAAAAAATTATTTTCTAATAAGAGCATTCATTATTTATATTGTAACCAGTTGGATTACATAGCACACACTAATATTGTGTGTGCGCATAAATATATATATATATAAAGTTGAAAGGAAAACTAGAAATAAACAAACAAAAATTATTGTAGATATTTTCTACATTCATTGAAATAAAAAATAATAATAATAATAACACTGATTTAAAATATTGTTTTATAAATTAAACTTTTAAAAGGTCTGAAAATATATATATATATATATTGTAGTAGTAGTAGTAGTAGTAGTAGTAGTAGTAGTAGTGGTGGTGGTGGTGGTGTGGGTGGTGGTGGTGGTGGTGTGGGTGGTGGTGGTGGTGGTGGCGGCAGCAGCATATAAAAACGCAATATTTGTTTTTGAAATTTTTTTAATTAATTAAAACATGTATGTTTTCAAAGGGATTATAGAGATAAAAATAAGAACTCTGTTTTCAATCAAGGTGTTATTATCACCTTAGATGATTCTATAAAAGGGCTGATGACAAAATTAGCTCCAGTCTGGATAGTGATATTTGAAGAAATTAGTCTGGATGATAGTTTTTGTAAGAACGGTCAGCTGAAAAGTTGATTACAATATTTTGTTGCAACTTGATGAAGTGCAGCAATTGGTTTTAGCAGACCATAGAGTTTGGCAGAATAGCTACCATGAACTGATGTAGCTGAAGACAGGACAGTTGATTCAGGAACTGCTACTGTTTTCTTTGCAGGAGTTTGAATTTACATGGAGAAAATGACTCACTTCTTTGTGCTGTAATTCATAGCCTTAAATGTGGAGAGGACAGTTGCTTGCTTGAAATCTATTAAACCAAAACAACTGCTTGCCTGGAACAGTTCTACACAGATGGGAGACCAACTATTATATACTTTGACAACAAACCTGGATTATATTTTTCTGATTGACCAAAAAACCAGCTTGCCCAAGAGGAACACTAGCTGAATAAAGAAGTAGTTATACTTATGCCACTGTTTATCTATACATGCAGGGAATCACAGATAAGCATGTCGCGTGTATATACAGTGAGTTATTTTATTTTAATATTCCTTAAAACGACTTATAAAATTATAAATTAACAACTTAAAATAAAGCAAGTAAATAATTTGCTTGAGTCAAATGTCTAACAGAAAGACGATTTGATATATATTTTTGAAGAAATTGTTTTGGTAATTCCTTTAAAAATAAAAGAATATATAACTTAAATGCAAGCATAATTTTGTCTGAATTAATAAGTAAAAAAAAAAAAAACTTGTTAAACTTTATGAAAAAATTAAGCAACAGGATTCTATATATTTTCAATATTGAATTAATTATGAAAAAATATAATATTGTAACAAGTTGAAATAGATAAAAGTCAGTGTGCGTATATACACGCACTCTCATATATGTAAAATTTTAATATTTTTTTAAATTAAATGTCAATTCATTTATTAATTATTAATTGTATAATAGAAATTGCACATCTGTGCGCACATATATGTAAATCATTGTAACAATTTGAATTTTGAATGGTAAATATTGTAAAACAATGTAATAACTTTAGTTGTGTATATAATTTTGTATACTTTTCAAAATCAGAGCCTTATCCTATAAGACCTTAAATATTTATTTTTTTGTTATTAATAAACTTATATTTAATTGTTAAAATTGTTTCCATCATCTCTTGGTCACATACAGTAATAGAGCTTATGTTCTCTGAGCTAGATTCATGCACGGAATGAATATATAAATGGGGGGGGTGTATTTAATGCTTTGGGGCATCCAGCAATGATCAGTCATCATCCTGGTTGGCACATAAGATTATATTCTTTAAAGCCCATGCACTATATTTTATTTTAATCTTATTAAAAATTTAAGTTTATAGTTGGTCAGTACATTAATGGTACTTAAGTGGCCAGAGCATTGATGATGATCAGCATGTTTTAAATGTCCCAGCATTATTGTTTTGATTTCTGATTCTTATGTATTCTGATGGATGAGCACTTAGTCTGTGTCTCCAAATTAATGGTTAAATAATTGTCCAAGCTGGCAAAGGCTCAATAGTTAGCCTGGTCTACAGAAGACCCATTTCTAATCCAGTCACAAGGTTGACTGTTGATTTACTGTATTGATTTGTTTATTCCCATCAACAATGATGATTATTTATTTTGAGTATTACTCATAATTACTTTTACTTTATAATGCTGGTTGATAGTTAATTATGTTTTTAGTTGCTCCTCTGATCTCTCATCATTGATCTCTGAATTGCCTTAATCTCATGCTTCTCTTTGAATATTACTTATATATAGTGTTTAAATTATTGATATTTGATTTTGTATTTACTTTACTTGGGAGTGATGATGTTTTGTCATCACCCAGTTCAAACCCCTTTTTTTCCAATACCCCCATCCCATTACAATATATTTGTCATATAGCTGGCTTGTTTTTATTAATATAGATCATAATAATATCTGATATAAGTTAAACATTTTCTTGCTTGATTTCTCAAAACTGAATCATGAATTATTACCTCAAATGATATACCTTTCTACTCATGTGATGCTAAGTACATGGCTGTTCTCAGTTCATTTTAAATTCTTTTTGGATGTGAAAATATTATTTCTCCTGAACAATTGTTACCATCAGACAAAGGAATCATAATATTGCTTCCACATTAAAGAAAACAATTCTTTTTGCATTGAAAAGTGATTTGATACAGAGTTTTATTGCAATTTTTTTTTTTTCTTGGTTAATTTGTTTGATATAAGTATGGAAATATTTTAACTTTTATAATCAACCTGTATGGATAGTTTTTCACGATAGTGTAATTTTAGATTGTTTTATTTAGGTTTGCTTTATGGACATTTATTATAAAATAAGATTTTAAATAGAATGTGACTCTTTTTATCAGCAACAAGTGCAGTTACATTATTGGCTTATTTTTTCTCATCCTATTTCTTTCTTTATGCACTTGTTTTCTATATATTTTACATTATCTTTTTATTCATTATCCAAATAAAAAAATTGATATGTATAAATTGATATATGTGTTAAATGTAATCTGTGCATTTTGAAAATTCTTAGTGATTTTATGAAATTTCTCTAGTAGATAAATCATAAAAATAATGTAAAATCTAATTTAATTTTTTTCTATTTTTTCCAAAAAAATACCAATTTGTGGTAGTGTTAAGTGACTTATAAATTATTTATAGTATCATAGCTCCGCATATGATTTCTATCTAGTATCAGATAGATACTTTAGCATTCTAGATTCTATACTCAAGAATGATAAAATACAATTCAATTCTGTGTAGATGATGAAAATAAAATATATGTATTTTGTACTATAAAAAAATTAATTGCATCTGAACAATAATCTTCTGTCACACAATCAGCAGGATTTAGCCAATGTTCAGCATAAATAATACGCATTGCATTCTTGTTTATTTTTCTAGAATTTTTTAACTGTTTTTTATTTTACTTATCAGCTATATTGACTGCATTATCATATGATTGTTCTCAGTTTTTAATGAAATCAACTTTACAATCTTTACTTAGATTATCTACAACCATATTCTCCATATTTTTTCCACTGAAATTTTTCTGCTAAGGAAGGCTAGAAAGTGTTGAATAAGTAAATCATAAACAAGCATGACATATTTCACTATAACAGTTTGTTGATTTAGATCTGGTATAGAATCTATAGAACGCTAAAGTAGATTATTGTTCTCAAATTATCCAAAATTAATATTTTATTCTTAGTAGCCATATTGTCTTATAATAAAAATGGAGATCCAGTTATTACTCTAAGTCTAAGATTGAATCATGTTTTGTTATTCTATGCTCTTCAAAGGTTTCATGGCTTTGAATTGATAGTAATTTCACTAATCAGAAAATCTGTCAGAAATAGTGCTACAATTGATGTTAAAAAAGATTCTGCAGACAAAGCAAAAACAAAAAACGAACAAGTGTTGGAAAATGTACTAGCCATTTCCTATTATATATTTTCTACAATGATTGTTATGAAAAAAAAGTTTAGAAACCGACTCCATGTTAGTTCATCAATGAAATTGGCTTTAACTAATTCTATTGGAGCAAGAATTGATAAATTAATTGAAAAGAAGCAACAATAACAAAGCCATTAAATAATTATTTTACATTGTATGTTCATAATTTAAATATGTTTGTAATAAATATAATTAAAATTAATAAATTAATTTATATTTTAACAGCAAATTTTATTTAAATATGTTACTGCTGCAGTTTTACAAATTTTTTTACAGTAACTTCAAACAATATTGAAATCGAACTGATACTTAAAGTAGACTATTTTTAAAAATTTTCAAATTTAACTTAAATAAAATTCTATATAATTTATTTTTGTAATTTTTGCTTGTATTTCATATATAAATAAGACTTTATTTGAAAAAATTTTTTTTTGGTAATTAACAAAATGTGTTGAGCTTTTAAATTAAAAATGTATAGTTTAACGTTAACTCAACTTTTAACCTATAAATTATTTGTTCATTATAAATATTATCAAATTATAAATAAAAATGCAAAGCCTCAATCGCTTTTCGACGTAAAACGTTACATTGTCACAACACAGTAGACAAAAAAATATAAACGCGTTTTCCAAAACGATAAACCGTGATCGAAGTTACAGTCAAGCACTAAGCGTACAAAAACCTTATTTACTAGAATTCCCCAGTCTTAAACCCAATTCCGACATAGAAAGTTTACAGATAAACCATAATATAAGTTTTAACAGTCAATTACAAAATACATTAAGTCCAACAATTCAGGCAAGCGATCAATCATATGCAACAGCACTTAGCAAAAACAAAACTAAAACTACAAGTATAATAATAGGTTAATCTACCACACAATCAAACACCCTCGATTTTATGGGAGATGAATATTTCAACAATAATGAACATAGACCTCTAGCATTTCCACAAAATCACAAACCACCATGAATAATTATCATGAGATAAGCCAGGAATTCAATTCAAGAGTACCTCCACTTTTGTTCAACTCTTTCTTACATTACCATAGTGATCTTACTTTGATATTAACCACTTCTAATGATTATTGCAACTTGTTCACTTTCCCCACAGATGACTTTTTTGAGCTCATCAAAAGTCAACAATTAACTGATTCAGTAAAGAGAATATATCACCATCCGAACAAAAGATATTTAGTAATAGAGTTTTACAATATATTACAAAAAGAACAATTTAAAAGAAACCAACTTTACCTCAAAAATAGATATCTCATAAAGATAGACATGAACAAACCCAGAATTATTCATGGATTAGCATGAAATTGCTATTTAAATTTTAATCAAAATGACCTCCAACGACTTCTAGCTAAATTTGGAAATATCACAAATTTCAAATTCATAACAGAAAAGAGAGCAGGCATTGAACTGCCCTCAAACAGCGCAGCCTTCTCACTCAAACTAAACCCAGATTATTCTCCACTAGACATTCTGGTTACACTAGATGAGGCAAAACTTCCAATTTTCATCTCAATTCGAGGTGTGCAGCCTCAGTGTTTCAGCTGTGGGGAACATACTCACCTTCTAAAGGCATGACCAAAAGGAACATGTGCTCACTGCAATTTAAAGATGTCCAGAAATCATAAATGTCCACAAAAATCATTAAACCCTCAATTGACTTCAATTCGACAGACAACTAATACAAGTGATAATGAACAAAATCAAGTCAATGAAGACAGTATTGAAATCTTGCAAACATTAACAGATGCCATAACTCAAGAGAAAACAAAAGAAGGCTGTGTGAACAGTATTACATTACAACATATACACACAGCTTCCGAAAACCATTCAACAACTGGATCAAAACAGGAAATAGTAGAAACACAGACACATCAAGTACATCAAACAATACTTAAGCAACAAATACCAATACAATCATCTCTACAAACTAATCCGAAAGGTCAAATAATACCGAATAACAAAAGGAAAACACAAGATTCTTCTGAATCGCAGCATGAAGAAACAACCAACTCAACTGCAGAATCTGATCTTGATATCAATTACTCTCATAACTCTTCAAACAAAGCATCCAAAGATAGAAGTAGGCAAGAAAAGAAGAGAACAAGAAGAAATAAGTCTCAAAACAGCTCAACAGAGAACCTATCTACAGATTCACTAAGTACAGCATCTCAAAAAGATAACATGGTTAACTCAAATACAAATTCTCAAAACAAAGCACTAGATCAAGGTCAAACAATAACAACAGTATCAAATTGCTCGACAGAGAACCAATCTACAGATTCACTAAGTACAGCATCTCAAAAAGATAACATGGTTAACTCAAATACAAATTCTCAAAACAAAGCACTAGATCAAGGTCAAACAATAACAACAGTAACAAATTGGAATATTCTGAGTCAAACAGCACAAGTACTCGAGGATCAACTAATCTCATTGGATGATGAGTTCTCAGAAGAATAAAGCAATCTCCACACCTACACAGAATCAAACAATGCATTTAAAAATTGCTGGAATTAATGTGAGGGGGCTCAATTCACTGGATCGGGTACATGCAATCAAAAACTGGTTAAACAAATCAAACTTACACATTGTATGTTTCTCTGAGACCAAGTTACATTTTCAGTCCAATATTAAAATTCAGCAATTAATGCAGCAACATGGATATTTTCATTATCTACCCTCGAATACTGCTTCTTCTGGAGTGGCTTTCCTGATCAATAAAAATCTGGAACATCAGCAACTAAGAACTCTTCACATTAGCAAAGAACTTCTATTTATTAACATTACCATTAATAATAACCCCATAAACATAATTTACCTTTATCTTAAGAATGATACTAATCTAATTCATTCAGTGATTAATAAAATCAACGCCCTGCTTTCATCCAATAATTCACCCTCAATCTGCTTTGGGGATTTTAACATGACCTATCATCAGTTTACTAACAAATATCTTCATTTATTCAACAAATTTATGCTATGTGGAGAAGGTTTCTTTCCTCCTCAATCATTCTCATTTTACACACAACACAAGCAATCGTTGATTGATCTTCTCTTTTATTCCCCCGAACTTCATTATAACCTGCATGCCAAGCTGCAATTAGTGCCTTTCTCAGACCACCTTGCTATAAAAATCTCACTACAACTTGACACCAACATGATAAGTCTTTCAGACCACACAAAAACTATAAGACTTTTGAACAAAGCCACAACACCAGAATGGTTATTCTCAGAAGCATATATCCTTCTAAATAAAATACAAGTACTCACTTTGCCACCTGTGCAAGCATGGTCTGCTTTTGTAGGAATCTTGAGCACCCTCATTAACTTTCACACAAAAAGATCTAAGGGACCAAATCAACTTCTAAAAGAACTTGATTCAATTAGTAATAGGCTAAGTTCACTACCCCTCTCAAGTACCAAAATTCAAGAAATACTAGAATTAAAAACTCAATATCACGAAAAACAAAAAGCTCTAGCTCAATACATTGCTACAAAGAGATCTAAAATATTTTTGGCAAATAGTCATAACTGGACTAGAAGCTACATTCGATGGGCACTTGGATCGGCTGCTAGATCAACACCGTCTATGATTATCATTAACAGCAAGTGCTATAGTGGACCAGAAATGTTGGAAAGAATTCACTCTCATTTCAAAACAAAGTTGCAAAACAATACTTTTCAAACAGGAAACATATGGAATCATACCACAACCAATCACAACATAAATGAAGCCCAAATATTGCAAAAGCTACAGGCATTTTCTGAAAGCACTCATCCGGGTCTTCACGCAATCCTGAAATTTGTACTATTATACCTTAGTCACTACACAATCCCCATAATCAAAAACATGATTGACGGGCTGACCGACGACTTTCAGAACATTCCAGATTTGTACCCAGTGGCACTGGTCCCTTTTCTTAAAAAACAAGAAAATCCATCTAGTCTCAACAATATACTACCTATTTCCATGATTCCATTGCTAATTAAGACAATTGAATCCTTAGTTAAGGACCGGATACAACCCCAACTCTATTCACATATTTCATCTTTTCAATTTGCCCGAAAAGGATCATCAACCATTGATGCAGTTCAGCGCTTTCTTTTACTAACTGAGCACGTCAGAAATAACCAATAAGTCAAGGCCACTGGTCGTACAACTGGACTTCTCTTCAGCGTTTGACTCAGTAATACCATCCGTACTGTTCCAGACAATGCGGGAGTATCAGGTGCCCGACGTGTATATCAGAATAATAGCAAACCTTTTACTAAATCGTTCCATATTTACTTCTTTAGATGGAAGGTTGTCTACAGGTTTTAGACCTCACATATCGATTCCACAGGGTTCTCCCCTAGCATCACTATGTTTTATAACTTATGTCAACCCCATGCTCAAGGACATAGAGAATATCCTGCCAGGCATTTATGTTCCCGCCATCAAAAAACAAATCAACCACATCTCCTATGTGGACGATGTTACGATTTTTCTTCCCAGCGAAGCTCATCTTCCAACACTTTTCACAATTATTGACAAGCATGCCAAAATATTAAACTTCCAAATTAACAATAGCAAATCTTCCATCTGGAGAATTAAAACAGGAACAACAATTTCATCCAAATTCACAGCCAAGCCACAGCTGTTTTTAGGATTCCCCATGGCAAAAACTATCATGACTAGAGAAATACAAAATTCAATCCTTCAAAAAAACAATCAAACAATCAACACTCTCTCTAGTATTTCGCTTTCAATTCCTGGTAAAATCGCACTCCTTAACATGCTAGTGTTTTCAAGACTCAATTACTATCTACCAATCATCAAGCCTACTAAAATCTTCGGTAAACAAATGGGCTCATTATGTACTAAGCTATTGTGGAAAAGGAAGGTTGTGGCCATAAGCTTGGCAAAAGCCCAAATGCCTAGAGAACTGAACGGTCTTGGTCTACACTCGGTTGCTACATTATACTTGCAAAAATCACTAAATCTGCTACACAATCATTCACTGGAAATGGACTATACAAATTTAATCCAAGAATTTCAACCTACTGATACGCCACCTCCCCATAGTAAAGGATGGTTGACTGACATCTGGACACATGTCAATGGCTGTATTAACTTAACTCCAAACATTTTCAATGAAAAAAAGTCCTGCTGGGAAACTTATAGGCTAAAGAAAGATTGTCCCTCAGCTCTCCATAATACTCTTGGATTAAACAACAAATTATTGATTAAAAAAGCTAAACATTGATTTCTGGAACACAAATTTATTGACTTTCTTCTGAAATTAAATCTCTCTATCACTACCCACTAATCAGTTCCTTGTAATGAGGAGGGGTTTTAACAAAATTAGCTCTCAATGTCAACTCTGTCAGAGGGATGAGGAAACAATTGAACACATTTTCCTAGATTGTCCATCACTCAGCATTGTTGGGTCTTTCATTGATGAAAAGGTAAAACGCTATTCTACAGACACATTCTTAATCCAGCAAGCAATTAAAGCTGGCAATTTTGCTAACATTAGATTAGCAATTTTCCTATCCTTTGCCATCTGGCTAACGAGATGCAGTTTTGTTCTGGGCAATGCGAACACCAGTACCCTTCAAGTATTTAAAACACTCATCAAGGGTAATATCATCAGAGATAAAATGCTTGCTCCGGATTGGCTGTATCAACAAACCTGGGCCGGCACCTCCATGCTAGTGCACTGATTATTATAAAGATATCAATGATCAAATATGAGTCTCGCCTCATCAATGCAATACCAAAATGAGCTCAGTCATATATATGGGAACTCTACCATATTATCTAAAGACTACCAATTAGTGGATTGATCACACCATCTACCTCAACAATAAAAGTTAACAAATTTAATCACGAACTGAATAGCTTAACTTATAAGCAAGTGACGGACAGATCTCGGGATGCTTGGGCTCGGTCTGACGGATTGGGAGTGAATCAATGACCTTGTCAGTGTTCTCCCAGCTCACTTAGCCTCTGGTTCACATCTTGACTGTAAACCTATACTCATTATAAATTTGGATGTGCCTTTCAATGCTCAATGAGGCATACATAATTGTTCAACTGGGACAAAGTATGGACCAATCTAGAATACTACTGAAGTGTTGATCCAACATTCATGTATATATCCACTTCTCATTTGGCTATGGACATTGCTTGGTATTCATGTAATCTTCATTGTATAAAATTGTATAAATCATTTAAATAAATAGAATCTCTCTCTCTCAAAAAAAAAAAAAAAAAATTATCAAATTGATCCAAATATATACAGTACTCTGCTGATGTTATATCTCTTTTATTTTATATTATAATTTATGTAATAAATATTTGGGCATAACTGTTTCAATGAAGTCTATTGGGTCGTGCAGCAAAGAGGTTGAGAAACACTAATTTAGATAATGTATTTTTGTAAACTAATTTTGGTTAAAATAAAAGAATATGTTGAGATAAATATTTATCCCAAAACTCAAGTAGTGAGACGAACATGAAAATATAAAAAAGTAAAATAATGATTTTGTTAGCTTCAGAGGATACTTGCAAAATTAATCTTAGTCATAACAAGATTTTCTTAAAAATGTTATGATGTGTTAATCAAAAATATATACTTCTGTGTTAAATTTAACAATATTGATTATTTAGAGTAGTATAAATTTAGCTGCAATTTATTCTGGGAATATCCTAAGAATGTATAAAGAAAGAAAATTTATGAAAAGTAATTATTTTCATAAAATTAGCTCCTGTTGGAAAAAGTATTTATTCTTATTTTTGAAAAATGGTGTTTGAAATTCTAAATATGTCTGGATTAGAAAGTAAGCATACTGTGTTTTCCAAATGTGAGTGATACATTTACATCAAATACAATTTATTTCATTAATATTGCAATTAATATCCAAATCGTTATGTACCAACAAAAAAAAAACTATAGAATTAAGTCTTTTTTCTAATTTCAAATTAAATATGTTATAATCATGCTAATATAATGAAAAAATGATATATTTCCTCAGACAAAAATGAGAAGAATATTTCAAACCTTAATGATTTTAAAGAACAGGAAACTTTTTCATTTTTAGAAGTAGTTAAAGAAAATTATTTAATTCCATCATTCTCATTTATTAAAAGCATCAACATGAAACAAAAATAAGTGCATACATAAATAATTGTTTATTTTGTTAATTGTCAACTACCTGAAAATTTAAAAGGAACTTGTGGCAAAGAAAGAATTCAAAACTAATTAAATTTTAAAAAGAAATATTTTGGTTATCACTGTTATAAAAATCCTTCTCCTCATTTTTTTCCCCTCTTCTTCACCTTTTTGTTATTTCTCTTTTTTGCCTCTTATTTTTAAAAATAAAAACAACGAATAAAGTAATGTAATTAATTACATGACTCAAGTATTGTTACATCTGCAGAAAATTGCATTGCATTAAAGTTAAAATTATTAAATGTTTTTTTTTGTGTTCAATATATATATAAGTATTTAAAAATTATCTTGATAAATAATTTATATACAAAATATATATGCAATTAAAAATTAAATATTTCCAAGCAATTGAAAATAAAAATATTAATTATATAGGTATAAATTAATTATGCAACAGTAAAGAAAATTATGTCAATTGTTTAAAATAATACATTAAAAAGTATAAGCATGTTTGTATATGTAGAAATGGAATATATATTATTTTCTGATTGTTAATCTGTGTTAAATCATAAAAAAGTGTTTGTTTATCATTCTCATCTTCAGTAATTTTGAGTGCACACAAGTGCATCTGATTAACCAAAATGTCAAAATTAGTTTTGTCTTATATATATATATTATTAATTCTAATATTTTCACGGATAAAAGATGTCATTATTATTATTTGCAGGATATTTCGTATAGTGAAACAGCTAAATGCTGACATTTCAGTACAATATCAAGTACCTTCCTCAGTTCAAAACACTCTCCATTCTGTAAACCAATCTTTCCCGTAAAGAATAATAATGTTAATTCTAATATTTTCACGGATAAAAGATGTCATATTATTTGCGGGATAAAGCCTGATACCTAAATCATGATACGTTTAACACAGCCTGACCATTGGTACAAATGATGATATTCATCAATAGTTTCCACCCTGACAATGAATATTATTAAAATTAATTTCAACCCTTACGAGAAAATACTAAGATAGTTGTGGTTATGGTTATTCATAAGTTGAATGGATTAATAATCTTATATATATAAAATTTATAACTTGATATCACTTATTTCCATTTTATTTGAATGGAAATGGCATTTGAAGATAGTTAAGTGATTAACTGAAAGTGCTTGTGTGATTTATAATCCTTTTTATAATATATTATTACTATTATATTCATTATTATTTATTACAATATTATTACATAATTATTTGCATTCATTTTAATTTAATGGATTTTAATTATTTAGGAAACAATGGATTGTTGAAAAATGGCAAAACAATATATATATATATAAATATATTAAGTTTAAATGTACACTTCATTTTTCAAGTATTGTAGAATTTATGACTTGATGTTTACTTCTACTATATTTGAAATGAAGTGATAATTAAAGAAGGTTGAATGATTAGCTGAAAGTGCTTCTGTGGATTATATTATGTTATTACCATTATATTTATTATTATTTTTTATTACAATATTTATTACTAAGTATTTATTTTTAATGTTTATATATATATATTGTATTGAAATAAACTAAGAAAACGATATAAGAATATATGAGATAAGTATGAAAGATATAGGATAATAATATTCTTGAGTATATATATATATAACACTAATTAGATCTTTATTATTGATATAAAACTTCAAATAATTATTTAGCAGTCTGCATTATTTTTTATATCTTTTATTCATTATTAATCATTAAATCATCTGCAAATGTGATTATTCCATTTAATGCAATTTCTCTGTACATGATTCCAGCATAGTAAGTTAATTTATAAAGTTCATCCATTAGAAATAATGTTATATAAGTTTAACATGAAGTATTATAACTTTATCTTTCTTATTGCATTGCCAAATCCATATAATATTAATATCATCTATATTATTTATTACTTTTTACAATACTTTTTTTACAATTCACTATATTTGTATTCATGTATTTATATTGGGTTTGTTATAGTTCTGAAGAGTTGCTGAGGCAATCGAAATTGTCAATAGTGAGTTGCAAAAAAAAAAAAATTATAAAAAGTAATAAAGAATATATGTTATTAATATTATAAGCTTAACATGCATATGTCTGCAGATATTTATTTAGTCAAATATCATAAGTAATTAAATATTTGATTTTTTATTATTCTTTTTAGGATTCCCTCTGATTTAATGTGTTTTCTGCACAATGATGTTTTCTAGATATAGAATAGTATATATATCACAGGTAGTTATTTAATGTTCCATATTTGAATTACATCAGTAATTTTAATAATGAATTTTTAAAATTATAAATGTATGAGATTTTATATAATAATCTTATATATATATTAAAGGAAATAATATATAACAAAATTCTGTTGAAATTAATTGTTTAAACTGTTGTGGGTTTATTTGTGAATGCCTTCCTGTTGTTGAATACAGAATATAAATATTTTTTTTAAAAAAATTTCCATTAAGTTTCCATTAGTTTAACATGTTGATCAAAAATCTTTTTTTTTTAATGTTTGTTTGTTTTCATACAAGATTTTTTTATAGTCAATTATTGTTATAATGATCAGTCTTATAAAATCTTTGATTGATTTATATTCATGAAATAAAATAAAAACCAGGCGGTTGTTGTATTAGAAATAATTGTAGTTTGTCACACAATAGTTTTATTCTTTTCTGTTCCTCATGAGCTTCATTTATGAGTTAGAGCATGTGTTTTTGTTTTTTTTTACTATTCAGTTTTGTTTCGATTATTCAGGAATTCCATATGATTTGATTAGAGTGATATAATTTGACCTTTGCTCTACCTGTTGGCATGCAAGAGTTGATAAGTTTTCTCATAATTAAAAAAGTATATAAAATTATGAAATCAAAGAGTTTCAGTTTGTCTTTAAATTATTTTTATTTATGAATGAAAGTAAAAAATGAAAAAAAAAAGCAATAAAACAAACAATTATTTTTATTGCATGTTATATTTTGTTTTCTCTTTTTAAAAAAAAAATAGAAAGGAAGTTTTTTTATATATGTATAACAATATATGATTATAACTGCAGTTATATTTTTGTGGTAACAATCTGCTATGAAATTGAATTCATTTTTTAATATTAATTTATATGTGTGGATGTGTATGAAAGAAATTTTTAAGAAAAAAGCAGCCATGAAAGATTTATGTATGGATAAAAAAAAAAATAATAAATTTTTTAATACAAATTTTGTTTATAAATAATTATTAAGACTATGATGTAAATTTATTTCATATTGTAAAATGGTAATTTTTTGGCAAGATTTTGCTTTTTTAAACTTTTTTTTTATTGCACATATATAGAATTTAGTTACTTGATGTAATCTATGACCATTGTTTTATTTTTTTGAATTTATTCTTAGTCATTCACTTTATATATATATATTCCTTTTTTTTTATGTCATTAATATATTTAATCAGAATTTGATTTCAATTATCACTAGATATTTTCATATACATATTATATTCATCTATAACTTGACAGTTTTTAAATGAAACCTATTTCAGAACTTCTCTTATTTGTCTTATGGTACATGAATTTTATTATTTATTAAATTTAAGTTTGAAGATTTGATTAATAGTACTTTTCTTTTAGTATACATTTTTGTTCTACTAGATATTTAATTCAAATTTATAATTAATGTGGTCTTTCCCAATAGTATTAGATTTTTTATATTGGTTTAAATTAACAATGAAAATGAACTAATTATTATTTTATTTTATTTTATTTGAAATTATTATAAATTGCTGTAGATAAAATATTTGAAACAAACATTGTACTTAATAAAAACTTTTAATTGTAAAAATATTTTCTTAAATAATATTTTTTTTTACTTGTTTTGGTTAAATATATAATTAACTTTCCAATTATTCACAATTAAGTTCATAGGAAAATTGCTTGCTAGATCTCTTTTTTTTTTTTTTTTTGATTTACTGAATTAAACATTTCACAAAGGTCACTTTGAATTAAGTATTATATTTTACTTTATCTAAAGCTTAATTTATTAAATATTTTTATTTAATTTAAGACTTCTCTTTGTTTGGGTCAAATCTTGTAACCAATTTTTAACTTAATTATAACAAACAGATTTTTTTCAAATTTTGTATATGTGTTTGATGACAATACAATATTTCAGGGCTGTCCAGCCTAATAGTATTCAGGGGGCACATTTAAAATCAGTTCAGTAAGTTTTGACTCATGCACAATTGATGACATTATATTTTTTAAGCAAATGCTTTTATTTAATTTGAGAAAGAAATTTTATAGGTGTGTGTTAATCAAAATAGAAGAAAAAAGAATTGAAGATTAAAATCATACTTTTTTTTGCTTTGTTTACCTAAAACTTCTTTCAAAAATCTTGTAAACAATTTTTAATCCACTTCTATGAAACAGATTTCATTCAAATTTTATACATATGTTTGGGTATAGATGACAGTTCAATATTTTAAGGTTGGCCAGTTTAATAGTATTGGTGGATGACAAATTTAATTTCAAATATCAGTTTTTCAACTTGATTATGAATAGCTTTCCTCTTTATAGTAAATGATTTCAAGAAATTGACGTGACATATTGTACCAGTCAAAACATGCTGATCCATCTAACATGGCAGGAACTCAAGAAATGCATCCCAAACCCAGCCACGCCCAAGATTTAGGTCAGTGATCAACCTGGGTTCAAACCCATTCTCTAAGCCCCAGATCACATACCTAATGAATAATATATAATGATGGCACCAGCAATTCATTTTTTAGTCTGGCCCGCTAGCAGATCAGAGAGACAATGAGATTTGCACATCTATTACAGCATTACTTAACCAAGGGTATAGTTTAAATCCATAAAATTATCATGGAGAATATTTAAAATATTAACAAAGGGTTTGAACCCTATTCCTAAACCTGATAGGAAAGCATATGCTTGGTTGGATTTATGGAAATGGAAGAAAAACAATTCAAACACTCAAATAAGTAAGTAACAAAATATAATTTAATAGCCTAATGATTAAAATAATAAATTAATACGTACATTGGTATGTGCGTGAATGAGCAATCTACTAAAGTGGTAGATTGTACATAAAGGAATTCATGCTAACGCTTCTCATATGCTCTTTTATAGACAAATTAACACATATACACAAACACAAAGTTTTAGTGGGTACAGTATTAAAATGCCAATCATTAGTATATAATATTACCTTATATTGCTATTAATGTTTTTAATCTATGGATATGGAAAGTGGTGACCAACAAATGGTTCCAGGGAGTGTTCCTGGATTAATTACATATATAAATTTAAAAAAAACTACTTTCATGCCATTGTGGTCATAAAATAAATATGTTTTAAAACTATATTTTCAGTATCCAACAAAATATCTACAAAAGATTCTTTTAGTTAACATTGGTGGGAAGAACGTTATGTATTCCCCAAGGCATATATTCTTAAAATAAAGGAATAACGAATGATGATGGTGAGATTGTATAGCAAGACTAATAAAACATTACCAAGTAATCAATCTTATAATATTGGGACTTATTTATTATTTAAGCAGAGCACATACATTTTTAATATTACAACATTAAAATTAGTTCACCAAACAAAAGATAATAATAAACTTAGGAGAGCAGTACTGACATGATGGTGAAGAAATAAGAAGGTCATGCTCCTGGACAAAATGAACTCTAAGACCCCCTTTTTAGGGTAGTGCATAGAGAGAATATGGTTTGGCATGGCGTGGACCAGACATACAGGATTAACCTGATGTGCAGATCCCTTTTTATATGGAGAAGGTCCTGGGAAGCTCAACTATCCATGGGACAGGACATGAAGAAGTCTATGGGTTCGATCTTGTTACAACCCCCAGATTAGAAGCACATATATATTTAAAAGATTCAGCCAAATGTCAGTAACACAGTATGGAGAAATGCTTCTAACGACATAGAATAATATTTACTGCTTAAAATAAATGATTCTTATTTTAATACTAAATTTATACAGATAATGTGCTATGTCGCAATAATATACATATAGAATATTTCTTCCAGTAAAAAAAAAACATTAAAATTTTACCCCTTCCCTTTTATACTATTTGAAATAACTAAATCCCATCTTCATGAATTTTAAAAGAAATGAAATATTTAAATCACTGATATTTTAAAAGTATGTAAAACAAACAACAACAACAAAAAAATAACTGCTGTTAAACGGAATAATAGTTCACTCTTGAGAGATTAATTAAATGACATGTAAATTATTTTGAAGCATTAATTAGCCTCGATGATGGGATCCCCCCCCCCCCATTGGTACAATTACTTCATTCTAATCGGAGTTAAACATAACAATTTTTTTTTTTTATAAGAAAACCACAAAATAAGATATTAACTTATGACAACAATCTGGCAAGCTGATTGAATAATAATACATTATGAGAGGATGGAAAATTATAACCTCAATGCATGGAGGTTTAATGAAAAGGGAAAAAAAGATTTTAAAAATTAAGCTGGCAAGGATGCTTTAGCATACTAATGAAGGCTAGAAGTATAATTTAAAAGACCACACCACAATAAAAGGAATTTAAGAGCATACAAGAGAGTTATATTTATAGAAATTATTACTAAAGAAAGAGAGCAAACTTCATTTATATAGTATAATTTATAGATATAGATGAAGAACAATTTAAAAGATTTGGTAGGAGAATTTGAGATTACTTGGGATGGTTTTAATTTCTTAGGTGGCGGGATGAAAATGGTTACCATGCAAACTTTTAAAGAGTCTATAGGAACAGTTTGGCTCATACATGGCAATTTAAAGATCCATACTTCAGTTCTGATACCAGCAAGCCTCCATTTGGAAATTTAAAAGTTCATGTTTCAGGCTACTTAACACATTTCATGGTGGACACATGATGGTACTCTTAGGTGAGATGCTGTCCAAAGCCAGGGAAAAGTGGTTTGGCTTATTCCTCAAATGGCATTTCAGAATTCAAAATATATGTAAGTTATGTCAGCCTAAGTCCTTTCTCAGCAGCAATCTCTTCTTGCTCTCCACTCCAGCCCATTTTTATATTCTGCTCCGCTATTTGTGGAATGCTTTTTAATTTTTTTTATATATGGCCAGAACATAATCTCCAATCTCTACGAAATACTAAGTCCCTCTTTGTTCTTGGAGATGCACTCATTAGATAAGGTTCCAAAATGTATACAAATCTATTTCCAGATTGGAAATAGATTTGACAAAAATGTTTTCAACAAAAGTAAAATCCATTAGTTTCATTCCTTCTTTTTATCTTTGATAACATTTTAATTAAAATTTTTTTGCAAAACTAAAACAATATTACATTTCTGCCCATTTAATTGCTTTTGGACACATACTAGTTGCATCTTCCATCTTGAATTTTACATAAAATATACAGTTTAATCAGAAAAAATAAAAATAATTTTATAAAGCATACAAGAAAATATTTACAATGTTAATATTTGGTTAGTATATACGATCCCATAATATATATATATATATATGTCTGAGCTGCACATTTGTACTTTAATAAAGAAAAGAGCCAATAAGAAAAATATTATTAGAAATTTCAATTTATAATTTTTAGGTGCGATTCTCAGAAATATTTGTATGAACTATATATACATAAATAAAGGAATGGAATGGGATGTGGGGTTTGAATTAAGGTTAGTGGTTGGTAAGTGTGTAGAACATGGAGCTCAATCTTGGGCTAAGATTGACTGCTTTAATATAGAGTTTTTAATGATAAATCATTTGCAAAATACCCACACTAAAAAGAAAAAAATAATATATATATAATATTTTGAAGAAAATGCTTTTAATTTATATGATGACTCATCATCATCATCCACCTGATTTAACAATTTGATCATGGGCATTAGTTTGTAACTGTTTTCAGACCATTCTTCTTTTTTGCCTTTCTGTATGCTTTCAAAATTTTGGTTAATGCACTAAAAAGTAAAAAATAATGTTTTTTGTTTTTTTTTTTTTTTTTTTTGAAACATGATTTTGGTTGTTATATTTAACTTTTAATAACAGAATAGGCATCCATAAATTAATGAATTTGATCAATAATAATGTATCTAGTTGGATCACCAACATTCTAAAAAAATTTCAAATTATTGAATTTTTGGATGCCCCATACTTTTATTTCAAGTTACATATAACAGTCAAAACTATGGTACAAGAAAAAAAAAATTTTTTTTTAATGAATAAATTATTAAAAAGAATAAAAACATTTTTCAAAAAAATGTTTTTTTATTTATTTTAATATATATTTCATCATTAAATTTTTAATAGAAATTGTTTTTTTTTTCTAAAAATCAGTCATTCAATAAATAAATAAAATGTAAGCTATAATTGTTTTTCTATATATTAAGCTATAATTGTTGATGTCTAGAAAATAATTTTTATTTTCATATATCCAGCAGTAGAATAACTCATTAATCTTTATGTAAAATGTATTGTAATCATTGTCAAATAACATCTCACAATAAGGCAAATTAGAGACTGGACTTTACAGTTAAGTGAATATCATATTTAAATAAATTAATATCTATATTGACAAATACAATATAAAAAACAAAAGGGATATGTCAGTGTTATTTTGTGTTAAATGTCAATTGTACTAAAACGATTATTAAGCAGTGGTAGGAAGTCAAAATAAATATTATTTACCCTTAAAATACATATTTCTGTAGTTATAGTGGTAATAACTAATATGAAATTAGAAATAAATATACATTAATGTGTAATCTGAAATAAGATGGTTACAATTATCCTTTGTATCCAAGGCAATTTTCAGAATTAATTTATTTATATAATTAAGTCATTATATAACAAAAACGTTTTATAATATATTGTTTATAATAGTAATAGTGGATTTTTCAAGAAAAAGGGGGATGGGAAGAAGGTACAAAAGATGTTTTTTTTATAGTTTCTATAATTTTTGATAGTGACAGTTGTAGTCATGCGCAAAAATATCACTTTAAATGATTACCATTATATCATGAAGTCAATAAATAGGTCCATTACAAGATATAGATTTTTATGAAAAAAACTCATAACTTTATCTACATAACATCTTAATTATAGTTTCATGAATTAATAATA